>CM032446.1:116248144-116298144 GCA_019049505.1 Pachyrhynchus sulphureomaculatus | reverse complement strand
ATATATATATATATAATATATATATATATATATATATATATATATATAATATATATATATATATATATATATATATATATATATATATATATATATATATATATATATATATATATATATATATATATATATATATATATATATATATATATATATATATATATATATATATATATATATATATATATATATATATATATTATATATATATATATATATATTATATATATATATATATATATATATATATATATATATATATATATATATATATATATATATATATATATATATATATATATATATATATATATATATATATATATATATATATATATATATATATATATATATATATATATATATATATATATATATATGCATATATATATATATATATATATATATATATATATATATATATATATATATATATATATATATATATAAATATATATATATATATATATATATATATATATATATATATATATATATATATATATATATATATATATGCATATATAACCTTAACCTGACCTGACATGATGAATTAGCGCGATGTCTATTCCTAACATGCACTGCTCTAGGAGGAATTAAGCAGTGTACACTAATCGAAAACTTTTCGCGAACGTATTTGTACTCGTAGAATAGACTCAGGTTACCAACTGTTCCTCGATGTCCCAAGGAATGAAGTTTGCTGGTGAGTTTTGCATGTCAGTCAGGCGCACAGTTCTCTTTTGAATAGAATCTAACAAATGCAGTGCATGTTTAGGAGCAGAGCTCCAAACATGGGAGCAATATTCCATTGTTGGCAGAATTTTAGCTTTGAAAAGAATTAAAAATTGTTATGGAGTGTAAAGCTTTCTAGTTCGAAATAATATTCCCAGCTTTTGAGAAACTCTTTTGTTATGCATGTAACATGTTCATATCAAGACATATTTGCTCCCAAGTGAATGTCCACCAAGTTGACTGAATACTTAACTTTTTTAGAAAAAAACCTAGGTTTTTATGGCATTAAATGCTACTTGGTTACTCTACACAGAATAAAATTTTTGCCAGGTCTTTGGTAAATTGAATGACTTCCTGCTGTCTGGAGATATTTATATGAGTAGCCGATGTTCAAGCTTTCAAAGTGAATAAAGAAATAAGCAGATTATTATCTGCAAAGCTGTAGAGTGAATTTCTGGTCCTTTCTAGCAGATCGTCAATGTAAAGGGGAGACTAAGTGGAAGACAATATGGAGCCTTGGGGCAAATCGGTGTAGATAGTGAAATTATTAGAAAGAAACCAACTGTCACTCGTAAAGAGTATACGAACCATAAACAAAATCTTTCAGACATTCCGTAAGCGCATAGCTTATCGAACAGTCCGTCATACCAAAGACTCAAAAGCCCTGGATATATCAAGTGCAACCGCTCCAAAATGTTCAATTGCGTTGTGCGTGTGAAAAATGTCCTTTTAAATCTTTGTTTACGAAAGCTGATAATATTGAATCCGTCTAGATATGATGAGATGCTGATTAATGGTGTTTTCCATAATTTTCGATATTACAAAAAGTAGTGCAACTGGTCGGTAGTTGTTTGGCAAGGTCTTCTTGCCTTTTTTGAGTATCGACTGAACTGCAGCACATTTTCAACAGGAAAGAAATAATCCCTTTATATAAGATAGGTAGAAAAGTCTCGCTCTGTTTAAGTTATTATGACAGGTATTCCATCAGCACCAGAAGCATTTTTGGTGTCTAGCTTCATTAAAATACGTTTTATGACACGCTGTCTGAAGACAGTGTCGGTCATCCTTGACTGCACATTAGGAATAGTGGAGTTTTTTTATTGGAAATCGACAGCAGAATGTGAAGCAGAGAGAGTTCAACTAACAAGTGGGCTTTCTCAACAGATGTAGTTGCTATCGTATTATCTGGTCGTCTAAGTAGTGGTATAGTGGATTTAGTAAAATATTGATAAGAATCATTAGCGACCATTCAAAAGGACCAGGAATTGTTTAGGTAGTCAAGAAGTTCCTAACTCTTTCATTGTGTTCTTTACAGCTATTTCGAGTCCGAACGAAGATGTTGCAATTTATAGCAGCTTCTTTGCATTTTCGATTGAAACAAAGCTTGCCGTTGGAGGGGCATTTCCTCGAAAAAGGGATATAAGCTTCCAAGTCAGCCAAAATGACATCGGAAA
This sequence comes from Pachyrhynchus sulphureomaculatus, assembly GCA_019049505.1. NCBI lineage: Eukaryota > Metazoa > Arthropoda > Insecta > Coleoptera > Curculionidae > Pachyrhynchus > Pachyrhynchus sulphureomaculatus. Next base: position 116,295,958 of record CM032446.1, on the reverse strand, counting down.
CCCTAGCGCAGTCATATGAGTCGTTGCATCTAAAAGAGTTATTCCATATGAAAACGTCTAAACCGGGCGCGCAACCATTTTTGATGAAATTTGGCATAAATCTTCCTTTAGGTGCCCTAAGATAAGAACCACCCTAATTTTCTTATTTTATTTCGTATTGTTGTTCCAGCACCCGCCAAAGTTCAAAAAAGTGAGATTTTCATAGTCTTCTTTAAAATTTTATTTTATTTTTTCTATAAGAGGTATGTGGGTCTAACTGGTCTCATTTTAATTCTAAAGTATTATACATAATTACACAAAAGTATAAATTTCCTACCTCATTTCTTACCAGAATGGCTTTACTTTTGAAAATCGCACTTTTTTTTTGGTATTTTTTTGCGGTTTTTAGTTGGTCGTATCTTCTAATAAGTTGATTTTTTTTGGCGCCATGCCTATTTACCTTATAGTAAAAAAACGCATTATCAGCTGGTTTGATTGTCTGCTTATACGAAAAAAAAAATTACAAAGTTTGAGAATTTTCAAAGATGACATTTTTCTAGCATAAAAAAAAGAGGTGGGGATGGAAATAAAAATCCAGTTTTTTTAGGAGAATTGGACCCTAGCTTAGACTTTCAAGATATATTACTTTTGTAATTTACATTACTTTAGTAATAATTGCCTCTTAAACGTTGTCAAAACTGACATAATAAATTAATTATTTTCTACTTCAGTTTGTTTATAAATCACTTTCATTGCATTGTAGCAAAGAGTTACTCGTAAAATCGTGAGCAGTATAACTATTTTAGTTTGAGTTCAAGGAAGGTAGGTGATAAATAAACATAACTGTGGTTAAAATTGACACAACAGCGTATATTATATATATCAGCGTGTATTACATTAAACAAAGTCACTATCATCATATCAATGGCGTGTTCAATTAGTTTATTTATTAAAGAAGAATGTCATATTCTGACATATTCAAAAACATTAGTGTTATTGGCCAAATGTGAGTTAAATGAAAATGATAAACAGTTACTGTAATGTCGAACAGGAATCGAATATGTCGAAAACGTGTTCTTACTACTACCAAAACTATGTGGTAAGGTTTATTCCTTTGTTTGAACATACGTGTTGTGACCCCTTTACTATACATAAAAAAGTCATAAAGAAGGGATTAAGAGAATTCAAATTGGATTTTTGCGCGAAGAAGAGTCGCCTGAATTTAACACCTGGTTTGGCCATTTGTACTAGATGTATTGAAATAATCAATAAAACATCAGAAAATACTTACCAGATTCAAGCTGAAGAATATCATACTCAGCAATATGATTCACCGTTTGTACCTGAAATTGATAGTTTAGTGACATTTGACCAAGTATGAAATATTGTGAATGTGTCATCTATTTCTTCTTCATTTAAAAAGACGCTAGTTTCCAAAAGAAAAAGAAAAATCGACGAAAAAAAGTGGATCAAATATCAGACTTCGAATAAATTCGGAAAGTACTTTCAATTTAGAAGAAGATAGGGCTAAAAAAAATAGAGATGTTTGTGATTCTTATCTTTAGTTGATAGAAAATTAAAAGAAAAATTTAAAACTGCAAATCATATGATGAAAAATACCAAATTTTAAGTTTGTTGGACAGTTTCTAAAATAATATCAGAGTTCAATTGTAGTGAGTTTCGGGTTAAAAATGCTAAGCAACTTCGCGAAAAATATGGTATCTTACCAATTATGAAAACCAAGGAAAGTGGCCACAAATTAAATAGTGAAACTATCAAAGCAGTCAAAACATTTTATGAAGATGATGACATCAGCAGAATAATGCCAGGTCAAAAAGACTGTATAACGGTACGTAATGAAAATGGTGAGAAGATTAAGGAACAGAAACGCTTAGTATTACTTAACTTAAGACAAATTCACCCAAAATTTGAGGAACGCTTTCCAAATTTGTCAATAGGTTTCTCGATATTTGCATATTTGCGATCGAAGAACTGTATTTTGGCGGGTGCTAGTGGTACACATACAGTTTGTTTGGTACACCAAAATTTTAAATTGTTGATCGTCGTGGCCGTTACTATGTGGTAATTTATCATTTTGACGGGAACAAATGAAACACTTATTATGTATTATTACCACTATATTGAACAATTTTGCGACTGCAGTTTCGACCTATGCAGTCATTATCAAACTTATGTACTAAACTGAGTTACATAGACAAGTCATACTAAAATTAAACTTAGGTGGTAGGTATAGAACATTATTATTTTTAATTCTAGGGTTAATACATGTTAATCTTTAACTGGTAGGTAGTAATTTTATGGTTTTATGATGATAAATAGCGTTGAATAGAAAAGGTCTAGTTGGTCGTTTAACAGATTACAGTTTTGGTTTTCCGATGTTTATAAATTTGTAATGATTCTAAGATATTTAATTTAAAACCTTTCTCTGCATAATGTAAAATTTCGGTGATATGTAAATCAGGATTTTCTGTTCAGTGGTTTGCAAATGAAGAATCTGTTTTTTGTAGTTTATATGATCTAAAATGTTACGTATATCTGGTTTTAAAGTTTCTTCCGCTTTGCCCAATATATATGCTGTTACAATCCGAGCAGTTTAGCTTATAAACTCCAGATTTTTGAAATTTGTCCGTCTTATCTTTGGCATTGTAAAGGATATTTGATAGGGTATTTTGCGATTTGAACGCAATTTTCATATTATGTTTGGATAAAATATTGGCTAACTTTTCGAGTAGCGTGCCATGGTAGGATATTTTTATATATGTATGTTCCGTGGATTTTATTTTAGGGTATATTAAGTGAAAAGTAAGTTGCTTTTGTTTATTAGTTTTTCAATACACTCTCGAGAGAAGTTATTTTTTGTGACAATGTTTATAATGACATTTAGTTCGTCTTCTAGGTCAGCTTTGGATAATGGGAGTGAAAGGGCTCTATGTATCATTGAGTTGAATGCTGCCATTTTATGTTGGTTTGGGTGGAATGAGTCTTTGGGGATTGTTATACCTGTGAATGTTGATTTCCTGTATACTTTAAATATGCAACTATTATTTATATGTAGGATGCTTAGATCTAGGAAGTTAATTTTGTTATCTGCTTCTTGTTCTAGAATGAACTAAATTTTTGGGTGAATGCTATTAATTTATTTAAGAAATTGTCTAGTTGTCTTGAGGAGCCTTTAAAACAAGCAAGGATGTCTTCAACATATCTGTACCAAAAATGAATATGTTTTTTGCCATGATTAGAATTAAGAAGAATTTATCTTTTTATATGTGTGATGAAAATGTCTGCTAAGAGGAGACTAAGTGGGGATCCCATTGGCAAACCTGAGTTTTGAAGATAGAATTTGTGATTGAATTGGAAATAGGTTTGAGAGAGGCATGTTTCAAAAGCAGATAATATTTCGGAGGAGATCACAAGGTTTATATTTGATTTGTTGAGGATTTTATGGATTATTTCCATGCATTCGTCTGCTGGATGTTGGAGAACATATTCCTTATACCAAAGGAGACCAAAAAGGAGTTTGTCTGTTTTTTTTTTGGCTTTCAATTTTTGAACGAGTTCAAGTGAGTTTGTTACACTAGCTTCTGATGTGAATTTTGTTAAATCTTTAAAAATTCAATTCAGTTTTATGCTTAGGTCTCTAGTTGGACTATTGATATATGAGACAACAGGTCTGATGGGGTTCCCTGGTTCGTGATTCCTAATAAGGCCATATAATTTCGGAGCAGTATTGGGTTAAAAGCAAAGTAGCATTTCTTTGCTTCATCTCATGGAAAAAGTGGTGCAGGGGGAACAATAATATTGTACGGATCATATCTCCGGAATCAATTTTTCTTTTATATCGAAAAATGATGTACAAGCTGCTGAAAATTTATTGGATCAAAGATTTATTAACATTATTACTATTAAAATTACAAGAATGTTTCATAGTTTTCGACCTATTTCTATAAAAGCCCGTGGTTCTTCAATTTCATAATGTATTGAAATTAATAATAAAGAAATAATTATTGTATATTATGCCTCTTCATTCACGACGACGATGATGATGATGCCTATTTATTATTTCTTATTTCAATACACATTAAACAAGTTTTCTTATCAAAAATATAAATATTTCATTCATAATTACCCTTTTGTCATACTGGTTTTTTTCATCATTTAACGGTCAGTCTATAAGTACTAAAATAGTGAAAATTACAAAAGTTTCTTAACATATCTTGAAAGTCCAAGCTACGGTTCAATTTTTCTAAAAAAATTGGATTTTTATTTCCATCCCCACCCTTTTTTTTTAGCTCGAAAAGTGTCATTTTTGAAAATTCTCAACCTTTGTATTTTTTTTTTCGTATAAGCATACAATCAAAAAAGCTGATAATGCGTTTATTTATTTTAAGGTAAGTAGGCATAGCGCCAAAAAAAAAATCAACTTGTTTGATTTAATATGTTAGAAGATAGGACCAACTAAAAACCGCAAATAAACACCAAAAAAAGTGCGATTTTCAAAGTAATGCCATTCTGGTAAGAAATTAGGTAGGAAATATATACTTTTGTGTAATTATGTATAATACTTTAGAATTAAAATGAGACCAGTTAGACCCACATACCTCTTATAGAAAAAATAAAGGAAAAATTTTAAAGCAGACTATGAAAATCTCAATTTTTTGGACTTTGGCGGGTGCTTGATCAGCAATAACCAAACAAAACAAGAAAACAAGGGTGGTTCTTGTCTTAGGGCACCTAAAGGAAGATTTTGCCAAATTTCGTCAAAATCAAAAATGGTCGCACGCCCGGTTTAGACGTTTTCATATGGAATGATTCAAAATGTTTATACCCATTCGAAAATTAAGTTGGGAATGTGGAATATTTGGCACAATGACACTACTTAGTATATATCACCACTACACCAAACATTTTATTTTTGCACTCGACGCTGCTTCGCTAACCATGTTAGCTTCATTAGGAGCGATGATTGACAGTCAATCATCGCTCACATGCTTAGCGAAACGCGCGTCGAGTGCAAAAATAAAGTGTTTGGTATAGTGGTGATATATACTAAGTATATTCGAAAATATTCCATGAGTTCTTCCCATTTAGCAGGTTTGTAGTGCCAAATCTTGCACAGTTTAGGCGCCTCTGTCATTGATCGGTAGGATACTCGATACTGAAAGCAGTTTATGGTCGGAAGAATCTAACGATGTATTTCTGTGACAGTGTAACTCCCTGGGTTAGTAACTAAAAACAGGTCAAGAAGACTGGCAAACTCTCCGTCACGATCAGGAAACCGTGTTGGCTGAATAAAGTCACAAATATTTGAGAATGATTTAGCTTCACAGCCTTGTTCGTCGGTCATATTTGAATACTTAATGCTATTGATGTTGTGGACATTACTGTCGCCCAGGATGGCAATTTCAGCACTTTAATCATAAGAGAAGCGAAATGTGTTCTAAAGTTAGTATCACATGATAGTTGATAAAACCAGCAGATAAACCTTGTGGTTTCTTGAGTCGTTATTTTTACCCACATAACATCAAAGTTCCAGAGTTTCTTCTTGCTGGCAAGAGAGATCGCTTCTGACAAGAAGACATATTCCAAAGATACGCATAAACCAGGAAAACAAGTCGTACTCAGGACAGGTAAAGTTGACTGTGATGGTCGATGAACTGACTAGTTTCGCAGTGAGCGAGTACATGAAGCATATTTGATTACAAGTGTTGGTACACTGAATTTATATTCGAGTTTAAAAGTCGTATATTACAAAAAATGTAGTTTAAAATTACGATCTGTATGTTGTCGCCCCCAGACCATCCCCCACCGAACGACAGCTATTGTACCTACTGAATTTTTTGATTTTGGAAGCTTCATCATGCTTTTCTTTTCCTGCACTGAAATCTGAGGGCATTGACATAGCCACGAAACGCTAAGCAACTTCACACAGCCTAAGCCGATGCGAAAATGTCACATCGAGCGATGCTTGGTGAGATAAGCAACTTCATACAGCCTAAGCCGATGCGAAAGTATCATACCGGGTGATACCTGGTGGGATCTGGGCATCTGTTATCTGATTTGTTCTTTAAGTCGCCTTCTACGACAGACAGAACGTACCGGAGGTGGTATTCTACCCCGCGCCCTCACGGGAATATATTGTAATTTGTTTCTTTACTACTCTCATGTTCATATTATCTTTGATACAATTATAAGTCTTATGTAATTTAAAATCGCCCTGATCGCTTCTTATTATTTTATTGAATTCCTGATATGTAGTTAACTTTCTATCTATAGGTCGACTTTTCTATTAAAGCTACTGTATCGGGTTATGTCCAGTTCACAAATGTTAGCTATTTAGGTAGATTGAGTTCTTTAGTTAACTATCTTTTGTTACAATCTTGGTGCTTCTCTAGTGCATCCAACTTTGGATTTTTGTTTTTACAAAATTAAAGACAAAAAATGAAAAAACTAAAAAATGCAAAGATTAATATTAAAGTCATCACTAATGAGTTTTACTTCTAAATATATTCCATATTTTTCTTTGAAACACTTAGAAATTTTTAAATTTGCATATATTTGGCAAATGTTTTATGCTCTGATATATGTATATTAGACTTATTGTTAGTGTTCCGTACGGAACACTTATAAGATCACTTCGGTGTCTGTCTGTCTGTCTGTCTGTCACACTCGATTTTCTCCCGAAACTATTTGACATAGAAAGTTGAAATTTGGTAATAATATAGGAATTGATGGCCTCATCAGAGCCATGTAGTTTTGAGAGTTAAATTTTGACTTAGGGGGTTAGTTTTGGGGGTGAAATCGGAAGAGAAAAAAAAAAATTTTTACTAGGTCGTCGAGTGTAGTGTCAAATGAAAGCTTGTGAAAAGACGAGTAAAAAATGTATATATAATGTAATACTTGCACGCACTTTTCTTTGTATTATTTTTAAAAAATCGCGAAAAATCGCTGTCCCCCGCCTTATCTCGAAAAGTACTTATCAAAAAATTTTGAAAAAATTCTGGAATATTCCCCACGGGGTGTAGATTGAACGAAAATTATCACGAATGCATTACCTTTAATAATTTTTCTGATATTAAAAAAAAAAACAAAAATTTCAAGGTCATCAGATTTCAGTAAAGATTGGAAACAAACTTTGTTGAAAACTCATTTGGGGTGTGTTTTTGTGAAGTCACTGATCATTTTATACATCTGTAACAAAATTTTTTATTTTAAAAACAATCAAAGTACGGAACACTAATTGCGCAAGTTCAACTTGCACTTGACCGGTTATTTAATGTTAATACTGGGATGGGAAAAAATAAGTTAGAATATTGACGAGTATTATATTGCGAGTCTCTAGAAATAAAATTGTTTATGTGTAAACATACTGTATAAAGTTAAAATTTTCTGCCTTATAAAAAAGGATCTGTACTAGTTTTTTGTTTTTGCATTGTGTTATTTAATAACGCTTTTGTACCACATGTATAGTATTAAATGATTTCGTATAAACTTGTCATTTAATATGCCTTGGTTTTTTTATTCTTCTGAATGTCCCAATGTTCTTATTATTGTTTCCTGTTCTTTGGTTTATGTTCACACTATTTCTTGTTGAATTTTTGTCCTTTCCGACTTATACGACAGACTCTCATTTGTTGAAGTTTGGTATTTAGGTACGAGAAGTAGCCAAACACTACCGTGTTTCGTCATAAAAGTACATTCCAGCTACGCTGTTTCGGTACACTCTTCAATCGGTTTCTTTGCTGGGTTATCAGTCGGAGTTTCCACGCATCTGGAAAACTTGCCATTGTCAGGAGATTTAAAAGTGTTTTAAAGTTTTTTTGTGGTCAACTTAGTTTTATTGTTAAATTTTTTTTTAAATGTCACTTTTTTTATAACTATACTAATAAAATATCTAGGATACTTTCAGTAAGTAACTGTTAGTTGAACAGTTAATGTACTGCATTGCATCTAACTTGCTCCGCTTATACCATTTTTAAAATTATATATACATATTTTTGTACTGCCTCGACTTGGAATTCTTTATAATAAAGTATTATACATCGTAATTTCTGTTTGTTGTGTATTTTGTTATGTACTAGTACATTTAAATCTTTTGGTTTTTAATAGGAAAGATTTTAACGGAAATTGTAAATTTTTTTCAGTCTGATTTTTAATTTTCTTGTCGCACTTTATATTACGTCAGAGAATATTGTGAATTTAGTCAATAAGAACTTAAAAAAAAAACATTAAATTTTATAAGACTAATTTGGTAGCAACTATTTTAGGTTTATCAACTCACTCGATTAACGGTTTGATTTCAAAAGTTTTAAGAACTAGGGCTATTTCGGGATTTAATGAGCAATCATATGTTACATAATGTTTCTTGGGAAAAGTCTCTAACCACCCTTTCGAACGGCAAACCTTGGTTCGATCAAATATATGAAGACACTATTGCTTTCAAATTATCTGCGAATAGAGGCACAAAAATCCCTACGTCATAAACCGTAACATCTTTATTATTATAATGAGAGAATTACATACAAGTTTTAATGCCTGTCCGAACAGTTCTGTCTGATTATTTGCTAATGCAGTTAGTCATAATAATACTGTTACAATAAAACCTTTGTAAATGCCAACGTGCTAGCTGAACTTTTAAGAATTAACAACAAACTTCCTGCCTATCTGGAAAGCTAAGACACTTGGTCAAAATTTCACTAAAACATTTATATCGCCAATTATCCGGTTAATTGAAAATCATTAGCTGAACTGTTTAATCCATAACCTACTGTCAGTTTCCAGGAAAAAAAAAAACTAGAGCCACTATTCCCAGCGTACTGTCAAAAATACTCGTTATTTTCGGACAACGTGATACAAAACATATCCTAATAAAGTTAGACATTAAAAGAGCGTCTGACGTGTGAAATTAAACAGTTTCTAAAATCCTTTTTTCTTTATGTCGTTATTAGCTCCTTGCCCTTTAACCGAGAACCGGAAGTAGAATCGAGGACCAAATGACGTAGTCATGAGGGGTGTTGGTTGCCTCCCCGCAGGTAGTAGTAAAAATGGTCAGATTTAATGAGCCTCATTTATAGGTAGATTGCCTCCCAAGCCTTTCTACTACCTAATGGGTATTTCCCGGTAGTTAAGGGTAGGTATACATTATTGCAAATAAGTGTGATATATATAGCTGATATATAGCTTATATTTGTCAATTTGATTTCTAAATTCCATCAGTAAAGACGCGAAACATTTTCTTAACATGAATCCCAGTATCATTTTAAGTGAAAAAGGAAAACAGTTATTACTTTTAAACAACTATAAATACAGCTTTCAAAAGTGGTGAAAAGCGTTGGACTTGCACAAAGAAAACGTGCAAATCTTTCCTTGCTACTCTGGGAGAAGTGGACAACAATATTGTCGTTACAAAACATGTGCAGGAACATTGCGACGTAAAGATAGAAAAACTACATCGTCAAATTGTTAACACGTCCTGTAAAAGAAAAGCTGTCGAATATGTGTCAAAAAAACCCACCAAAAATATACAGCGCCTACTACAAGAAAATCTACCATCAACAGTTACTACGTCCGACGTTGCTTTTATATTAGAAGAAATATGTACAACGCTCGTTAGAAAAAACACTCTGCATTGCCGAAGAGTATTGAAGATACTTTTAAAATTCTGGACGAGATCAACATCGAACATCTAAAGGTGAACCGTTTTTACTTGTTAACAGTAGAAGTCACCAAATAGTTGTATTTTGTTGTAAATCAAATATCCAGTTTTTGGAAAAGGTCTCACGAATTTATTTAGACGGTACCTTTAATTATTGCCCTCAGTTCTTTTGTCAATTTTTTACTTTTCATGGGTGTTACAACGGACATTATATTCCATTAATTTTTTCGTTGTTGCCTGATAAACGGACGGAGACGTACATAAAATTATTTAATTTCATAACGGATATTTTTAAATATAATTTTGTCAAACTAGAAATTTTAGAAGTAGTAATTGATTTTGAAAAAGGCATCCACAAGGCTGTTTAACAAACTTGGTCACTAGCGAAAATAGTTTTATCTTTCTCAATGTTGATATCGAAAAATCCAAGAAAACGGCTTAACATGTTCATATAAAGATGAAACTTCTGAAGTTGGAAAATGGTTACGAAAGACATTCGCCCTTACTTTTTTAAAACCGGATGAAGTCAGCGATTGTTTCGTATTTGATTTGCTATCAGTTGCACCCGACTTAGAAAATATTCTGATTATTTAATAGACAACTACATCTCGGAGGATTCTTTGTTTCCTCCATATCTTTGCGCCGAAAATTCAGAGGAACTTACCCGCACTACCAATGCTTGTGAATCGTTCCACAGACATTTTAGCGACTCTTTCTACAAAGCTCATCCAAATATTTTTATTTTTATAGAAAAGCTTAAAGAATTCCAAACAGAAACTTATGTGAAATTACAAAGTGTTCATGTAACTGCTAAAATTCATAATATCAATGTAAAAAATCGCAAAAATGATCCAGCTTTACAAAAACAACGAAATTAGCAAAATGTATTTTATTAAATGCATATCTTTCTTTTGTGGTGCTAAAGATTAATTATTATATATGTTTGTATAGAATATTATGTATATTTTATTATATATATTTGTGAAATATGTTTATTTTTATTAACCGGGACCTAATTTATCTATTATTTAGGGTCCAATTTTATCTTGGGAGGCAATTTACATGTGCTCGTCATAAGAATTACGCATCTTTTTTAATTTATTTCGATTATCCAGTTTTTAGCTGCATCCACATTGACGAACACTGGAAAATGGAATCGAGAGTATTCACAGTATAATAAATCCGATGCTGAGGATCGTTTTTCTTGTGTTTTATGATTTGCAAAAAAGAACTACACCAAACCAAGAACATTCATACAAATCGCCTGACGCCGACTTTCTTAAAACTGTGCTAACTAAACACCTAGATTTGAACATAGCAAAATATATTATAGAAAAGAATTGAGAAATGAATAATGAGGATGCTCGTAAATTTAATAATTCTTCTTACCACATAGTAATAAACAAATGTCTTTCCACTATTAAATTTTCTATTCTGTGGAAAAACGCCAATATAATTTCCATTCCCGAAACTGTAGAGTTCAGAAATCTATTTTCATGTCCATGGCGTAGGTTCAACTATGTCAATAATTGAGTATAGTTGCAGCACAATTTAGTGATTTCATTGCAAAAAAATCGTACTGTCTAGGCAGTCGGGTTTTCGGAGTAACCACGATAGTTCAACCTTACTTAAAGTTACTGATGATACATTTTTTTAGATTGTGGCACTTTAGATTATTCTTTATTAATCATCAATTTCGAAGAGTTGCACAGAAAGCATAACTGAGCCAATAATGTTTCGATTTTGGCACAATTCTCACAGACTCTTCCGATTCTTTTCCTTATTCAGTTTTCGTGAATGCTTTCAGCCGCATTAATTCGGATTTAAAAACCTAGTAATATTCAAAAACATTTTATACCCATGGTAATATTACTACTGCACATAGTTTACTGCTTGATAAAGGTAAAATTTCTGATAATCCAATTTCAAAAAATTGAGTTCAATATGGACTGAAAATGTATTTATTATTGGAAAGGCTTAATTTGAAAATTGAGTAATTTAGCAATTATTTTAATCCTATATTTAAGCAGTGTCAATATAATACATTTAATATTTGCTTAACGTAGGGGTTGTATAATTTTATGATACCTTCCACGTTAATACTATTTTTTTGTAACTTCATTTAAAGTTCTTATTATTTATTCAAAACGTACATTAAATTCAGTATGTGATTACTTTCTAGTACTTTTATTTGTTATCGATTATAATAATCAGAGTTTAGTATGTATCAAATCTAGCCTCATATTACACTTTCATAAGTCAAATTATTTTAATCGGCTAATCTGTTTTATAGTAGAAGAAAAAGTTCAATGAAGAGAAGGTATTCGTTCAGGTTCAAATATTGCTTAGTTATTACAAATTTCTGAGTTTTAGTAAGAATTGATAAAAGCGAAAATTTTACTAATTCCTTCCACTTTCTTTTTCTTCTTCAATATATGAAATGATAGAGCAATTCTACGACCAAATTCGTTTTCAGCAGTTCTAAATGAAAAGAACAAATCTGTTTGCTTTGTGTTTGTGTAATTATTCACGCAAAGAAGTTTGTGAACACATTTGTCTATTATTCCGTTTTGATTGCCCCCAAAAGCATAAATACTGCCAGTTTAATTTTAATCAGTACACTGTTTTACTTAATACTTAAAAAAAGGGCCATTTTCTTCTTAATCTTAATTTACTCTGGTCTTACCGATTACTAGAAAAATTGTTAGTTTATATTATTTTCACTACTCTTTTTTATTTCAGCGACGTATGTCTGTTACCGAGGGCGGTATCCGCTTTCCCGAAACAATGGAAGCGGGACGTCCAAAACTGGGTGGACTTATGGATCCACGACAAGGTGTTATCGATCGACATTCCAGATGTCAAACATGTGCTGGAAATATGACTGAATGCCCTGGCCATTTTGGACACATTGACTTGGCCAAACCCGTTTTTCATGTTGGGTTTATAACCAAAACCATAAAGATACTCAGATGTGTATGTTTTTACTGCAGCAAGCTTTTAGTTAACAGTAATAACCCAAAAATTAAGGAAGTAGTGATGAAAACAAAAGGACAACCTAGAAGGAGATTGGCTTATGTGTATGATTTATGTAAAGGCAAAAATATTTGCGAGGGTGGGGATGAAATGGACGTTGCAAAAGAGGGAGAGGAGCAAATATCAAATAAAAAAGTAGGTCATGGTGGTTGTGGTCGATATCAACCAAATATCAAACGTACTGGGTTAGACTTGGTCGCTGAGTGGAAACACGTTAACGAAGATTCTCAAGAAAAAAAAATTTCAATAACGGCTGAACGGGTATGGGAAATTTTTAAGCACATAACGGACGAAGAGTGTTTTATTCTTGGAATGGACCCCAAATTTGCCCGCCCTGATTGGATGATAGTTACTGTACTACCTGTTCCGCCTCTTCCGGTAAGGCCAGCAGTTGTTATGTACGGATCAGCTAGAAACCAAGATGATTTAACACATAAATTGGCCGATATTATAAAAGCTAACAATGAATTACAAAAAAATGAGGCTTCAGGAGCGGCCGCACACATTATTACTGAAAATACTAAAATGTTGCAATTTCATGTAGCAACCTTAGTTGATAACGACATGCCAGGTATGCCTAGAGCCATGCAAAAATCAGGCAAACCATTAAAGGCTATTAAGGCTCGTTTAAAAGGAAAAGAAGGACGAATACGCGGCAATCTTATGGGTAAACGTGTTGATTTCTCTGCTAGAACTGTCATTACTCCAGACCCCAATCTACGAATCGATCAAGTAGGTGTCCCAAGAAGTATTGCACAAAATATGACATTTCCTGAGATTGTAACACCTTTTAACTTCGATAAAATGATAGAATTAGTTCAGAGAGGTAATTCTCAATATCCGGGAGCAAAATATATTATAAGAGACAACGGAGAGAGGATTGACCTAAGATATCATCCAAAACCTTCGGATTTGCATCTTCAATGTGGATATAAAGTAGAAAGGCATATTAGAGACGGTGATTTAGTTATATTTAATCGGCAACCAACTTTGCACAAAATGAGTATGATGGGACACAGAGTTAAAGTACTTCCCTGGTCAACATTTCGTATGAATTTATCTTGCACTTCACCTTATAATGCTGATTTTGACGGCGATGAAATGAATTTGCACGTACCACAGAGCATGGAAACTAGGGCAGAAGTCGAAAACTTACACATAACTCCGCGCCAAATTATTACTCCTCAAGCTAACAAACCTGTCATGGGTATTGTCCAGGATACTCTTACAGCCATTCGAAAAATGACTAAAAGAGATATTTTTTATAGATAAGGAACAGATGATGACTTTACTAATGTTTTTGCCTATTTGGGATGGTAAAATGCCTAGACCTGCCATTCTGAAACCAAAACCTTTGTGGACTGGAAAACAATTATTTTCACTTATAATTCCTGGAAATGTAAATATGATGCGGACACATTCGACCCATCCTGACGATGAAGATGATGGTCCATACAAGTGGATATCTCCTGGCGATACAAAAGTAATGGTAGAGCACGGCGAGCTGATTATGGGTATCTTATGCAAAAAAACTCTAGGTACATCAGCCGGTTCTCTTCTACATATTTGTTTTTTGGAATTAGGCCACGAAGTATGTGGACGATTTTATGGTAACATTCAAACTGTAGTTAACAACTGGCTTTTACTAGAGGGTCACAGTATTGGTATTGGAGACACTATTGCTGATCCTCAAACCTACTTGGAAATACAAAAAGCTATTAAAAAAGCTAAAGAAGATGTAATAGAAGTTATTCAAAAAGCACACAACATGGAGTTAGAACCTACTCCTGGCAATACTCTTAGACAGACTTTTGAAAATCAAGTAAACAGAATTTTGAACGATGCTCGTGACAAAACCGGAGGGTCAGCTAAAAAATCTCTTACTGAATACAATAATTTAAAAGCTATGGTTGTTTCCGGTTCAAAAGGTTCTAACATTAACATTTCTCAAGTTATTGCTTGTGTCGGACAACAAAATGTTGAAGGTAAACGTATACCATTTGGTTTTAGAAAGCGGACACTACCGCATTTCATTAAAGACGATTATGGGCCTGAATCAAGAGGATTCGTAGAAAACTCATATCTTGCTGGTTTAACTCCTTCAGAATTTTACTTTCACGCAATGGGGGGTCGAGAAGGACTTATCGATACTGCTGTAAAAACAGCCGAAACCGGTTACATCCAACGTCGTCTAATAAAAGCTATGGAATCTGTAATGGTAAATTACGATGGAACCGTCAGAAATTCTGTTGGACAGCTTATTCAGCTGCGTTATGGAGAAGACGGACTTTGCGGTGAAATGGTAGAATTTCAGTATCTACCAACAATTAAACTTAGCAACAAGACATTTGAGAAAAAGTTCAGGTTTGATCCTAGTAACGAAAGGTATCTTAGAAGAATATTCAATGAAGATGTAATTAAACAACTTATGGGATCAGGAGAAGTTATTTCAGAACTTGAAAGAGAATGGGAGCAACTGCAGAAAGACCGGGAGGCTCTCAGACAAATATTTCCTAGCGGAGATGCTAAAGTTGTATTGCCTTGTAATCTACAAAGAATGATTTGGAATGTGCAAAAGATTTTTCATATTAATAAAAGAGCTCCAACTGATTTGTCACCACTGCGAGTAAGTATCATTAAACTGTCTATTAAGTTAAACTAAGCCGGAGTAATTTTTTTTTTAAGTATTTTCAACTTCCTTTGTGAACTGATTTTTTTCTTTTAGGTTATTCGCGGTGTCCGAGAGCTCCTAGAAAAATGTATTATAGTAGCTGGTGAAGACAGGCTTTCAAAACAAGCCAATGAAAATGCTACCCTGCTATTTCGGTGCTTAGTTAGATCAACATTGTGTACTAAAGCTGTGTCAGAAGAATTTCGCCTTAGTACTGAAGCTTTTGAGTGGTTGATTGGAGAAATCGAAACTAGATTTCAACAGGCACAAGCAAATCCAGGTATGTCTAAAAAAAACTAAACTAGTGTGAATATATATCACTTAATTTCTAACAAATTGTGATATCTCTTGATCTGACTTTGTTTCTTTACTCCATGTTGCCACAAATTGACAAATGTTACTAATTAACTACAGAGGCTAGACACTCTGCCTGATAGCTGTTGGGACGCTGTTCCCTAACCTAAAACTATTAATGTGACTGATAATGGAAGGTGACATTTTGGTGCTACTAGCCTACTAACTATATTATATATATTTGTATATAAGATATTAAGAATACATTTTTCTTAGGTGAGATGGTAGGTGCTTTAGCTGCTCAGTCACTAGGCGAACCTGCGACTCAGATGACCCTAAATACTTTTCATTTTGCTGGCGTATCTTCTAAGAATGTAACTCTAGGTGTACCTCGTCTAAAGGAAATCATTAATATATCTAAAAGACCTAAAGCACCTTCACTTACTGTATTTTTAACTGGTGCAGCGGCCAGGGATGCAGAAAAAGCTAAGGTATGATCATTAACATTGTTATTTCTGTAAGTATTAATAATTATTATTGTTTCTACAGAATGTGCTTTGTCGTTTGGAACATACAACTCTCAGAAAAGTTACTGCAAACACAGCAATTTATTATGATCCGGATCCACAGAATACCGTTATTCCGGAAGACCAAGAATTTGTAAATGTATACTATGAAATGCCTGATTTTGACCCCACTAGAATATCTCCATGGTTATTGCGCATCGAGTTAGACAGAAAAAGAATGACTGATAAAAAATTAACTATGGAACAGATAGCTGAAAAAATAAATGCTGGTAAGAATAGGTTTTATTGATGATTTTCCAGTTTTTCTTTTCTTGGATTTTTCCGACGTTTTTGCGTGATCGAAAGTATTTTCAAAATTACACTACAGGTCGTCTGCAGTTTTCAATATTTGAAAAAGAAAATACGGTTGTTACTTCTTATTAAAATTACAAAACGCGATATCTAATAATAAAAAACCAGTCAAGTGCAATTGAACTTGCGCAATTAGTGTTCCGTACGTTGATTGCTTTTAAAATAAAAGATTTTATTACGGAGGTATAAAATCATCAGTGACTTCACAAAACACACCCCAAGTGAGTTTTCAACAAAGTCTGTTTCCAGTCTTTGATGGCCTTGAAATTTTATATATATATATATATATATATATATATATATATATATATATATATATATATATATATATATATACCAGATTAAGTATTAAAGGTAATGCACTCGTGATAATTTTCGTTCAATCTACACCCCGTGGAGAATATTTTTGAAAATTTTTTGATCAGTACTTTTCGAGATAAGGGGGGGGGACAGCGATTTTTTTCGCGATTTTTTAAAAATAATACAAAGAAAAGTGTGCGCAAGTATTATATTATATATATTTTTTTTACTCGTGTTTTCACAAGCTTTCATTTAACACCACACTCAATGACCTAGTAAAAAAATTTTTTTTCACTTCCGATTTCACCCTCTTAAGTCAAAATTTAACTTTCAAAATTACATGACTCTGATGAGGCCATCAATTCCTATATTATTACCAAATTACAACTTTCTATGACAAATAGTTTCGGAGAAAATCGGGTGTGACAGACAGGCAGACAGACACACAGACACCGAAGTGTTCTTATAAGTGTTCCGTACGGAACACTAAAAAGATTTATTTTCGAGATATTCAAAATAGACTGACTTAGCAAAGAAGGTAAATACTTGTTTTTTAAGAACAAAAGCTAAAAATTTTAAACATTTTTCTTTGCTAGAATATATTTTAAAATATCTATATATTTTTTAGGATTTGGCGATGATCTAAATTGTATTTTTAACGACGACAATGCTGAAAAATTAGTGCTTCGTATTCGTATTATGAACAGCGATGACGGTAAATTTGGAGAAGGAGGTGACGAAGATGTTGATAAAATGGATGATGACATGTTTCTAAGATGCATAGAGGCGAACATGCTCAGTGACATGACACTTCAAGGAATTGAAGCAATTTCAAAGGTATTTATGATATTTTTTACTAAAAAATTTAAACGACAGCTTTTACTTATATTGTTAATGTATGGCCTTTAGTATATAATTACTTTTAGGTATAATTCTTTTGGATTTCTCCTGAGTAGATTCAAAAAGTGATGCTGACGTTTCGCCGGTCATCCTGCCGGCTTCTTCAATGCTGGTTTCGAGAACTGACTTCTTCAAAATCTAGTACGGAACTGATTAATTCTGTTTGGATACGCTTTTTTATTACGAATTAATCCGTTTGTGCTAAATTCCAAAGGGGTCAGTTCTCGGAACAAGCTCTGAAGAAGCCGGCAGGATGGCCGGCGAAACGTCAGCATCATTTTTTCAATCAACCCAGGAGTAATCTAGAAGAACAATACCTCTGCCAACTATGGAAGTTTTCTATGAAAATTAAATAGTTACTGTTTATTTACTTCATAAGGTATTAAAAATAGTATTCTAAATTGGCTTCCCTTAAGCTAAGTTATATATATATATATATATATATATATATATATATATATATATATATATATATATATATATATATATATATATATATATATATATATATATATATATATATATATATATATATATATATATATATATATATATATATATATATATATATATATATATATATATACATATATATATATATACATACTTACATACATACATATATATATATATATATATATATATATATATATATATATATATATATATATATATATATACATATATATATATATATATATATATATATATATATATATATACATATATATATATATATATATATATATATATATATATATATATATATATATACATATATATATATATATATATATATATATATATATATATATATATATATATGTATGTATATATATATATATATATATATATATATATATATATATATATATATATATATATATATACATATATATATATATATATATATATATATATATATATATATATATATATATATATATATATATATTTACATATATATATATATATATATATATATATATATATATATATATATATATATATATATATATATATATATATATATATATATATATATATATATATATATATATATATATATATATACAGTCCCTGGCCAAATTATTAGACGCACTGCAAGATTTCATGTAAAATATTAATTACCGAGTGATATTGTACCGTTTTTATTATTTTAAATTGATTTGTTTTTTATTTTTAGTGTTCCGTACGGAACACTTATAAGATCACTTCGGTGTCTGTCTGTCTGTCTGTCTGTCTGTCTGTCACACACCCGATTTTCTCCGAAACTATTTGACATAGAAAGGTGAAATTTGGTAATAATATAGGAATTGATGGCCTCATCAGAGCCATGTAGTTTTGAGAATTAAATTTTGACTTAAGAGGTTAGTTTTGGGGGGTGAAGTCGGAAGCGAAAAAAAAATTTTTTTACTAGGTCATCGAGTATGGTGTCAAATGAAAGCTTGTGAAAACACGAGTAAAAAATATATATATAATATTATACTTGCGCGCACTTTTCTTTGTATTATTTTTAAAAATTCGCGAAAAATCGCTGTCCCGGGCCTTATCTCGAAAAGTACTTATCAAAAAATTTCGAAAAAAAAAAATTCTGGAATATTCTCCACGGGGTGTAGATTGAACGAAAATTATCACGAGTGCATTACCTTTAATAATTTATATGGTATATAAAAAAAACAAAAATTTCAAGGTCATCAGATTTCAGTAAAGATTGGAAACAAACTTTGTTGAAAACTCATTTGGGGTGTGTTTTGTGAAGTCACTGATCATTTTATACCACCGTAACATAAATTTTGACTTAAGGGGTTCGTTTTGAGGGGTGAAATCGGAAGGGAAAAAAATTTTTTTTTTACTAGGGCATCGAGTATGATATCCAATGAAAGCTTGTGAAAACACGAGTAAATATATATATATATATATATATATATATTATATATATATATATATATATATATATATATATATATATATATATATATACATATATAAATATATATATATATATATATATATATATATATATATATATATATACATATATACTCGTATATAATGTAATACTTGCGCACACTTTTCTTCGTATTACTTTTAAAAAATCGCTGTCCCCTACCTTATCTCGAAAAGTACTGATCAAAAAATTTTGAAAAAATTCTGGAATATTCTCCACGGGGTATAGATTGAACAAAAATTATCACGCGTGCATTACCTTTAATAATTTATTTTGTATATCAAAAAAAACAAAATTTCAAGGTCACCAGTTTTCAGTAAAGAAAGGAAACACCCTTTGTTGAAAACTCCTTTGAGGTGTGTTTTATGAAGTCACTGATCATTTTATACCACCCTAACAAAATTTTTTATTTTAAAAACAATCAACGTACGGAACACTAATTGTGCAAGTTCAACTTGCACTTGACCGGTTTTTTTTATATTATCCAATCAATTACCTATTTATTTGACATAAATAAAACAGCATTAATTTAGAAAAGCATAAGTTTATTAAGTTTTAAAGAAAAGTGAAATTAATGTTAGTAAAAGTCAATATTTAGTTGAGCCATATATATATATATATATATATATATATATATATATATATATATATATATATATATATATATATATATATAGATATAGATTAGAGTAGCTCTGGACGTCAGCACGGAGCTTCCCCAGGGCCAAAACATTATTACCTACCAAAGTGTATGCAAATTTCGTCAGTTAAATTGACGTTGAAATTGAAAAATTGAGGCTGAAATTGAGCCATCTTTCTGATTTTATCAAGGCTGCGATAAAAACTAAAGAAAATACTGAAGCTATTGATTAGTAGCAAGAATGATATCTTTGATCAACGGACGGAAAATGTCCTATAATTATAAAATTATAAAATAGCACCAAGAGGAATGAAGTTAAAAGTGATTTAAAAAAATTGGCAGGAAAGAAATGTGGAAAACAGAAAAATTGTAGTTAAATCTGTAAATGATATAAAATAATGTTAAGTGTTTTATCACCATAGTAGACCTGGAATTGGGTGAAATATACAAAAAATAGGTTTATAATTTTATGTTTCTTTGTAAAATAATTTTTACAATACTTGATTATTTCATACGGTAAATAATCCTTTTACGGTTAACAGTAAAGGTTAACATGACTTGGATGCTTACTACGAGATATATGTGGATTAGTATACCGATAAATATCTCATTGTAGTTTGAACTTAATCCTTTTTAAGTCTTCTTTTAATGCTTACTTAATTTATTCATATATAAATTGATATAGGGACAACTAGTTAGTATTAAGAAGGAAACGCTATTATTAATTTATGTTACAAGATGGAGTATCCAGAAAAACTATTAGTTCGAAATTAGGTAGTTAAAAACATAAATACAGAAAAGGATTTTAGTTTTGCACATTTTTTTAACTAATGTAACCACGATTTCGCCGTCCTTGGATATTATTAAGACTTCAAATATGGATCTATATGTATGTAATCAGAATAAACAATATTTCAATTCATTGTTTGGTAAACTTCTCGATGAGAGAAATCAAGACTAGGCCAAAAGTTTCATTTAAAACTTAATAGAGATTATTCAAAATTTTCAGCCTTCTTAATGATACATTTAATGTTGACTGAGATTGTATTTATGCTCTTACAACTTTGTTCAATGTACATGCCTTGCGCACTGCCTTCAGATTTACGAAACCTCCTAGTCATTGTATAACTGATGTGATTAAATTACGTAAAAAAGCGCTATCGAAATATAATAAATAGATAAAAACGAAGGCAGCAGACTTAAGAAACTTTGTGACTGTCGCTATTAGAAATGAAGAAGAGTAACCTACATTTAGAGGATTTTGGAAGTCCTTCAAACCAAACCAGCTGAAATAGCTTCTCTATACATTTAATCGTTTGTTAATTGATAGTACATTACTTGATGATTGCGAGAGCTTTCAGGGGAGTTTCATTGCTCAACAGTGATAGAAAAACAGGTGGAGAAGATTATTTAGAATTTTAAATGGAGTGCTAAGGAAATTGACGAGATCGATCTTAAAATACTCACATTAGTAACTCCATATTTCATAAGTTATATGACTTTTATTATCGATAGGCGTCTTGTTTGACCACTTTTCCAAAGATTTGGAAAAATGCTGTCGTTCCGATTCCTAAAATTAATACGCTAGTACAAATAGTAAATTTTCATCAAATTATACTTTCAACGTTCTCAAAAATTTTCGAAAAAGTCGTTTATTTATTTATTTTTTTTTTATGGGTCTAGCACACGTGCTGCAGGGAAGTCCCTAAAGCGCTACACGAGCGACACGTGTGCGGAAAAAGCGATTCATGTTGTTCTTGAATCGCTGTAAATTGTACTCGGTGGGAAACACAGTCCTGGGTAAGCCATTCCAAAGGGATAAAGTCCATATAAAAGACTGCTTGAAAAGTGTTGTACGTGGACTAACAAGCTGAACCTCATACGGATGTGAAGTATCAGCGCGACGTGTACTTCTAACATGCACCGCTCTGGGAGGAATTAAGCAGGCTACATCCTTCGAACACTCTCCATAAAAATACTTGTAGAATAGACTCAAGTCGCCAACCGTTCTTCGATGTTCCAGAGAATCAAGGCCGCCGGTCAGTTCTGGGTCTCCAATCAGACGAACAGCCCTTCTCTGAACAGAATCCAACAAAAGCAGTGTATGTTTGGGAGCGGAGCCCCAAACATGGGAGCAGTATTCCATAGTTGGTCGAATTTGAGCTTTGTAAAGAATTAACAGTTGTTGCGGAGTGTAAAGCTTTCTGGTTCGAAATAATATTCCCAACTTTTGAGAAGCCCTCCTTGCTATGCCTGCAACATGTTCATGCCAGGACATATTTGCTTCCAAATTAACGCCCAACAAATTGAGTGACGATGCTAGGGGAATGGAGTGCCCCGACATAACTATGTCGGGTTCAGCAACGTTAACTTTTTTAGAAAAAACTGCCGCCTGGGTTTTTGTAGCGTTAAATTCTACTTGGTTACTGTCACCCCAAGATAGAATTTCTTCCAGATCTTTGTTAAGTTGAATGACTTCCTGCTGTCTGCGGATATTCGCCTGAGCAGCTGATGTCCGAGCGTTCAAAGTAAATGAAGATATCAGCGTACTGTCATCTGCAAACTGTAGATTGGATTCCCTGTCTTTTCCAGCAGATCATTAATGTAAATAAGAAAGATAGTAGGAGATAGTATGAAGCCTTGGGGCACACCGACGTTAACAGTAAAGGTGTTAGAAAGAAATCCGTCGACTGCGACTCGTAAAGAACGCTCTCTGAGGAAACACGAGAGCCACAAACAAAACTTTTCAGACATATCATAAGAGCATAGCTTAGCCAACAGTCCATCGTGCCAAACGCGGTCGAATGCCTTGGATATATCAAGAGCAACCGCTCGAGATTCTCCGAAGTGTTCAATTGCGTTGTTCCAAACATGTGTTACATAAGTCAGAAGATCGATCGCTAATAATGTTGAATCCTTCAAGGTATTTTAGAAGATGCTGATTGACAGCCTTTTCCATGACTTTCGATATTATTGAAAGCAGTGCGACTGGTCGGTAGTTGTTTGGCAAGGTCTTCTTGCCTTTTTTAGGTATCAGCTGAACTGTGGCACAGTTCCAGCAGGAAGGAAATATTCCCTTTCTGTAGGATAGGTTAAAAAGTCTACAGAAAACTGGTGTTAGTTCCCTTGCACAGTTTTTGAGAACTATGGCAGGTATTCCGTCAGCGCCAGAAGCTTTTTTGTTGTCTAGGTTATGATTAATGAAAAGGATATTTTATATCAGATGCTAGGCCAGCTGTCTAATTTTCCGTCATTACATAGCACCTCGAGAGCCTTATATCAGGGTAAAATTATACTACAATAAAACCTTTGATACGCTGGATCATGATGTTCTTTGTACTAAATTAAAATTCTTTGGCCTCGGCAATGACTCAATTTTTAAGAAGTTTTCTTTTTAGTGTTCCGTACGGAACACTTATAAGATCACTTCGGTGTCTGTCTGTCACACCCGATTTTCTCCGAAACTATTTGACATAGAAAGTTGAAATTTGGTATTAATATAGGAATTCATGGCCTCATCAGAGCCGTGTAGTTTTGAAAGTTAAATTTTGACTTAAGGGCTTAGTTTTGAGGGGTGAAATCGGAAGTGAAAAAAAAATTTTTTTTACTAGGTCATCGAGTGTGGTGTGAAATGAAAGCATGTAAAAAACACGAGTAAAAAATATGTATATAATATAATACTTGCGCACACTTTTCTTTGTATTATTTTTAAAAAATCGCGAAAAATCGCTGTCCCTTATCTCGAAAAGTACTGATCAAAAAATTTTGAAAAAATTCTGGAATATTTTCCACGGGGTGTAGATTGAACGAAAATTATCACGAGTGCATTACCTTTAATAATTTATCTGGTATATAAAAAACAAAAATTTCAAGGTCATCAGTTTTCAGTAAAAATTGGAAGCAAACTTTGTTGAAAACTCATTTGGGGTGTGTTTTGTGAAGCCACTGATCATTTTATACCACCGTAACAAAATTTTTTTATTTTAAAAGCAATTAACGTACGGAACACTAATTGTGCAAGTTCAACTTGCACTTGACCGGTTTTTTTTTTCTTTAATTTTAGAGAACTCGGCTTCTGGTTATCTGCCATCAAATAAGGAAGTTCCATAGGGCAGTATTTTAGTCCCCTTTGTTATTCTCTGTGATCATATTTGACTTCAGGAAATTCTTATAAAGCTGTGATTTACGTCAGTATGCCATCGATATGCAAATTTATCATCCTTTTCTTTTATTAAATTCTCAGCAGGCAATTTATATTATAAATAAAGATCTGCAGAAGGGTGTTCAGTTCTCCAAGGTACATAGATTGGTATCAAATACGGATAAGACACAAATGTTAAATTTCCGTAAACAAAAGGAGTCATTGCTCAGTGATGTAAAATTAAAAATAATAGGCAGTTGTTTACACATTTATGATAATGCCAGGAACCTTGAGGTGATTGTGGACTAGCAACTGCGCTTTGATAAGCATTCTGGTAAATAATTATATAAATGATTCAGAAGGCTAATTGGTCGGTAGTTTTTGAGGTCTGTCTTATCTTTCTTCTTATGTAACAGAACAGTTACGGCGTTGTTCCATTGAATTGATATTGAGGCATTCTGTAAGCATAAATTAAAGAGAGTTTTGATTGTATTAGGAACTGCATAACCACCATACTCTATGGCCTCGATCACTATACCATCTTCTCCCAGAGCTTCATTTTCTTTAATGCGTGCCTTATTTCGCTAGTTGATATATCCGGAATTTCTTCCGACCCTTGATTGATTACTTTTCTCCTCGGCGTTTGCTTTTGTGCTTGGTTTTCATGATTTCTGTACCATTTCCGCATAGAACTCGTCTATTGTCCTTAAAAGCTCGGTTCTGTTTGTAACAATGTCTCGGTCTTTATTCTTGAGTTTATTAATTTCACACGTCCCGTTGTTTAATCTTCGTTTCAACACCTTTAAACTTTTGTTAGTTTCTATCGCTTTTTTGATGACTTCAGCTTTAAGCTTCCGATTATTTTTTCTAATGATTTTTGGTCTTTCAACCTTTGTATTGGGTTATTATCATTTCCGCTTATGATTTTTCTCCTTTCTGCCAGGAGAATATGTGTATAAAGACTGAGTCTTCCATTTCTTTTTCTCGATTGGCAATGTTGTTGTTGGCTTTCCGGAATTGCTGTTATTATTTCTTCGCTATGCTTTCATTGTCTGGTGTGGTGACTCTTCTTACCAAACGGTATCTTTCACTGCTGAGATTTATTTGGCGCGTACCATTCTGTGGTCGCTACCTCTTGTGTAACATCCTTAAATATTTGCTTTTTATCGGTGATTATGAAATCGATCTTGTTTTTGGTCTGTTCGTTTGGACTTTTATAAAGTCCACCTCCTGTGTAGCTTTTTAAGAAATAAACTACTCATTTGAAAATTGTTTTTCAGTAAGAAATCAAGTAACATTTCCCTTATCTCGTTTTTTCCCGGAGTTCTAAAGTTTCCCAGAGCTGTTCTCGTCTGTTCTCGTACCAATCTTTGCATTGAAATCACCCCCCAAATATTATGAATTAAGTAGGAGTATTGTTTATCGCTGTTATAATGTCTTCATAAAAGCTTCCTACTTCTTCATCCATATGTTGTGATGTGGGAGCATAAGCTTGTATAATTTTCGCAGTATACCTGCTGTTAAGTCTCAAATGTATGTTTTTTTATGCACAAAGAGTCCGACACCCCCAACCGATTGAGTTTCGTTGCCTATTTGGTAGAAAAACTGCATAGAGCTAAGGGTTTTTTATGTTTTCTGCGATGAGTTTTTACCAGATTTTTGTCCCCCCAGCATCCACGAGACTGACTGGTAAACCAGTGTGAGATTCTGAATATTTCCTGCTCGCCTGGGGTATATTACGTTCATAATCTGACATTTTTCATCATATAGGGGTGGGGAAAATAAAACGCCACACCTGCCTAGCGTGTTGGCGAGTGTAATCTTTAGCCGCTCCTGACGTAGAGAACTGGCGCTGTTGGCAGCCGTCTACTTTGGATCAGGTGCTGCACCCTTGTGGACTTTCTTAACTTCACCTTCGTCACTTCTAGACCTTATCGGCAAGGGTGTCCTACCATTAGATGTGCTACCGCCGGCATCGCTCTCTGGACATTGAAGGTTA
Source organism: Pachyrhynchus sulphureomaculatus (assembly GCA_019049505.1). NCBI lineage: Eukaryota > Metazoa > Arthropoda > Insecta > Coleoptera > Curculionidae > Pachyrhynchus > Pachyrhynchus sulphureomaculatus. Next base: position 116,269,496 of record CM032446.1, on the reverse strand, counting down.
CTAAGCCTTCTCACCAACGACAGGGTGAAAGTCCCCTCCTTGAGTCAATTGGAGAAACGCCTAATAATTATTTTTATTAAATTTGAACATTCTTCAAAATTTTATGAATCACTGGCCTGCGTAATTTTAAAAAGTAATGCGCCGACACTGGCATTCCTGAGATGAGCATTGAAATTCTTGAATGAGAGAAAGAAGGTGTTTTAAACCTGAATTGAAGCGAGATAGACAGACACCCATCGGTGAAATGTCAAAGACGTTTTACAGGTTTACGTCTAGAAATAGTTGAATTTTAAAATGTCAGAGAGAGAGGGGCGGCGATTAAAAGTTTGAGATACCTTTCAGTTAGTTTTACGTGTTATAAACATAGGGGCACTATTTATCAATATTTTTCTCCAATTGCTCTTGCTATAGAGACCAGTGACTGGCAGACTTCGCAACATATGGGGACATTTTTTATTATTAGAGTATCCAAATTTCTTTTTCCGGTAATCAGTTCTGCATATCCCATAACCAAAAAATTGATTTGACCTAAGGGGTTACATACACCTCGAATTTTTAAAAAGTTTTTTTTAAAATATACATACTTTTTGCAGTGTATGTAAGCCCATAATATGACACGTAATGTTGGTATGTCCGAAAAAATTTGAATAAACTGATGTGGAATCACGAAAAGTCGTGTTAATTGACAGAACATCAAAAAAACTCGAAAGAATGAAAAGTATTTAGAATTTGATTTAGACCCCACTTGCATACATACAAAAATTAAAATCGCAATTTTTTTTATATTTGTCTAGCTTTACCTATTTTTTGTGTAAGTAGTTTTGCTTTGATCATAATTATAAATATTTTGTTTTTTTGACAACTGGGATAAATAATTCAAAAAATGAGTTTACGCTTGAACGCCAGCATTGCAGTGATTTGTATCTAATTGCTATTTCGGCCTTTTACAACAAAAAAAGTATTTTAAAACATATCAGTTTGCTAATCTTTGCCAAGTTTTACCTAAGTTTAAAACATCCATTTTGCAATTGCTGTTGCAATGATTTGTATCTTAATAGCCTTATCGATATATTATAGATCAAAATACTCCTAGATGCTAGAGCCAAAATCCTATTTTAACAAATATTTGAATGCTTTGTTAGAATATTTAATTCTATCCTCCCAAAAAGTGCGTATTAAGTACTAAAAAATTCCATTAATAATAATAAAAACGACAAAATGAACCTAATTTAAAAATGTTAAACAGGTATTAAAACTCCGCCATTTCGCTCCATAAATGATAGTGTTCGAGATCGTATTTCTCTTAAACGTTTCTAAGTATTTCGGGTGTTATTTGGTCTACACAACTTCTAATCATCATCATCATTAGCTTATTTCTCCCATAGTCGGATCTAAGCCACTCCAAATTGTCTCCAATGAGCTTTGTTGTTTGCTCTTTGCACCCAGTCGTGTCCAGCTAATCTTTTTATGTCATCCGTCCATCTTGTCTATGGTCTACCTCTGCATCTTTCGTGTTCTCTAGGCCTCCATTCAACTATACGGCGTGTCCATCTATTGCGATATGTTCCGTCCATTTCCACCTTAATTTACATATTCGTTGTATGAAATCTGTCACTTTTAATCTTCTTCGAATCTCGATGTTAGGAATACGATCTTGGAATCTAATATTTAGCATTCTCCTCTCCATTGCTCTTTGGGTTACCTAGAGTTTATTTATTATACTTTTATTTAATGCCCACGTTTCAGTGCCATGTCTTAATACCGGCAGTACATATTGATCGAATACTCTGGCTTTTATTGTATTTGAGATATCCAATTTAAATGTAGCCTTATAACCTTCCGAGCGCAGACTAAGCTAACGAGACTCTTCCAAGTCATCCTTTAAATTATTTTTTGATATTGCGATTTTTTGTCCTAAATATATGAATGTTTATACCTTTCCTATTCTTTCACCTTCTGTTAATAGTTCTTGGCTGTTATCTTCAATTTCGTTGTTCAAATATTTGGTTTTCGTAAAGTTTATTTTTAGACCTATTTCTCGAGACTTAGTATTTAATTCCATCAGAATTTCTTGTAATTCGTCTTTTGTGTTGGCGATCAGAGTGACATCCTCTGCGAACCTTAGGTGATTTAATCGTTCACCATCCATTAGTATTCGTTTATTTTCCCACTTTAACGATTTGAACATGTCTTCTAAGCTATGTTGGAAATATGGAATCTTTGGCACAATACTACTCAGTATATATCACCACTACACCAAACGCTTTATTTTTGCGCTCGACGCGCGTTTCGCTAACCATGTCAGCTTCATTAGGAATGATGATCAACAATCATCGCTCCTGATGAAGCTAACATGGTTAGCGAAACGCGCGTCGAGTGCAAAAATAAAGTGTTTGGTGTAGTGGTGATATATACTGAGTAGTATGTCTTCTAAAGTCAACGTGAACGGCTTTGGGGATATCGAGTTACCTAATTCCTCTTTTAATTTTGATTTTATTTGTTTTTTCTTCAAGCATTATTTGTGAAGTGGCATTTTTGTATATGTACTCGAGAAGAGTTGTGTATCTTTCATCGACTCTGTTGTTACTTAAGGCGTTAAGGACTGCCCATATCTCTACCGAATCAAATGCTTTTTCGTAGTCCACCATTGCTATCCACACCACCACCTTGTATTCATTTGCTTTTTCCATTAGTAATCTAATTGTTTGAAGATGGTCCAAAGCGCTATATCTCCGTCTAAATCCCGCTTGTTCACCTGGTTGATAACTGTCTAATTTATTTGTTAATCTATATGTTATAATTCTAGTGAGTATTTTGTATAGTACCGATAACAGGTTGATGGGTCCGTAATTTTCCAATTTAAATTTATTCCCCTTTTTAAAAATATGCACAATCACGGCGATTACCCAAGGTGTTAGTATTTTACTTTCTATAAGGCACCTGTTAAATAGAGCTTATAGAGATTGTATTGTCGATACCCCTCCATACCTTATCATTTCTATGATTATTTCATCGTCCCCTAGTTCTTTGTTGTTGTGTATATGTTGTAGGGCGTTTATTATTTCATCCGTTGTTACATCGGGAATTTCTTCAGATCCCACATTTCTTACTATCACTCTCTTTCCTTCTTCTTTCTCGGGCGGTGGCGATATTTTCGTATCATATAGTATTTGATAATATTTCTCTGTAGCTTCTTTTATTTCTTTGATTTGTGCGATCTCTTGGTTATCGTTATTTACAATGTATATATATATACATATATATTATACATATATATATATATATATATATATATATATATATATATATGTATGTATATATATATATATATATATATATATATATATATATATATATATATATATATATGTATATATATATATGTATATATAGACACACACATATTGAATTACTAACAATTTCCGCCAAAAATATTATTGAGAAAAAATTATTTTGATAAATGAAACTAAGGCGAAAAGATTTCATTCCCTCAAATATCAAATTCATCGTTGACTAACGTATTTATTGATGGTAACTTGAGCGTTTCCACGTATCACATCTAGTTTTGCCCACCTAAAAGGACTGAAAGTTATAATTATGCTCTGGACAGCCGCTAGTAACTATTTGAATTTTGCAAGTTGGTATTTTTCCAGTGTACAAAAATATTTTCTTTCTAAGCTCTAAAATGAAGGTAGGGAAAGCTTTTTAAGGTTTATTTTAATTCATCATCGTAACATTCTAAAGCTATTTATAATGCATAACTGCTTCTAAAAAATTGTTAGTTTTGAGCTGTTGAATACTATATACAAACAGAAATAAATGTAATATAGTAAGTTATATCTAAGTATATTCGAGAAACTCCTTTCTCTCGAATTGATATTTTGCAACTGTCGCTACTGTCACTTTATATTTATCAGCTTTTACAGGACTACGTTCTTTTTTCAATTTGTGTAGTGTCCAGTATTAATTGCTGACAACAATCATGGTATGAGACATGAAAATGTCAGGAAGTTAGATTCTTATGTACTCGGCTAACAGACCAGAGTAGAATTTCATAGATAACTTTATTTTCAATGAAAAAAAATATGCTAGCTTGATTGTTATTTGAAATAAACATAAAAGATATTACGAGGCTGGTTTGAAAAGTCCGTGCAAAGTCCGAGAGATGGCACCACCGGCGCATATCGAGGTCATGTTTAGTTAGTAGCATCTCTTGAACGAACGCACACCAAGTTTCAGCCATATTGGTCTATTTCTTTGTGTTTGGCATTCGTGTGAATCAAGGAAGTCGAGTGATTTTCAAAAAATGGACGAAAAAGAATTTCGTGTGGTGATTAAACATTACTTTATGAAAGGCAAAATGCCTCAGGAGACTAAAGAGAAGCTTGATAAACATTATGGTGACTCTGCACCTTCGATTAGAAACAGTTTATAAGTGGTTTCAAAATTTTCGGACTGGCCATATGGGCACAAGTGACGCTGAACGTTCTGGACGGCCTGTGGAGGTTACGACTCCAGAAATCATTGATCAAATCCATGATACGGTGATGGATGACAGAAGAGTTAAGGTGCGTGAGATTGCTAGTGCTGTGGGCATCTCGACTGAACGGGTACATAATATTTTGCATAAACATTTGGACATGAGAAAGCTATCCGCAAGATGGGTGCCGCGATTGTTCACGCTTGACCATAAACGGAATCGTGTGAAGTGTTGCAAGGATGGTTTGCAGCTGTTCCAGAAGAATCCCGAGGACTTTAAGCGTCATTTCGTCACTGTGGATGAAACATGGATACATTACTATACCCCTGAGACCAAACAACAATCTAAACAATGGGTTACCAAGGGGGAATCTGCACCAAAAAAGGCGAAGACCGTTCCTTCGGCCGGAAAGGTTATGGCGACTGTCTTTTGGGATTCGCAAGGGATAATCCTCATCGACTATCTGGAAAAGGGTAAAACTATTACAGGTGAATATTATTCATCGTTATTGGACCGTTTGAAAACCGAGCTGCAAGAAAAATGCCCGCGATTGGCCCACAAGAAAGTCCTTTTCCATCACGACAACGCACCAGCACACACCTCAGCAGTTGTGATCGCCAAATTAATGGAAATAGGATTCCAACTCGTTTCACATCCCCCCTATTCTCCAGACTTGGCTCCCTCGGACTACTATTTGTTCCCCAATTTGAAGAAATGGCTGGCGGGACAAAGATTTTATTCAAACGAGGTGATTGCAGACACTAATGGATATTTTGCAGACTTGGACAAATCCTATTATTCGGAAGGGAACAAACTAGAACATCGTTGGACGAAGTGTATAAGCCTAAAAGGAGACTATGTTGAAAAATAAAAAAGGTTTACCCTAAACACATAAGTAGTTTTTATTTTTGCACGGACTTTTCAAACGAGCCTCGTATATGTAATAAATTTTTATCACTGAATTATTTTTAGGTATATATGCATCTTCCACAAACGGATTCGAAGAAAAGGACCGTTATTACTGACACTGGCGAGTTTAAGTCTATTGCGGAATGGTTATTAGAAACTGATGGTACAAGTATGATGAAAGTATTGTCCGAAAGAGACGTAGATCCTGTTAGAACCTTTTCTAATGATATTTGCGAAATATTTTCAGTAAGCATTTCAATCTTGTATAACGCCAGTTTTAACAGTCATTGTGTTCTACATACAGTAATTTCGTACGGCCATTGCTAACTAGACAAAAAATGTTGCCGGATACTTAAAGTACAGAATAAATAGAACCCTGTACTGCCGTGTTCATTCAAAAGGGCCTATCTACACATTGAAAAAATACCCACAGTAAAAGTAATTTACATGAATTCATAATAATGTCAAAAAATATTATTTTTATATGTCGCGTATTTAAGTGTAAACTCGCATTTTACTGCAAAAATGACTTTTATTTCATGATCGTCTCGTCGAAATTGCCATGGGCTGTTTGGCGGGTAGGCAATTGTGCCTGTTTATGCACTGCAGCCTCTTGGCTCCCCTCTCTTAGTTACATGAGCGTTGTTACTTTAAGAAGGTTTATTAGCTCCCTTCCAAGCCCTTCATGTGGTAATTTATTGCCACGATGTAGAACTCCGGACAGTTTATGTATGTTCCGAGTTAAAGTCCCACATCCATGGGACGATTGTGGATATCCATTTTCTGTAAATATTTTCTCAGGTGATCAGTCCCACCAGTAATTTGATCTGGGCCCGTCTTAAACAAAGGACGTTAGTTGTTAGTTTCTTTGAGGAGCCGCCAATTACGTGTGTCTTTGACCAGATGTCGCGAGTCAACGATCTAGATGTTGCTGATATGACCATCTGTTATCATTTTTACTGCTTGTTTTCATATACAAAACGCTGGAGCCCTGTATGGTGTTGAAGCTCTGAATCTTGCTAATTCGTCGGCTTTTTCATTGCCTTTTCAGTGGTTCAACCCTGGTGTTCCTGGAGGATAGTTCTAACAGGTCACGTTTACATTCCATTTCCATAGGAGAACCGACTCTAATCTAGATACACCCTTTTGAACTAACATTTCAGGGTAGTGTTAATTCTGCCACCATAGAAAAAGATGCAACTTTTAAAAGACCGATAAACAACTTAACTTAGCGCCTTTGCTGGCTTCGATTTTCAGGTTCTAAGCGAAGCCAGGTGACTTTGGGTCGTCTTTTTTCCTGCTTCCTTACGGGTTGTAGCGCAGGGCACGGTGACAAACTTCATCGGAAGCCTTTCTAAGAGTGTGACCTATCCAAGCGTACTTCCTCTTACGTATTTCGAGGTTTTTGTCACTACAATCAGTTCTGGCCCATAGATCATTGTTAGGCGAAAAGATACGTAGTATTCGGCGAAGGCAGCAGTTGACAAATACTTGCAGTTTTCTCTTGATCACTTCCGCAACGAGCCAGCTCTCACAACCATATAGAATAACACACACAGGAATTGAAGATGTTGATTTTAGTTTGCCGGAAACTTAAACGCTTGTCCAGCAACGTTCAAGTTTCCGGAGATATAAAATCTTTCCTTCGATTATGTGAGACCCTGCCAAGCTGCTCAATGCAAGCTCCATTCACGGCCTTCTTGAACCCGTTCCAACTTTGCTGGTTGTTGTCATCAGTGTTTACAGTGGCAAGTCTATCATGCAGATTGTTGACGAAGGCGGCGCATTGTTAAGAGCCTTTAAGTTTGGCGATCTTATATTTGATGCCCGAGGATTTTAAAGCCCTTGGCACATGTTTAAATCTAAAACAGATAACGCCCACGAGCAAATGGTGATCGGACCCGACATCTACCCCACGCTTGACCTGCACATCGTACAAGGTGTTGCTCCGTTTAGCGCCGATGCGTATATGATCGATCTAATTTTGAGTATCAGGAGAGGCCCAGGTGACTTTGTGTGCATCTTTGTGAGAAAACAACGTTCCCCCGATTCTGAGCTCATTTAGACCGCACAACTCAACAAGTAGGTCACCGTTGTTGTTCATCACTCCCACTCCATCACGAGATCCTCGTTGACACTGGAGGTGTTAAAACCATGACACCATGGTGTTAAAATCACCCATCCAGAGTTTCAAGTTAAGTTTCGGGACTTCAGCCAGGGTCTTATTTAGTTGGTGGTAGAATACTTGTTTAGCTTCATCAACGGCAGCCTTAGTAAAAGCATAACACTGAATGACGGAAAGATGATTTGGCTGCCCTCTAATTCTAATAAGCATGATACCCTCTGAGACAAGACAAAGCAAAGATCAATGAAAGCGCTTTTAAACATTTTATACATTTTGACACCAACACGGTCCTGATAAATAATAAAGATATAGAATAAACTTTTCTTCAAGTTTTACAAATGTAGTATGTTTTAGGTATTGGGTATAGAAGCTGTTCGTAAGTCAGTAGAAAAAGAAATGAATGCTGTACTGCAATTCTATGGTCTTTACGTGAACTATAGACATCTAGCTTTGCTTTGTGATGTAATGACAGCTAAAGGCCATCTTATGGCTATTACGCGACATGGTATCAATCGGCAGGACACCGGTGCCCTTATGAGATGTTCTTTTGAGGAAACTGTCGATGTATTAATGGATGCAGCCTCGCATGCTGAAGTAGATCCAATGAGAGGTAATAATTTAAACATTTGGCAATTAGGGTAAATTGTGAGTCCGAAGGAGTTTGTTTTCGTTTAGTTGTATAGTGGTTTCAAAACATTTATAGAACATGCTACTTAAGGATAATACTAATAAACTAGTAGAATTATTCATTTCATCAGTTTTCTAATGTACAGAAAATATTTACTTGAAAAAAATTAAATTAATAAAATAAATAAATTCTTTTATATTGCTTCTTCCACTTTTAAGAAATTACTAGCCCATTAAACTTCAGTAAGTTCTTAACAATCTGCGACGAAATTATTAATGTTTTACATTTATTTTTCAATAGAAAACCATTATCTGCATTTTACCTTTTAGGTGTTTCTGAAAACATTATTATGGGTCAGTTGCCTAAGATGGGCACGGGCTGTTTCGACCTTCTTTTAGATGCTGAAAAATGTAAAATGGGCATTCCTATACCCCAAGCTCACGGCGGAGATCTGATGTCATCTGGTATGTTCTTTGGCGCTGCTGCTACACCCAGCATGAGTCCCGGCGGTGCTCTCACGCCGTGGGCGCAGGGTTCAACTCCTTATATTGGAAGTGTATGGTCGCCACATAGTAAGTATAAATATTATTTATTATTATTAAAAGTTTAGTTACGCGCAGTGAAATCAAGAATTTCGAAATAGAGAGAGATATTTAAGAATTCTTCGCAGAATTAAAACTACAATAATTGACAGTACAACATTTAAAGAATTCATATTTTTTTTCTCGAATCAAATCATGTAAAGTTAATTAAGACATATTTAATTTTAGTCTGTTTCTGTAAATTGATGGTTTTATATTTTTTAGACTTACTAGGAAGTGGAATGACACCTGGTGGACCAGCATTTTCTCCATCAGCATCTTCTGACATATCTGGAATGTCTCCAGCTTCAGGAATGTCTCCAAGTATGTCTCCGGGTCCTGGAATGTCTCCAGGTTATGGAGCTTGGTCGCCAACTCCACAGTCTCCAGCTATGTCACCATACATGGCATCACCTGGATCTCTTCATGGCGTTTCTCCTTCATATAGCCCTTCAAGTCCAGCATTTCAACCAACGTCACCTTCTATGACACCAGCTTCGCCAGGTTATTCACCAAGCTCTCCAGGATATTCCCCTACAAGCCAAATTATAGTCCTACTAGCCCAAGTTATTCTCCGACAAGTCCCAGCTATTCGCCAACTTCGCCATCATACAGCCCAACTTCTCCCAGTTATTCTCCAACTAGTCCAAGTTATTCGCCAACAAGTCCTAGTTACTCGCCGACAAGTCCTAGTTATTCCCCAACTTCACCGAGCTACTCGCCTACATCTCCAAGTTATTCACCGACATCTCCAAGTTACAGTCCAACATCCCCTAGCTATTCTCCTACTTCACCATCGTATAGTCCAACATCTCCAAGTTATTCACCGACTAGCCCTAGTTACTCACCTACAAGCCCTAGTTATTCACCCACATCGCCAAATTATAGTCCCACTTCTCCAAGCTATTTTCCAACATCACCAAGCTACTCACCATCTTCTCCAAGATATACACCCGCATCTCCTAGTTATTCGCCCACTTCACCAAGTTATTCTCCATCATCTCCACAATATTCTCCTGCTTCACCAAGTTATTCACCATCATCACCTAAATATTCACCTACATCTCCTAGTTACTCTCCGACTTCACCATCCTTTGTTGGAGGTAGCCCGCAGTATTCACCAACTTCACCAAGTTATTCGCCTACATCACCAAGCTATTCTCCCACTAGCCCCCAGCACACACCCGGCAGCTCAAGGTATTCACCAACATCTCCTCAATATTCTCCACAGAGCACCAAATATTCTCCTACTTCTCCTACATACACTCCTACCAGTCCTAGTTATTCTCCAGCTTCGCCTACATACTCACCCCAACCTCCAAGATATTCACCATCTTCTCCTAGTTATTCACCAAGTCAGGATGATTAAAAATATTTTTTATTGAGCTTTATTATTATAATTATAAGTTTTTCTGGTTGTTAGTGTGAGCTGCCAAACGCTATAAATTAGAACTGACACGCTTAACGTTATTAGTAGATCGATCTGCTCTAGCTGTTCTTCCAAGAGAATTGATGCTAAGTTTATTGTAGTGTAGAGCATTAATATTTTTACGTTTTATCAGTTGCGCTAGCCGATACTAAAAAGCCAGTAATATTTATAGGTTCTATATCAAAACATTATATTAAAAAGTCTGACATGAATGTAACAGCGTAGCACCTTAGCCGAAACCTTTCTTCTTTTCTGTCATATATTTATTCATGAATTATTAGGATTAGGTTACTTCATTTCAATTTGCCTTAGTATTGGTAAGCAATTTCTAATCTTTTCAAGGACATTTTACATTACAAAGTTTAAAATGAAATACTTACCTTTATTTAAGGAATGTCAATAAATTATAAAACTAAAAATTGTTTATTTTGTATTAGAGTTCGAAGTTGTTGGATTTTGATTTACTAGTTTTGGTTGCTCTGAATAAAATATGCTTAAATCATGAAAATAACCATATATTTTCAATACCCTGGTTTTTTTTTAAATAGGTAAGAGGTTGTCCATTGGCTGAGAATGTCTCATTGCATTTCATCATTCTTGTATGAAATCTTTTTAGTAGTTAAAATAAATAATAAAAATTAAGGGTCAAATTTTTAAACCGCATTATTAATTTATGTTGAAGGTTAGTTCAGGTTAGCAAAACGACTGACGAAATTCCTTGTGTTACAGACGATGCCATTAACCCATTCAATTTTAAATAAGCACTTAAATTCGAGGAGATTTAAAAACGATTTATATAGAAAAAGCACACTTATTTTGGTTTGCCTTTACAGAACATTTAGTAATACAAAGATAAATTTTAAAGCAAATAGGATAAATAAATACAAAGATTTAGTAATTACGTTAAAAGTACTTAGTTTACGAACATTTTATATTTGTATTTTTAAAAGTAAAATATATCTTCTACTTATATTAATATCAGTTCTGACAGGAAAGAAATAGATTGTAAGTAAACAAGTGAGAATTTTACCAGTATCGTGATATAACTTCTGTGATTGTAAATTGTTGTGCATAGAAAGGATTAGGTTAAGGATATAAATTGAAATTTGTAATTATTTAAATATAGGCCGGATGATAAGTCTTACATATTCGGAGAGGCAATTCAAATATAATCTAGAAAATTCGTCAGCAGGAGTTTATCAATATGTTCTTTTAAGTCACAATATTGGCAACGTTTTGCAACTCCTAATTACACCTGATGTAGGGAGTAGCTGACACGATTATTTTTGGATTCTACATAAAATTTTAATCCTCCAAATACCCTCTAAAATCAAGCTTCTGAAAGGAAAAACTTATAGGAAGTAAAAATTGGTTGCAACCAACTTCTATTACCTAGGTATAAGTTAATATACTAGCGACTGTAGATTTAATATATAAAATTTGTGTAAATCACAGAAACTTTATTTTAAAATGGAAGTGTAGTGTATATGTTATTTAGTTTAATAAACATTGAACGGAAACGTTCACAACTTAGATTCTTGAGTGAGATAAGAGATCTAATATAATTTAATGTATTATAACAATATCAAAGTAAATGGAGATAAATAAGAACTTAAAAAAATCCGAAAATTATATATAACATAAATATGAATGAAAATTTCTGCTCATTTGTTTCAGCCGTGTCAACCAATCAATATCAAAGTAATTTTTTTCAATGTATTTTGATATTGATACTGGTATGTATGAAGTTTTCAACATTAAACTTTAATGTGCGACGTAAAGCCCTTTGGAAATACGTAAAAATTCGTTTGTTGATTCCCAAGGTTAGACTCAACAAGCACGAAGATTTATTTTATATACATTTAAGCAGTACATAATTTCCAATATATATTACCAAATTAATTACCGTAATTTGATACTTTTTGCTGTTAACAGGTACTTTTAATTTATTTTATTTTGTCACAAGTTTTTTTACTTTTTTTTGGAGTAAACATGAGTCCCATGTGAAAAACGATTTATTTTATTATCAGCAACCAATAACAATGATTTTTTTTTAATTTAAAATTATAATTTCTGTAACATTTTTAACTACCTATTGTCTTTTGTTGTATTTTTCCAATTACTTATACGTCCAGAACGTTAATAGTATCCGAGAAGGGAAACTTTTTGGGCAGATTGTAGAAGATGTCCCGTTGGCAATAAGTCATCAGAAGTGATATAACGTCATTATTCTCATTAAAAAGAGCATAATGGCAAAAGTTTGTGGATTAATTTTTAAGATTCTATTTGAATTGCATTTCCAGGTTCAGCTAAGGCTCCATTATCGTTACAGGCCCTGTATGTTTTCCTATTAGTGGTTATTAACATTCGGTATCTCAATTCTTTAAGTTAAGTAACTAATGAAACAGGATTTGGCACAAGAGTGACAAATGAATTGTCAAGATCTGTATAAAATGTATTAAAAATCCTACCATAACTTGTTTATATCCGTTTAAAACGCATACTAAAACTAAAACAAACAGCTGTTTGTTTTAGTTTTAGTATGCGTTTTAGTTTTTTGAAACGGTTTCAAAAGTTAATGGAATGAATATGAAGTTTTAAGATCCGGAGATAAAAAATTCTTATCTCTGAAAAAAAACCGCAGATACTTATTGAAACTAATCCATAATCTAAAAACTAATTTTGTCTAAAGCGAATTTTTGTGACAATAAAAAATATTGCAATATTGCTTTTTTTAATATACGCTATACATAAATTGAATAGCTAGTTGATTTAACATCTTAAAGGATACAATTTCTAAGCGGCGGCTTATGTTTTAATCATAATTTTTCATTCTCTATCCCAAGATCCTTTTTAACCGAATGTACTTACTTTTTCTTCAGAATAAAACTGAAACAAAAATTTAGCTAGATAAACCATAAATTGGCGTTTTATTCAGGATTTGTGCCTGACTGAAATAATTTCCCGGAACTTTCAAATACGCATATTGGGTTTTAAGTTAAGTAATATATGGTTAGAGACAAAGTAACCATAGAAATAAACTTTTACACACAAATAAAGATCTAATATAAAATTACTCTTTGTTCAGAATTCAGAAACTTTTTCCAGGGACTATTGTTCTTTTTTTTTGCTCGTTGTTACTCTTGCATAGAAAATATTAAGGTCCGACAAAACGAAATGCTTATTTTTCACTATAGTTTTTAAAAAATACTGCATGCAAATTGCTTTAATATAAATTCGAATTTTTAAACGAACATCTAGCAAACACTAAATCTGTAATGTTAAAGTTCATGAAATATTGTGTATGTATTTTTTGATAAGTAGCAGTGTTAAAATGCTTATTGTGAGATAATGACAAGTCACACTTTCGTTAATAATGCTCAAACTACTCATTATTGTCTTTTGCAACATTGCAAAAAATACATCATTTATGAGACATTATGTTAAAAGAAAGCGTCACAGGTTGTCACATTGTTATTACCTCTACAATTTTTACCCTCTTATGTATGTATATCCTTCCGAATATAATTTAGAAAGGAAAAAATATGTTACTTAAAAATAAGAAAACATCGGATTTTCGATTTTTTTCTTACTTTAAAGTCGTGGTACATAATTTCTTACTTCTGCCGCATTGTCTGCATTATCTCACATAAGCTCTTTAACTGTTAAATTGACTACCTTGTAGATTAGCAATTCAGCTACGAATATACGACTGTTCTCTTAACAAATACTTATTTACATCATTTTTTTTTTTGTCAATATCTATTAAATATAAATTTAATAATCGTTTAGGTAGATTTTGTCTACCTTATTTATACTCAATTTACCCTGAACAAAACACTTATTTAGTATTATGTAACGTTAGTAAGAACGTGTTATACGGAGTAATAAATTACACCCAACATAGACAGTGTTGACAAGGGAAAGCCTCGTTACCCGTAAACTATAATTTTAGTTTGTTTTACAAGTTTATTTTGTATTGTTTGCGATAATTATGTTAAGTTTGTTTAAATTTAGTACAAAAATGTACACATAGAATATAATATTAAACTTACACAAAAAAGGTTTTTTTTTTTATTTACTCCACCAATCTCCCAAATGTAACGAAACGCAAAATGCAGTATGTAGCAGAACACTTTAATATCGCCAAACATACTTTTTTTTCCTCGATATTATGTAAAAGCAATAAAACGAAAATATTTTTACAAAAATTTATTCTTTTTTAAATAATGTTTTAGTTTATAAGCCTTGTATTAAATATATACCAAAATGAACATTTAAAAAAACAACACGGCAATATAAATATTTGATATAGTGTAGTAAGTGAACATTAGATAACAATTTTATTGTTAAACCTATTGCCTACACTAAAACAAGCTATTTTTTAAAAACTGTACCAAAACAGGAAATTATTACATAACCTCTAGACCTATTTAAAGATATTTCATTAATTTACTTCATATCCGGTTAGGTCCATTGTTAATACTTGACTAATAAGACAGTCGCCAGGCTGAAAATAAAATAAATTTTATTAAAATTGCTCCGATACAAACTTTTTTTTAACTGGCAGGCCATAGTAGGTAACTCAAAGTATTGTTTAACGTATTTTTGCAGAAAAAACGACAATCTACCAAATAAGACTTGAGTTGGATTATGTCATTTATTTATTGATGCTTATCAAAGTCAAATTAGAGTCCTAGCATCTTTTATTAAAACCTGAAACGGCGAACATTTACATGCAGTGCAAATAAAAACCTTTTTTTAAATATTTTCTCAATTTCACAAATTGCAAATATGCTGATCGGTTCTCCCAGTTAATCATGTTTTTACGAAAAAAATATCACTTTGCGCTTAACAATCAAAAGAAGTAAAGCTGAAAGTAATAATAATATAGAAGCAGAAGTTTATTTTCGATTATAAAGTAAGAAAAATGAATGAATGCATATTGAAAACGTCATGTCACCAGTAACAATTAATTTTAGGAGGTTTGAATTGTTTCTGGAGGCTCATAAGATTTCCTTGGAGTGTTACACACTCAATAAATTTCAATCTTCACTGCGTCGAACTTTTGTTTTGCCTAGTTATGCTTTCAAAATCGTTGGCAATGTTTCCGCTCATGTTTGACGCTTCTTCCATCATCTGACACAAATTCAACTCTTTGAATTATTCCTGGTGTTCGAAAAGATATTAGTCTTTCTGTGTGTTCGTCGTCTATAAGTCCTTTTATCCAAAACAAAGTTATGTCATTCCTAACAAGTAATCATTACCTTACACTTTTTTCATCATTTTGAATATCTATGTATTTGTGGCAAGTTTCACGTGAAATTTAATCACAGCTCCTTGTTTCATGTCAAAATTTCTACAGTGGAATCTCAATTATCTGTCAATATTTTGCGCAAAAATTTAAAATGAAGTCAGGTAAGGATACAGCTTTAATATGACGTACCAAATTTGTGAAACTAATTGTCACATAGCGTGTGTTAACATTAAACATACAATGTAATCTTTACTAACCTTACTACTCTTTTATTTTGTATTTAATATATAGTATAGTATAGAGAATTTAAAAATAAAAAAAAAATAATTATTTAAAAGATAACTTTATCATATTATATTATGATACATAATAAGTATTATACTATACGAAAGTGACAGCGAGTAAAAAAATATGCTTTTTCTTATAGTTATCTACAGTTACGTCGTAGAATTCTGGATTGTTTAAATTTTAAATAAATGAAAAAGCTTATTTACTTTGTTAAACAAATCACTGTATTAAAACTTTCTGGGTCGTGACCGCGGGTTCGTAGATAATTCTACATTTTCAAACGTAATAACCTTAAAACTATGATTACAGGGGTTTATAAAGCAGGCTAATTTACATATTTTATAATAGGTCATATAATATGGAAAAGCCCAACTCTAATTGTTCATTAAGTATATTGATCTCTTTATTTTTATTGTGTTTGTAAATTTCTATTGTTTCCAACCAGTTTAATTTTTGGGATTTTTGTACAGGGTGTAACACTTTCATATGGTTAATATCGGGAAAATTATGTCCTGTTTTTAAGCAGCGATTAGCAAAACTAGAGTTGGTTTATCCGTGTCTGAAGGAGCAAAGATGTTCTTTGTACCTGACTTCAAAGTTCCTACCGGTTTGACCTATATAACAGCTATTGCATTGAGAACATTCTAACTTGTAAACTCCAGATTTTTTATACTTTTTTATTTTGTCCTTAGTATTACATATTAAACTGGATAAATTTTGAGATGGTTTAAATGCATTTTTTATGTCATGTTGGCGCGAGATTATTCTTGAGATTTTTTCTGAAATTGGTCCAAAGTAAGTAAAAGTTGCAAACCGTCTGTTGTCTGTTTCAGATATATTGTTGGAGAGTCAGAATATTATACTTTTTTAAATTAATTAAATGATTTATTATGGTGTCTGAGTAACCGTTATTTATGCCTATCTGTTTTATTGTATCCAGTTCCTTACGTAATTTTTGTTCTGATAGTGGTATAGAAAAGGCTCTATGGATTATAGATCTATAAGCAGCTAGCTTGTGTGACTTAGGGTCTGTAGAGTGGTAGGGAATAGTTGTGTCTGAGAAAGTGGGTTTTCTGAAAATGTCAAACACTAATTTATTCTGTTCTCGTTCTATTGTTACGTCTAAGAAATTGATTTTCTTATCTTTTTTTTTATGGGTCTAGCAAACGTGCTGCAGGGAAGTCCCTAAAGCGCTCCAGGAGCGGCATGACTGCGGAAAAAGCGATTCACGTTGTTCTTGAATCGCTGTTTCGACTTCCAAGGTGAACTTTATACTTGGATGTAGGGTGTTTAGGAATACAAGGGTGTCGTTCAGTTTTTGTTTACTCCCGTTGAAGCATATGAGTATATCGTCGACGTACCTATACCAAAAGAATATGTGTTGGGCTAGTTCGGATTTCATGAAATTTTCTTCTAGAACTGACATGAATATTTCTGCTAGGAGGGGGCTGAGTGGAGAACCCATTGCTAGCCCTTGGTTGGTAAAATTTATTATCAAATTGGAAGTAATTTTCTTCTGTGCATAAGTGAAAAAGGTTCATAATTTCGGCATGGGCAGTAGGATTTACGGTATTGGATATTAGTATATTGTTTATGATCCGAAGAAATTCGTCCTTGGGGATATTAGAAAACATACTAACTACATCAAAGGATGCTAAAATGGAATTTTGGTATATCTATGTCTTTTAGTTTTTTGGAGAGATCTACAGAGTTTTTAACACTGTATTTTGGTTGGAAATCAGTGATGTCCTTAAAAATATTATTAAGTTTTTTAGAGATGTTATGTAAGGGGCTATTTGTGTAAGAGACCACCGATCTTATCGGGGCTCCGTCTTTATGAATTTTTATTAGTCCATACAATCTAGGGGGAGAGGGGTTAATATTAATTATCTTACATTTTTCACGTTCAGAAAAGATACCATTCATATTTTTTAGGACGGATTTTAATTTTATTGCAATTTTATTTGTGGGGTCGGATTTCAACAAACCTAAAAAATTCTTCGACGAATTCAAAGAAATAATCTAGTAATCTCAAAGGCAGATAAAGGCAACTCTTTAGTAGTTTTAAAAAATGATCAATATATGGAAAAAGTTACCGAATATTTAAAAAAAGAAAACCCTCTTCAATTAAAATCCGACCCCACAAATAAAATTGCAATAAAATTAAAATCCGTCCTAAAAAATATTAATGGTATCTTTTCCGAACGTGAAAAATGTACGATAATTAATATGAACCCCTCTCCCCCTAGATTGTATGGACTAATAAAAATTCATAAAGACGGAGCCCCGATAAGATTGATGGTCTCTTACACAAATAGCCCCTTACATAACATCTCTAAAAAACTTAATAATATTTTTAAGGACATCACTGATTTCCAACCAAAATACAGTGTTAAAAACTCTGTAGATCTCTCCAAAAAACTAAAAGACATAGATATACCAAAAAATTCCATTTTAGCATCCTTTGATGTAGTTAGTATGTTTTCTAATATCCCCAATGACGAATGTCTTCGGATCATAGACAATATACTAATATCCAATAACATAAATCCTACTGCCCATGCCGAAATTATGAACCTTTTTCACTTATGCACAGAAGAAAATTACTTCCAATTTGATAATAAATTTTACCAACCAAGGGCTAGCAATGGGTTCTCCACTCAGCCCCCTTCTAGCAGAAATATTCATGTCAGTTCTAGAAGAAAATTTCATGAAATCCGAACTAACCCAACACACATTCTTTTGGTATAGGTACGTCAACGATATACTCAAATGCTTCAACGGGAGTAAACAAAAACTGAACCACACCCTTGTATTCCTAAACACCCTACATCCAAGTATAAAGTTCACATTGGAAGTCGAAACAGATAAGAAAATCAATTTCTTAGACGTAACAATAAAACGAGAACAGAATAAATTAGTGTTTGACATTTTCAGAAAACCCACTTTCTCAAACACAACTATTCCCTACCACTCTACACACCCTAAGTCACACAAGCTAGCTGCTTATGGATCTATGATCAATAGAGCCTTTTCTATACCACTATCAGAACAAAAATTACGGAAGGAACTGGATACAATAAAACAGATAGGCATAAATAACGGTTACTAAGACACCTCAATAAATCAGTTAATTAATTAAAAAAAGTACAATATCACTCTACAACAAATATACCCAAAACAGACGGTTTGCAACTTTTACTTACTTTGGACCAATTTCAGAAAAAATCTCAATAATCTCGCGCCAACATGACATAAAAATTAAACCATCTCAAAATTTATCCAATTTAATATGTAATACTAAAGACAAAACAAAAAAGTATAAAAAAATCTGGAGTTTACAAGTTAGAATGTTCTCAATGCAATAGCTGTTATATAGGTCAAACCGGTAGGAACTTTGAAGTCAGGTACAAAGAACATCTTTGCTCTTTCAGACACGGAAAAACCAACTCTAGTTTTGCTAATCACTGCTTAGAAACAGGACATAATTTTTCCGACATTAACCATATGAAAGTGTTACACCCTGTACAAAAATCCCAAAAATTAAACTGGTTGGAAACAATAGAAATTTACAAACACAATAAAAATAAAGAGATCAATATACTTAATGAACAATTAGAGTTGGGCTTTTCCGTATTATATGACCTATTATAAAATATGTAAATTAGCCTGCTTTATAAACCCCTGTAATCATAGTTTTAAGGTTATTACGTTTGAAAATGTAGAATCATCTACGAAACCGCGGTCACGACCCAGAAAGTTTTAATACAGTGATTTGTTTAACAAAGTAAATAAGCTTTTTCATTTATTTATAATGTACAGTCACAAAGTAACGGACACTTTAGTTAATCGTTTAAATTTTAGTCATACTGCAAATTAAATCGAAGGACAGAACCCTACTGCCACTCTGGTCGTCATCTATGTAAATAAATAGACCTGCCTTGTTATGTGGTTATTCCGGATAACCATAAATTGTCATTATGACACATCCTGAGAGAAATCCTATACTATGTTGTTTAATTAAAGTTTAGTAAAAAGTATTAAAAATACGCTATTTTTTTGCATTACTATTGTATTTTTGCAATTTTCACTATAGTTTTTCAGCAGTATTAAGGTGGATTGCGACTCTCCCCCAGCCACCCCCCCCCCCCCTCCCTGTGCGTATGCCTGTGCTTTGAAGAAACAATTACGGTAAAAATATTTTTTCTTTGCATTTATTTGGCAAGAGAATATGTCATTTCCATATGCAAATAAATAATAAGTAAAACATTATTTAATACTTTCCCTCTAGTATATTCTCATGTAAAATTATGCGCGTTGTAGAGCAATAAAATGTGTCTGATTAAAATGTTATTTTACATTTTAGCGCATCAGGTTATTAAATTTTAAAGTGTGGTTGTAAGGTAGCGTTATGTATCACAACGGTTAGAGTCTGGATTTCATAAAAGTACAATGACGACAATATGACACTAATACATTAACGCGTTATCGTTATATACGTATCTTTAATAAACAACTTACAACTTATTTTTATGGCATAACTAGTTGTTCAACTGTAAATTATGATCAACTAACAGCATAATACTGTTTGTTTTTAACCAAGATGACATATATTTAATTTACCTGTGGACATATACCAATCAAGGCATCTGCATGAGAATAGAATTCTTCTTTTAAAGAAATAACAATGATCTGTAATGACTCGGTCTTTTCACAAATAAACTTTGCGACCTTTCCAATGTTTGTGTTATCCAAAGCAGCATCTACTTCATCAAGAACAAAAAATGGTGCTGGTTGGTAGCTGTGAATTGCAAATAATAGAGCTAGAGCTGCTACTGTTTTTTCTCCTCCAGAAAGATTAGACATAGGCTGGAATCTTTTTCCTGGAGCTACGCAATTATAATTTATTCCATCTAGATAGGGTTCTTCTGGATTTTCAGCACCTAACAAATTTAATTTTCATTAAAACTGTATTTTGAAAACAAGGCAAATTAAGCGCCGATTTACAGAAAAATTTTTACACTAAAATATAATGGAACCTACTACGTTTTTGACTTATTATTTATGTAAATTCTTTTAATATCAACATCTTGTTAAGCTACAATATTTCAAAAAAAAAAATAAGTGGCAAAGGCAGTTCACTACAATTTAAAATAAAAAAGATATAGGAACAGAGAAAAGTTTTTCTTCTGAATTTCCTATTCATCGGTTTTCACGATGATAAAATCAATTATTCTAGCCTTGTGTTGTTTAGTCTTAAAACTCAGTAAATTCGTCGATTATATTTCAACAATAACGAGTAATGACATATTAGAAATTTTATTAAAGCAACAATAAAAACAGGTGTTTGTATTAACAAACCCTTGTTTCTGTTGTACTTTCCATGTAGAGATAGACTTTCATTACTTTATAATTTTACTTCAAATCTGGACATATACGTGTGATGACATTAGAAAGGTAATTTCAAGTTGGATAAATTATGTAGCACTCACACAAGGTGCAGTAATTCAGGTTCCACTTTTTCAGAAGAGCTAAAAATTCTTATATTGAGGATTTTATAACTAATATATTTTTAGTGTTGAATTATCGACACAGTTTAGTTAGTTTATGTCTAAGATTGTCATTATATGAGGATTTTTGTAAAGACTGGATAGG
>CM032446.1:116218735-116248044 GCA_019049505.1 Pachyrhynchus sulphureomaculatus | reverse complement strand
ATATATATATATATATATATATATATATATATTATATATATATATATCTATATTTATATTATACATATATTTATATAGATATATATACCATATATATATATATATATCATATATATATATATTAATATACATATATATATATATATATATATATACCTATATAAAGATATATATCTATATATATAAAGATATATATATATATATAAAGTTATTATATCTATATATAGTATGATAAAGATAAAGATAAAGATTAAAGATATATATATATATATATATATATATATATATATATATATATATAAATATATATATTTATATATTGTGTGTGTGTGTATCGCCCTTTTTCAAAAAATCCATATGATTTTTAGGAAGTACCAACCTTCAAAACGATACGTGTCATTTCGACGATTAGTTTACAAGTTACAGTGTTTTTGTGTGAGCTACTTTTGATATTTTCAAAACAATCAAAAAAAAAATCGAATTTCGTGTGTTGATTAAACACTATTCTGAAAAAATACCGTTCAAGCAAACTAAATAAGTTACAAGGACTCTACCCCCTAGAAAATAACTCAGCATTTACTGGTATGCTGAATTTAAACGCGGTCGTACAGACACAAATGATGCTGAACGCTCTGGACGCCTAAATGAGGTGGTTACACCTGAAAACATTAAAAAAAAATGTTTTGTGAAATTGCGTGAGATAGCTGACACTCTAAAGATATCAAAAGAACCTGTTGGTCATATTTTGCACGAACATTTGGGCATGAAAAAAGCTCTGTTTGAAACGAGTACCGCGTTTGTTCACAGTGGACCAAAAATAACGTGTTGATGATTCTGAGCGCTGTTTGGACCTTTTTAATCACAATAAAAAGGATTTTTTCATGCGATATGTGACAATGGATGAAACATGGATCCACCACTACACACCGGAATCAAATCGGCAATTATCTAAGTGGACAACAGTCGGTGAAAGCCGCCCGAAGCGACCAAAGACGCAACACTCAGCTGGGAAGGCTTTGGCCTCTGTATTTTGGGATGCGCATGGATTATGCTGAAACGGGGGAAAATCATCAATAGCGAATATTATGTAAAGTTATTGGTGCGTTTGAAGGCAGAAATCGCAAAGACACGGTCCCAAATTAACAAGAAAAATGTGCTCTTTTTATTAAGACAATGCATTCGTAGGCCTCAAAAAAATGCTCGGGGGAAAGAGATTTGCCTCCAATGAAGAAATTATCGCCGAAACTGAGGCCTATTTTGAAGGCAAATACCTTTTTCAAGAAAAGTATAGAAATATTAGAAAAGCGTTGGGCTGTTTGTATTGCTCTTGAAGGAGATTATGTTGATGAATAAAGTCGAATTTTGCAAAAAAAAAGTTATTTTAAGTAGCTAGACCAAAAACTTTTCAGCCTACGTGCTATATACAGGGGCGTGCAAAAGTTTCCGGCCAGTGACATTTCGTACTCTAATTTATTAAAAAAAAGACTAATAATTTTTAATCATTATGAGATGTGAGTATGAGATATAGGAAACAAAATAATATAGTAAAAGAATATTATTTATGTTTGTGAATATATTTATTATTATTCTTATATTTATATGTGCAAAAGTTTCCGGCCACATAATATACATTGACGTAGTAGGACGTTCAAAGACGTCTTTACGAATAATAGCGCGTTGATGTTCACACTTAGTTCATAAAAGGTTCGTGGGAGCATAAACATGACTCGGCATATGCAAATCCAAAATTCGTGAGAGAGTAATAAAATTTTCAAAAGGAAAGTCTTCTCGTGAGATTGCTTCATTATTATCAATAAGTAAATCAACCGTGAACGATATTATTGTAAAATACCGTTATGGATATGGTTTAAAAGATCGTCCGCGTAGTGGAAAGACCAAGAAAAACGTCTAAAAAAGTAGATCGTATCATTAAACGCAAATCAACTGCAGATGTCAAGAAAACTGCTGCCGAAATTGCACGCGAGCTAAAGGATGAAAACCTAGCTAATGTTAGTCGTAGTACTGTGACACGAAGACTACATGATGTGGGACTTTTTGGCCGTATAGGTATTAAAAAACCATTAATCAGTAAAAAGAATAAAAAGGCCCGATTTGCAATTTGCCAAAGATCACCTAAATTGGACAATCAAAGATTGGAAAAAAGTAGCTTTCTCAGATGAATCTAAGGAAGCGATGGTAGACAACATGTACGACATTCTATTGGTACGAGAAATGATGTTCGGTACCAAATTCCTAGTGTAAAACACGGTGGAGGAAGTGTGATGGTTTGGGGGAATTTTCTCTACACAAGGAGTCGATCCATTGTTCGAGATCAACGGAAATATGAGCGCTAATATTTCCAAGGACATTTTAGAAAACAATTTGTTATCATATATGTACTGAAGAAACATTGCCGCAGAATTGGATATTTCAGCAGGATAACGACCCCAAACATACATCCAAGTTGTTAAAACAGTGGTTTTTCTGCTTCAAATGTGAGAGTTTTTAAGCTGGCCATCTCAATCACCGGACTTGAACCCAATAGAACACTTATGGGAAACGCTAGATCGTCAAGTTCGAAAGCATACATATTCAAATAAAGCCGCATTATTCAAATCATTGAAGAAAGAATGGGATAAAATTTCACCTGTTTGTATCAATCGATTAATTGAGTCAATGTCACATCGTTGGGCGGCTGTTATCGTGCAAAGGGTATTAGGCGTAACTTTAGAATCTGTCTTTTTTGCCAGAAGCGACCTCTCTTTCTAACAAGAGGAGGCTCTGGAGCCCCGAAACTTTTATGTTATGTTATGTGGTTAAAAACAACAACTCAACAAACCACAAGGTTTATCTGATGCCTTTATCCACCAAGTGATACTAACTTTTGAACACTTTTTGCTTCTTTTACAGACACCATCGATCATTTACAGATTAACTATCCAAATGCCGAAATTGTCATCCTGGGCGACTTTAATGTCCACAACATCAACTGGCTTAAGTATTCAAATACTTCCGACGAATAAAGGCATGAAGCTGAATCATTCACAATCAGCTGTGGCTTAACTCATTTTACTGACGAGCCAACACGGATCCTTTATCGAGTCGGAGAGTTCGCCAGTCTTCTTGATCTTTTTAATCACCAATCCAGGGATTTACACTGTCATCGTAAATCCGCCGTTAGGTTCTTCCGACCATAAAACGGCTTTTGACATAGAGTATCCTACAAATCAAAATGGAAGAACTCATAGAATATTTTCGAACTTTCCCTCGGTTAGACGTTTGTTTTTGATCCGACCACCCATCTGACTGTGCTAAGGAGGCTTCCGATGTTATATTTTGAGTGCTGCGATTGCTTTACAACTGTTATGTTAAAGCGCAATCGGAATGATTATTGGCGTCGATTCATAACTGTTGACGAAACCTGGATTTATTACAGCACACCAGAGACCAAAGAACAGTCCAAACAGTGGGATTTTACCGGCGCCAAAGAAGGCCAAGACGATCTTATCGGCCAACTAAATCATGGCCAGTGTTTTGCGATGCACGCAGCATAATCCACGTCGATTACCTTGAAAAGGGCAAAATGACTAATGAAGAGTATTATGTAAACTTATTGGATCGTTTCAACCCTGCTGTGAAAGAAAAATGTCCGCATTTGGCGAAAAAAAATTCTCTTTCATCAAGACAATGCACACGTGCACACTTATGTCATCGCCATGGCAAAATTCCATGAGTTACGATACAAATTACTCCGCATTCACCATATTCGCCAGATTTAGCTTCTGGCGATTATTTCCTATTTTCGAATATGAAACAAAGGCGGCAAAAAATTGGCTCAAACGATGAGGTGATTGGTGAAACAAACGCCAATTTTGAAGGGTTTGGAAAAATCGTATTTTTTAGATGGGATACAAAAGATAGAAAAACGTTGGACTAAGTGTATGGAGCTAAAAGGAGGAATAGAATAAATTTTACACATAAAAATGTTTTTTTTCTTGTCAAGGCCAGGTAGTCATAGCCCTCGTATAATGCAACTAACGAAAATTCAAAATTTTGTTCAAATTTAAGAAATTACTAGTTTCCTTACTTATTTCAAAGCTTTTTAGTCCAGATTTTTGTTTTAAGTTATTTTACTTAGTTACACAATACACGAGTAACAAATGTTAAAAAAGTGAAATTTAAATATTAGTTTTAGATTTCATTGCTGTTGGTGATTTTGACAAATATATAGTGTTTTTATATAATGATGCTTTTGGCAGTAACTTAAAAACACTGGCCAGTCAGAAGAGGAGGAGCGGTAACGTCACATGCCTCCCAAATTTTAATTTCAAAAATCAATTTTAACAGCAAATAATTATACCACCCTTGTATAAAAGGAAGCTCATTTCTAACAAAAGACCTGTGCATCTAGTTGTAATTTTTCTTGATTTAGGACACATATACCACTTTGACAAAATAAACTGGCATTCTTATTTGTACATAATATTTTTTGCCAATTACTCACCTAAGAATGCTTGGGCAGACTGATTTTGCGCTAATGACTTATAAATAATAGCATCAATTTCATTGGCCACATGGTCAAAGCAAGCTGTAAATCTCTCATATCTCTGAAGCTTAATTTTTTCAAATGCCGCTTTGGCTTTTTTATTTTGTTTTCTCAGATTCTCGAACTCTTCATGATTAGATTGAAGTTTCCCTTGAGCCTGCTCCAATTTTTCAAGAGCTTTCATATTAGGCGCTTGAATTTTTTGTAAAGTATCCTGTAGTGAGTTTATAGCTTTATGTAATTTATTGTCTTTCTTTTTAATTTCATCTTTTTCCTCGAGATCCTTTAAATCGTCTGATAATGTGCTGTAATCAATTTGTATTCTGAAAAATACGAAAATTAAATGTAACATGCTAACTGAAAGCTGATGTTTGCTAATGAAAAAATTTCCAAGTCTTTTAAAATTTTAAAGATAATTTACATGTAGTGGTTAATAATTTTACTAGTAACTATGACCCTGGCTATTATCTTGCTTTGGCCAATAATTCCCTAAAAACTTAGTATGACTTTTAAACAGTCATTAATAAAACCTAAAGGCAAGTAAATCTATATCTGTTTTTATGAAGAAACAAAGACTTGAGCCTCTAAATAGGCTGAGCTTTTTTTCCCAGGAGATATTTTAGCTTGGAGGTGGAGATTTAAGTTTTAAAAAACTAGAATATTTAGAGATAGTCTTCCCTTACCTGGCCTCCCTCTCATACTGATGAACTGTACTATTATTATCATTTGAAGAAGACTGCGAAGGATCTGCTGCAACGATATCCTCCATATTTCCTACCAACATGGGAATGGCAATATCATCCATCTAAAAATAAATAAAAAAAATACACGTATGAGTTCAATTTAATCACGAATTGCAATCATGAATGAGCATACTAAGTTAATTGTAACTATTGTTACAGTTAACATTATTATCCTGATCAACAAGATTCTTAACGCGAACACAGAACTTTTGCATTTCTAACAAACATTCTCTCATTATATTAAAAAAAAAAACATGTACTTAAAATAACGACTTTGAATAAAATTATAAATATTTTAGAATATTGTAGAATGCACACTGTACTTTCAACTACTTTGGAATTGTACGCCTTGCTAAAGAAAAATTTAGGCGTGAAAAAGTCATCCTCCTAGATTTTGGCATTTGTTCACGTTTCAGGGGCCCTAGATTACGAAAAATATAGTCCTTAATTTCGGTTGGCTTGTAAGTCTGTTAGCACGATAACCACTGAACGAATTAAGATACCGATTTCAAATTTCGCATACACGTAATGGTAATTGGTTCGATTGAAATGCAAAGAAGTTGTTGCTTCTAAACAACTTGCCTACTGACAATTGATGTGAAAATCCTAATGTCATAAATCGTAACACCCCAACGTACCCAGAACAGATGCAAAGAAATTATCGACGAAACCAAGGAGGCTCACAATCAACGAATTGAAAACAAACTTCTTGCCTGCCCCAATAATTCTAGGTCCTTTTGGGTCGATCGCTAAAGCAGTTACTCAAAATTTCACTAAATTCACTATACCACCGCTTACACGGTCAGATAATACGAGTACCTCTGCAAAAACATCTGTTAAGCCAACTTGTTAGCTGACCTTTTTGCTTCACATTCTACTGTTGATTTCCGAGAAAAAAACACTACCTACTATTCTCAATGTGCAGTCAAGGATGCCCGATATTGTCTGCAGCTAGCGAGTCATAAAACATATGCATTATAAAAGCTGGCGCTGATGGCGTATCTGTTAGAGTATTCCCAAAATGAGTAAGCAAACAAACACCAGTTTTCTGTAGACTTTTCAACCTATGCTACAGAAAGGGAATATTTCCTTCCTGGACATACGCTACAGTTCAGCCGATACTCAAAAAAAAGAAAGGAAGACCTTACCAAGCAATTATCGACCAGTCGCAATGCTTTCAATAATATCGAATGTTATGGAAAAGGCTTCTCAAAAGCTGGAAATTTATTCCGAATTATACTTCTCAACAACTTTTAATTCTGTACAAAGTTCAGATTTGTTGCATTCTATTCAGAAGAGGATTGGAGATCCAGAACTCATTAGCAACTTTGATTCCTTGGAACATAAAAGAATGGTTGGCGACTCGAGTCTATTCTACAAGTACTTTCATGAAAAGTGCTCAAGGATGTAGCCGGCTTAATTCCTCCCAGAGCATGCTAGGAATACTCGTTGCGCTAATACATCACATACGTATGAGGTTCAGTTCGTACAACCCTGTTCAAGCAGTTTTTTATATGGAAAGCCTAATCGCTTGATTTGTCCAGAACTGTGTTTCCCACCGAGTACAATTTACAGCAATTCAAAACCAACGTAAATCACTTTTTCCGTACACGCGAGAGCTTTAGAGATTTCGCTGCTGCACGTGTGCTATGTCCATAGAAAAAGTAGAAATGGCACCTACAGTTTTTGAGCGATAGGGGTGGGGCTCAATAAATTTTAAATAGTTTAATAGTATATGAGAACTTTTCCAAGTTTTTTTTGAGATAATGAACAAACTTTTAATAACATCATTAACAGTCAAATAACTAAAAGGGCAAATGTGTGAGAGAGGGGGTTAGTTCAGGTTTCAATTATTTTTTTCGATATACATTAGACGGTATTTAGTATATTATGTCAATAACGAAGATTTCCAGCCAACGTTGTAGAATCTATATCCAATTTATAAAAAAATAAATATTCTATCGACCAGTCGATAATATCTTTTTCTAATAATAATCAATGAAATATTACACATTATGCACCGGCGAGCAATTTTCGGTAATTACAAGTCGGATAAAAATGTTAGAAATAGAAGAGAACTAATAAAATTACTAATGTGACTGAAAGCTGGCAAGCCGAAGGCTTAGATTCGAATCCCGGTCAAGGTAAAAACTTTTTTAATTTTTTAAAATTCTTCCAAATGCCCCTCATATATTTGGAGATTTTTCATTTTTATGACAGACTTTCTTAAAATTCTGAAGTAATAGAAAAACAAGGATTTAGGATATCACAATTATTAATCACTAAAGATCGTATTGGTTTTTTATAAAAACTTACCTTACAATGCAAAAGGATGGCATGTCGGTCACTCTTTAAACTTTCTATTTTTGATTCTATAGAAACAATAGCCTTTTGTGCAGCCTGAACATCTTTAGCAACTGCACCAACTTCCCTTCTTGCCTTACCTAAATAATATTTAGTTTCAGGCAAGTATTAATTTAAACTTTAATACAGTGACACGTATTTATAGAATAAGGGAAAAATGTAAATTGTAGTATCTAAATGGTGTGTTCTGAACTAAAATGGTGGCTCATGTACCCATCTCATTAGTTTGGTTCTAGCTCAACTGGAAATACAATATTAGTATTTTTGGCTTTGCAGGTAGGTAAACTAAAGAACATCAAATTCCAAATAAATTTGCCCTCTAAAGATTACTGTACAACATTTTTTTTAAAATTAATATATACAATTAAAGGTTATGTAAAACTATAAAATATTCATATGTAACTTCTTTACGTCCTGTAGTTTTTGAGAAAGAAAGGGTAACCCTAAAATGAACGAGATATTGAAAATATATTAAAATTAAGACAGTAACTTACCTAATTCCTCCTCCATTTCTTCGACCTCCTTCTTCTTCGACATTTTTTGTGCTTTAAGTTCATCTAAATTCTTTAATTCTTTATCGATTTCATCGCGCTGTTTCGCTTCTTGCTTCTTTGCTGTTTCTAGTTTTTCTTCCTCGTCATTCACTGTACGTTCCCATCGACTAACGTTACTCTGAGTGTCTCGACTACGTTCAAATTCTAAGTTGCTTGTTATACGGTTAATTTGCATCTGAAATTCGAGACGTTTTTGTTTTCGTTCTTCTTGAGCGCGAAGTTCGCGGTCTTCATACTGTCTTATGTTTTTAACACCTAACAAAAAATAAATTTGAGAAAAAATATAAAAGGCAATACAACAATCAATAAATACATAGTTAAAAAAAAATTGTCTTTAATTATTATAAAGCCCAGACGACAGTTTGTATTTGATCCAGTATGCAACACTGCAAGTTTAGTAAGATTTATATTTATTATGTTGTTTTTCCCAAACATCTAGGTTGGTAAGGTCCATTGTGAAACGTCTTAACTTTCTTTACTTTTAATAAATATTTTATTTATTAAATAGAAGCCGTTATTTGCCCCTTATGTATATCTTAATTTCTGAGAATGGATTGAGTAGATATTAATACTGAAAGAACTAAAGAAATTAGATATAAGCTAGCTCATTTTTTTTTCTGGTAGAGAATATGGATAAGAGATAATTTTTGAAAATAGTCTCTATAGTTGTTTAAAATTGGTAGTAATGTTTATTTTTTTTTGGGCACCATTCATTTTAGAATAAAAGGAATCTAATTTCAGCTCAAAAAATGAAAAAATATTGAAGAGTTATTTAGTTGTTAAAATAAAATTAATTTACGTACAACCGTTGCGTCCTGAAAGAAAGGAGTTTAGCGAGACACTACACACAAGCAAGATATATTATTAACAAAATAAAAATTCCTAACTTTATTACACTCTTAAAAATTACTTCTACTAAATAAAAACCCCTTAAGCTAGAAGAGTGTACATTATGGCATAGAGTCTTTAAATTAGGATTACTAAGTTTTTAATAAAAGGCTTGATAAAATACAATATGAAAAGTTTGTGAAATTAACTCCGCGAGTTACACGTGTTGAGCAGTCGTTGGAAACGCACTTGTAGACAGGAAGTGAGATTTTTAGACTGGTGTGTTTATGACTTAAGTATTGGTTTCTCCTCGTAGGTTTTCCATAAGTTTCTTGGCCTCTCCTGGTGAGATTCTCATAAAAATATTGTCTCAGCCATTACCATCCTAGTTTCATTTGGGTTGCTAAACACTTTTTGACTCGAAATGCCTGAGGATGAGCAGGATATTTCAAGAAAGGAAAAAGGCCTTAAACTTGAGAGCTAGAAACCGTTACTGCACTACTACATCACTATAAAAAAAACACTCTGGCGTGATGGAGAAGCAAGCCACTACGGCCTACTGGCGAAACAAAGCCGTTACTGCTTCATGAAGGAAAAAGCCTTTAAAAATTCCATCTGGCCGCTTATATATCTTTTGCCCCTTCTTCAAAGTGACGTCTTTAAAATGGCTCACTTCCGTGCGCAAAATTAATGCAAACTAAATAAGTCAAGTCGGCAACACGCGTTACACACTCTGACGGTTTAAATTAAACAGCTTAAAAATTTAAAACACTGTTTTAAGCTACACTGCTCAAAAATTGAAATCACTGCAATAAATATAAAAATGTAATAAAATATAAATTATAGGGAGAAAAACAGTGTCGTAACATGATCTTAAAATCTAGGAAAAAATGAATATTACAATAGTAATTTTGTATAACAAAAAATTTTACGTACTTTAGGTTCTAAAATTCTATCTGGCTTATTTTACATCAACTTTGGTCAGGCAGGTAATAATTTTATTTGCACTAGTAGTCACATGACCATCAAAAATTGACAGGAAAATCAGCTATAAAATTGAATATCGGAACACAGGGGTCAAAAATTGCCAGAAAAAGTAAACAAAAAATTAAAAATTTTAAAAAATAATAGAGTAAAATTGCATTATTTTAAATAAATAATAAAGTTTTTAAGTTGATGTTAATAAATTTGTTTATTGTCCTTAATTTATATAGGGATATGAATCACAAGTCCTGAGTAAAATTGAAACGGTAAAGAGTTAGCAGCTAGATTTTATTTTTAAAAAAAACCTTGATATAAAGAGAATGTTTCAAAGATAAAATGTATTGGGTATTATTCGCTGGTTTTAAATTTACCTAATACGGAAAATTACCAAAAAAATTGCTATGTTTTTTGTTTAACTATCAGTTTTACAAGTCGAGGCCGTAATACACCTCATACAATTATCTAAGCGGGCCGCACTATGGGACAGAATCGTGCGTACCGTCTCAAAAATAGGTTTTGCGAATGTTCGATATTGAATATTTTGTTAATGCACATATCTAACCCGAATGTCTAATACATATTATATAGAATTTAAAATAGATTATTTCTCATTTTTAGTGTTCCGTACGGAACACTACATGTAGATACCTTATCGGTAATATCCAGGTAATTTCTTCCAATTTGTTAGTTGGTGCTTCATCCCCGTCTCTGTCTGTCTGTCACACCCGATTTTCTGAAACTATTTGACACAGAAAGTTGAAACTTGGTAATAATATAGGAATTGATGGCTTCATCAGAGCCATGTAGTTTTGAGAGTTAAATTTTGACTTAAGGGGTTAGTTTTAGGGGGTGAAATCGGAAGTGAAAAAAAAAATTTACTAGGTCATCGAGTGTGGTATCAAATGAAAGCTTGTGGAAACACGAGTAAAAAATGTATATATATTGTAATACTTGCGCGCACTTTTCTTTGTATTATTTTTAAAAAATCGCGAAAAATCGCTGTCCCTCGCCTTATCTCGAAAAGTACTTACCAAAAAATTTTGAAAAAATTCCGGAATATTCTCCACGGGGTGTAGATTGAACGAAAATTATCACGACTGCATTACCTTTAATAATCTTTCTGGTATTTAAAAAAAACAAAAATTTCAAGGTCATCAGATTTCAGTAAAGATTGGAAACAAACTTTGTTGAAAACTTATTTGGGGGTGTGTTTTGTGAAGTCACTGATCATTTTATACTTCTGTAACAAATTTTTTTATTTTAAAAGCGATCAACGTACGGAACACTAATTGCGCAAGTTCAACTTGCACTTGACCGGTTATTTCTTAATAAAACTTGACTTGCAAGTTGACGCTCAAAATAATGTCGATTATGTAGAACAGAATTGCACCAGTTTACATGGTCATATTTTCATTATTTTCAATGCAAATATGTAAGTGTGATATATGGTTAGAATGGTTATTAAGTACCTTATTTAAAAAGCATTTAAGTAGACATTTATGTAAAAACTGGAGAGGTACACGATTGTTTTTGCAGTATCAAATATCCTAACCTTATTAGAAACTTTAAATAGACTTTTGACAGTTAACAATGTCTGCCCATGTCGTAATTTTGATACCCTCACATAGAGCAGCTCATATAAAAGTCAAGGCAAAAAAAAAAAATTTGCCCGAATCTGCCCCCTTTTAAATGGGACGAAAAATACCTGATGGGGAGGGAAATGCAAAATATTTAAAAAAAAAATTTAAGATTTGATTCAGGAGATTTTTCGAAAAATAGATTATTTCTGACATTTTGTTGTTTAATATTGTCTACTAGCGTCTATAGCGGACATAGATAGGCAGATAGATATGTATGTATGTAGGTAGGTAGGTAGGTAGGTAGGTAGGTACAAGGCCGCTTTACCAGGTAATATCACTAGAACAGGTGACTATTGTTTACATCCCAGCAAGTTGTCAAAATTTTGTTTACAAACTACCGCATTGAACTACATACATACATAAAGTGGTTGTTTTTTGAGAGAATGAACTACATACATACATAAAGTGGTTGTTTTTTGAGAGAAGCTCTCGTGATTTTTGACAATGTGGTGAATTTTCTACCAACAAAATACATGTGATTTTTCTCGGCTTTGTTGCTATTGCAGAACTGCTACTACCTGGTAGAGCTGCCTTGGGTAGGTAGAAACATTTTTTGTGTTTTATATATAAAGATAGATTACTACCTAAATTAAAGTTTATGTAAGGTGGAAATACTGTTATTGGAAATCATCATCATATGAGAACGCGATAGATATGTGACTACCCGCAGATAATAATATTTTTCTCACGGAATTGAAGTATAAAAGTTATTGATTTAATTGTCATTTACCAGTACTTTATTGTGCTTCGACATAGAGTCTTCACCAACCTCGGTAAAAACAATATTTGCGAAGTACCTATACAACAAAATGAGTGAATTTGTTGTGCCTCGACGAGTATTATGCGAATTTTTTCTTTGACCAGGGGACAAAAAGAGAAGATATTCAAAAATACTTAGAAGAACACCATCATTCGTCGTCTTCAAAAAGTGAATTAGTTATGAAAAGTATTCAAAAATCGCTTATATCAGCTTTTAACAATCGCTGGACCACATCTAACCGAACTAAAGAACGTTTCTTTAATAAAAATACAACGTGGTTAGACGGTGAATTTAAGGTACAGTTCGACGAAATACCAATGGATATCAAACCTACAACATCTGGAGAACGTGGACGTCCATCAAAGTCTTATGAAAATCTGTCAGAGAAATCGAAAAAAAGGAAGAATATGGAGTTAATTCAAGAATATGGACTCGAGAATATACATAACGCATACGTCCAAGGATTGCGGCCTGAAGGAGAATTGGAAGAAGCTTTTGTTGTTGTAATGATGCGGAATTGTGATAGAGATGAAAAAAAGATCATAAAGGAAAAATTGTTGCATGAAACTCGCAATGCAACATATTTTACGGCGGATGATGCTTTAAGTCTTTTTGCTGATTTAGATCTTTCGAAATCAAAATACGGATTACTTCGAGCAAGTCTGATTAACAAAAACTTCGATATATTGCCGTCATATAATATATTAACAAACGCAAAAAAACTGTGTTATCCTCCACCCTCCAGCATTGAAATAACCGATACAGGCGCTAAAGTAAATCTACAAGATTTGCTGGATCACACTACTGCCCGTATCTTAAAAATTGAAAATATTTACAACCCAACAAGAAGAAATCTTAAATTGTTTACCAAATGGGGATGTGATGGTTCATCGGGACAAAGTGAATATAAACAAATTTTAACAGATGAAAGTAACTTGGTCTCAGATGCAAACTTATTTATAGCGTCTTTGGTACCAATAAAGCTGATTGATACAGAAACAAAAGAGGTTCTTTGGCAAAATCCGGCTTGCTCTTCTATTTGATATTGCCGACCAATTCTGATGGAATTTGCAAAAGAAACGCCCGAGAAAACCCGTTCGGTGGTCGGTGATATTCGGGGTCAAATTAATAATTTGAAAATTTCTGAGATACACATGGGGGACCAGCTAATTGAAATAAGTCACGAGCTGTTCTTAACTATGGTGGATGGAAAAGTTACACAAGTTCTAACTGACACAAGTTCTGGAGCTGTGTGTACGGTGTGTGGGGCTAAACCAAGCGATAAGAAAAAACTCGTACAAAGTCTATTTCGAAGCCGAATGGGACTGCATGTTGATAAACCCCGGCAAGGAAGTGGAAATAGCAATGACGGCAATACAGCTCGACGTTTTTTTTGAGAACTACTACTGCTCTTCAGAAATAACAGGAGTTAATGAGGATCTTATTAAAAGGTTTTATGTTATTCTTCAAACTTTGGCATGCGTATTGCTGTAAATCCAGAAAAATTTGGTGAATATACTCGCGCTACTGCACAATTGTTCGTTACACAATATATATGGTATAACATGCCTTCTTCAGTACATAAGATCTTAATACATAGGGAAAGTATAATTAGACATTTTGATGTTCTGCCTATTGGTAATTTATCTGAGGATGCCCAAGAATCTCGTAATAAAGATTACAAAAATATCAGATTATGTCACGCTAGAAAGTGCTCTAGGTCCGCAACGAATGAAGACGTATTTCATAGTCTTTTATTTACATCAGACCCATACATATCAAGTATCAGAAAACCATCAGTCACTGTTGCCAAGGAACTGTTAGACGAAGCCAAGAACCTCTTAAATATTTAAATTGTAGTTTGTATATCAATTTTTTTTTTCTATTTTATGTAGTGGATTAATAGATGTTTGTCATTTATTATATGCTATTTTCATATGTAATATTAACAAAAATACGAAATAATAGTGTATATCATTAAACTGTATAATTATCATTCAATAAGTTAAGTAAACTCTGTTTTTGTATGAAAAAGTGTCATTTTTATTTTTGTATTATTTTTTTATATATTATAAATAAAATAATTCTCGCAAAAAAGAAAACCGACTTCCTCCCTCCGATTTTCATAAATTTTCAATAGAGTTATCTAAAAATCAATATTTTGGACGGACAAAATATCCGTCCGATTTCCGAAATTTTTTTATGTGTTCATGTGTGACAAATTCTTTCAAAAAGAAGAAAGAATTTTGAAAATCGGTTTATAAATGGCCGAGATATTCAAAAATTAATTTTTCGGACGGACATTTTGTCCGTCCGATTTCCAAAAAAAATTTATGGGGCCCAACTGCAAGCAATACCTTTCAAACAAAAAAAGAATTTTTAAGATCGGTTCACAAATGGCGGAGTAATATTGGAACAAACAGTAAAAAAAAAAACAAAAAAAAAATGAACAAAAAAAAATACACACGTGAAGTCGGTTAAAAATTAACAACGAATGTACCATTATTTGATAGTATATACATTAGAGATAGTACGTACCAAATTTCAGCTATTTACTTCAATCAACGACAAAGTTACAGATTTTTGAGACGGTACGCACGATTCTGTCCCGTGGTGCGCCGGCGACCATATGATTGAAAGAGTTTGATTCGAGAACGTAGGGAAATACCGCGCGTAAATTGCCTAGACAAATTTTTTTGGAGAGCAAAATGATAAAATATAGTGCTCAATGAATACTATAGCATGCTGTCAATGTCAACTTCAATATTACTCGTTGCCAAATGCAGGGCGTGAACAAGTGACTTATCCCTTTGAGGGCCGTATAAATAGAAGTCGTGGGCCGCGGTTTGGACAGCCCTGGTGTACACTATACCCAATATATTCAATATATAACCTTAAGAACAATTATAATATAGACAAAAACTTTTTCCTTAAATGTTTAAAGCATAGGTTACCAACGGGGGGCGGTATCGCCCCCCAGTGGGCGCTGGAGCCTTCCATAAGAGCGGAAGCGGGTCTAGAGGCAAATGGGGGGGTAAGACAGTCAAGGTGGGCAGCCGTGGCGTACCTACTTATTTAGGATATTAGTATAATAAAATACTTTGAAAATACTCACTATTTTCATGAATAAATATTTTATCTAGCTATATAAAATTTTTATCTTATTGTTATCGCGTAAATAAGCATTAAAAAATTTAAATAACATTAGGTATACGTATATCTAATTCGGTTTAGCATTGTAGGTGATAAGTCTTTGCAGGTGGTAAGCAAAGACGCGATTCACGCTATCAAGCATGTTTCGACAAAAATATGGGAGCTTGTAATGACTTATTTACAGAGTACTGGCATCGCAAACAAGCAAAGGCATACAACTTAATGCGTGCACGAAATCAAATCTATAAAAGGCAGGGATAGTTCTAGGAATGTCTTAATTTATTTAAACCGTGGCAAATTTTCGATTCAACTCGATGAATCAACTCTACCAAATAACGAAGCACTACTTTTATCATACGTTATATTCATAAAAGAAGAAAAAATTTGTCAAGAGTTATTATTTGGTAAAAATTTGGAAACCGATAAAAAGAGAGAATCAATATTTAATACCATGAACAAGTTTTTTCAAGGGAAAGAAATTCCTATTCGTAATATTTTGTAAGCTGCTACTAATGGTGCTCTAGCAAAGACAGGGCGTCATAAGGGTTTCAAAGCGCACTTGAAACAAGCAGCCAAATGTACTCGCTGTACATTGTGTTATTCATCGTCAGCATCTGGTTGCAAAAAAATCCGAATGAACGCCTGCATACGTCCCTTCATTAGGTTATTAGAGCAGTCAATAAGATTAGAAGCAATTCATTGCATGACAGATTATTTGGCCAACTTTGTAGTGAAAATGATGAAGATTACAATTGCTTACTGCTGCACACAGAAGTTGGTTGGCTCTCAAAAGGTATTTGTCTGAATCGTTTTTTCAATCTATTCGACTCGGTACAGGGACGAAAAACTAACCTGTGATTACATCAAAAATGATATCGCTTATTTAACAGGATATATTTTCTGAACGTATGACAATAGGAGCTGACGCGGTGAGGAAAGAAAGGGGCACGAGCGAGCAGTCCTGCGGGAGAAAAGTGGCGTTGCGCGCATGGCGATCGACAGACCAGCCGATGCGCTCGCGTGGTGTTGTGTTTACGTTCAATTTTGTCGATCCATGTCCTACGATCTATAATTTGATTTTTTCGTTTTTGAGTTGACTCTTCATTTGGAAAGACACGACCTAGATATAATTTGTTGATTTGGTACATAATATTTTGTTTGTAAATAATTGTTTCGTGTCTTATTCTTTGATGTTAGGGTTTTGAAGATTTGTTGTTATAGTTTTTAATATTTATAATTTTAAGATTCTTTCATTCTCTTTGTAGGCATATTGTAGGTACTTTGTTGGTGTCAATAGGTACTAAATAACAATAAAAACCTTTATTGATATTTGCATATCATTGTTATTAGTGTATTTTCGTTCCATAACTACTTAATCGTGTGAGATTCATTTAGGCAACAAATATTATTTTAGTAACCTTCCTTAATTTAGGTATACAGATTGTTTTACTGTCACTTAGGTACCTGCTTCATTTAGTTTTGAGTTATCTGCTATTTAGTAAGTATGTTCTTTTAAATATCTACTAAAATTGTTTCACAATTATTACGTAATTAATTTCAGTTTGAGGTGTATGATGCAAATATTTAATTTTTATTAAGTAGTTTTTTATATTTAGGAAACTGTGCATGAGTGGCTGCTATTAAAGATTAAGCAGTGTCTAAAGACAACATTATATCTAAAACAAAAACGCAATTTTCTAGAAATACGTCTGAGACGAGGGCGGCTAGAATACATCAAATTGGAGATTGACAGGTAAAATATAAGCACAATGACATCTATCTCTCATATTTTTCTATAATCCCAATGGATAAACCGATCCACTTCAAACGGTTGCAGTTTCCGGTGAAAGTCTAGTTTGCTCTTACAATAAACAAGTCCCACAGACAAACTTTGAAACTCGTAATGGCGGAGACAATATTTTTATGAGAATCTCACCAGGAGAGGCCAAGTAACTTATTGAAAACCCACGAGGAGAAACCAATCAGTAAGTCATAAGCACACCAGTCTAAAAATCTCACTTTCGGTCTACAAGTGCGTTTCCAACAACTACTCAACACGTGTGTGCGTTTCCAACAACTACTCAACACGTGTAACTCGCGGAGTTAATTTCACCAACTTTTAATATCGTGTTTTATCAAGCCTTCTATTAAAAACTTAATAATCCTAACTAAGACTCTATGCAATAGTATACACTCTCATAACATAAGGGGTTTTTATTTAGTAGATGTAATTTTAAGAGTGTAATAAAAGTAGAAATTTTTTTTTGTTAATATACCCTTCTTTATTTAAATGTGTAGTGTCTCACTAAACTCCTGCTCTTTCTTTCAGGACGCAACAGTTGTACGTAAATTAATTTTATTTCAACAACTAAATAACGCTTCAGTATTTTTTTCATTTTTTAAGCTGAACTTAGATTCTTTTTATCCTAAAATGAATGGAGCCCAAATCTGTATAGCCAAGTTTTAACAACTATAAAGACTATTTTCAAAAGACGTACAAAATTTATCTCTTATCCATAATCTCTCTTAAACAAAACGAGCTAGCTGATATCTTAATTCTGTCCTCTATTAGTATTAATATCCACTCAATCCATTCTCAAAATTAAGATATACATAAGGGGCAAATAACGGCTTCTATTTAATAAATAAAATATTTATTAAAAAATAAAGAAAGTTGGGGATATACAAAATAGCGCTCCAGAGTGAGGCTATAAAAATGGCCCCCGCCGCTCCTAGAGACGTTATAAAAATTTTAGAACGTCTATTATTTAAAACTAGTAAGTGTATATATATATATATATATATATTATATATATATATATATATATATATATATATATATATATATATATATATATATATATATATATATATAATATATATATATTATATATCAATTCCCACCATTAAGAGGATGAATATATTTTTTTTTTTTTTTTCGTACATTTAATTCCTAATTAAATATGTGTAAATGTGACTGACTCCTCTTACGTCAGTTCTATCATTCACTGCGTTCTTATCTTTTTTGATTTCAATCATTTCTTTGATCTGCAACTTGGCATAATTCCGGTCTTTGTTTAAGATCTTAGTGTCATTAAAATTAAAACTGTGCTTATATTCAGCTTCGTGTTTGGTG
Organism: Pachyrhynchus sulphureomaculatus; assembly: GCA_019049505.1. NCBI lineage: Eukaryota > Metazoa > Arthropoda > Insecta > Coleoptera > Curculionidae > Pachyrhynchus > Pachyrhynchus sulphureomaculatus. The sequence continues at coordinate 116,229,336 of CM032446.1, read as the reverse complement.
AGCGCAGTGGACGCATTTTTTGTATATATGTATATATGTATATATATATATATATATATATATATATATATATATATATATATATATATATATGTATGTATGTATGTATGTATATATGTATATATATATATATATATATATATATATATATATATATATATATATATATATATATATAAATAATAATACATACATACATACATACATACATACATACTACATACATATATAACATATCGCAAAAAATATTTTAAGATGTGTTTTATTTTCACAATTATACATTTCCGCAAATATTAACTTTGATGCCTAAAATAGAAATTTTAAAAGTTTTCCATGGTGATAATGGGACTTGCTTATGCTTCTGTTAACACAAAAATATACAATAAATATATTAAAACTGGAAATTTAATAGAACATTATTTGTCAATATTTTATTTCGTATATGTTAAATTTGTATTAATTTTATGGTTCTTTTAGTTGTACATTCAAACGTTTTATTATACTTCTCATAAATTTTATTGATTATTTTAAATTTATTTTTAATTTAGTTATTTGATTATTAAACAATATCTTAAACGCTATTTAATTTTAGTTTCTTTGTCTTATTTCACTTTATATCATGATATATACCATTCATCTGTAATTAAAGACAGTATTATTGATCAGATATTTAGATTTAAATATAAAGACTATTTCTTATCCAAAGACCATGTAAATATATTAGGAAGAAACAGATAGTAAAAGCGTGTAAATATCACTTTGGAAGTTTCGCTAATAATCGCTATTTGCGTGTAAAATTCATCAGAGGCCATGCAAATCGTCGAATCTTATTTATAATAAATAAAAATTAACCAATTAATTACTAATAACCCCGCAATTATTGTAATAATTTGGAAAAGTGTGTGGAAAAGAATGCTTTACGCTATAATCTTTTTAACTTAACCTCTGTGAAAGTTCTACAAATTAGATAGTAATCCACTGTTAATGGTCAAACTGATCTTAAAATTTTAAATGGTCAAACTGATTTGATAAAAAGCGTATTAAATTCGTAAACCTCTTGTTAGTTTGACAAACACACGTATCATATAAAAGTAACAGGCTTGACAGTTTATCCAATGTTCGATGGCCTGAAATGCTATTTGATAACTTAAGCTGGCCTTTACGTTTATACTTATAAATCCGTTTGCTTTAAACATACCAATTTCATTACAAAAATCTGAGAAAACGTCATCTTCTACGTTATTCATTCTTAGTTTGATTTCTTCAATTTGTTGTTCACGTTTATGCATGCCTTTTTCTATAGCTTCTATTTCAGGTCCATACCTCTTCATTTCCTCATTTAAGTTGGCTATTTCTTTTTCTACAGTCTTAATTTGCTTTTTCTATGAAACATATATAAATAATTTTAGTACATGTTAGTCTATTTAGGAAAAAATACGTAGAGCAAACCGAACAAATAATGATTGTTAGTATGTTCAATTAGGAGAAAAAGTTAAACTTACGGTGGTATCCATATCTCCTCTAGCGTATCTCAATCTTGTTTCTAAACCACGAATTTGAGAATCAACAGTGTTCATTTCGGATTCTTTTCGAGACTTTTTCATCGCCTCTCTCAATTCATCAGTTAATTTCTCCTAAAATTTAACAGAAAATATTAAGAATTAAGTAGTCTATTTATATTTAGTCATACTATCATTAAGGTTATTCAAGTTTATGGCTGGATTTTTATTAATATTTATATACTAGTTACTTTTATCGATATTGTTTCATTTACAATTTGTTCATTCCTAAATCAAGAACAATTAATATCAATTTTTAAATTTTTGAACACGATTGCTGTTTTAAGTTTTTTTTTTTGAAGTACTGTCACTCAAAATTTTAAAATATTTATTTAATTATTTAATACATATTAGTACCACACAGCATAATAATAAAGTTTTAAATAGTACCAGTTATACAACTTAACATTTGATTATATGTAAAATGAACAAAAACTATTCTTTAGTCTCCTCTTTAATGGCGTCAAATTTAGAGTAAAAATATTATAGTTTAGATAACAATTATTATAGTACTGCCCATGCTTCCACACACAAGCGTTGAAAGAACAGCCGTTAGTCTTGTTTTTTTTTTTTTTTTTTTTTTTTTATTGGTCTTGCACACGTACTGCAGGGAAGTCCCTAAAGCGCTCCAGGAGCGGCACGAGTGCGGAAAAAGCGATTCACGTTGTTCTTGAATCGCTGTAAATTGTACTCGGTGGGAAACACAGCGCTAGATTGCTTGAAAAGTGTTGTACGCGGAGTAACAAGCTGAACCTCATACGGATGCGAAGCACCAGCGCGACGTGTATTTCTAACATGCACCGCTTTGGGAGGAATTAAGCGGGCTACATCCTTCGAACACTTTCCATGAAAATACTTGTAGAACAGACTCAAGTCGCCAACCGTTCTTCGATGTTCCAGCGAATCAAGGCCGCCGGTCAATTTCGGGTCCCCCAATCAGACGGACCGCTCTTCTCTGAACAGAATCCAACAAATGCAGTGTATGTTTGGGAGCGGAGCCCCAAACGTGGGAGCAGTATTCCATAGTTGGTCGAATTTGGGCTTTGTAAAGAATTAACAGTTGTTGTGGGGTGTAAAGCTTTCTGGTTCTAAATAATATTCCCAACTTTTGAGAAGCTCTCCTTGCTATGCCTGCAACATGTTCATGCCAAGACATATTTACTCCCAAACTAACGCCCAACAAATTGAGCGACGATGCTAGGGGAATGGAGTGCCCCGACATAACTATGTCGGTTTCAGCAACGTTAACTTTTTTAGAAAAAACTGCCGCTTGGGTTTTTTGTAGCGTTAAATTCCACTTGGTTACTGTCACCCCAAGATAGAATTTCTTCCAGGTCTTTGTTAAGTTGAACGACCTCCTGCTGTCTGCGGATATTCGCCTGAGCAGCCGATGTCCGAGCGTTCAAGGTGAATGAAGAGACAAGCGTACTGTCATCTGCAAAGCTATAGATTGGATTCCCGGTCTTTTCCAGCAGATCGTTAATGTAAATGAGAAAGAGAGTAGGAGACAGTATGGAGCCCTGGGGCACACCGGCGTTGATAGTGAGGGTGTTAGAAAGAAATCCGTCGACCGCCACTCGTAAAGAACGCTCTCTGAGGAAACATGAGAGCCACAAACAGAATCTTTCAGACATACCATAAGAGCGCAACTTAGCCAACAGTCCATCGTGCCAAACACGGTCGAATGCCTTGGATATGTCAAGAGCAGCCGCTCGAGATTCTCCAAAGTGTTCAATTGCGTTGTTCCAAACATGTGTTACATAAGTCAGCAGATCTCCTGTTGATCTATGTTTACGAAAACCATATTGGTGATCGCTAATAATATTGAATCGTTCAAGATATTTTAGAAGATGCTCATTGATAACCTTTTCCATGACTTTCGATATTATTGAAAGCAGTGCAACTGGTCGGTAGTTATTTGGCAAGGTCTTCTTACTTTTTTTAGGTATCGGCTGAACCGTGGCACATTTCCAGCAGGACGGAAATATTCCCTTTCTGTAGGATAGGTTAAAGTCTACAGAAAAAACTTTTGCAACGTGTCACGAGGTAAACAAGAGGTCAACGTTTCTAACAGGTGATGACGGCTCGGTATCTCTCTTCCAATCGACTGAAAAACTCCACGTCTCTCCCGAATGCATATTGTAAGGCGATGTCAATGGCTTCTTTTAATTACGTAGTCCAATGATTTTATAAATTTACAACTATATTCAAATTTATTAAAAATAAGTATAAGGTGACTCTCCAATTGACTCGAGGACCCACCCATTTCAATATATTAAACCCTTTTAATAATATCCTGTATATCATGTAGTTCTCTTTATAATTCCAAGCATTTTCAGTCTCTTCCATGTACAAATGAAAAGAAAGCTCTTTAGTAAAACTAATATCAAGATCATTAATGGTGGTTACTCTTTCAAGATCTTCATAATTATTCCATAGTTTAACCACAATGAATGCAGACATTTCTAAACCGGATAACTTTACACTTACACACGTTAATCTTTAAATTGTATCGAGGTTAGGATTCATAATACTTAGTGTCATCAGTAAATAACAAAACAGGTAATGTCTCAAAACAAGATATTAGGGCTCTGTGGCACACCTCATGTTACAAAAATTTCGCGAAAAAGAGTACTACACTCAACCACACGCTGCCGACGATCATGCAAATAGCACTCAGTCCGTTTAAGATAGTTTCCAGAAAGACCAATATCGGACAGTTGCTTTACTAATATGAGATGGCACCGCTATGCCGAAGGCCTTTGAAAGAACCGAGACGATGAAGTCTATTTGCTTTTCGGATTGAACAAAGGATATTAAAAACTTCTGATAAACGGTCAAATTCATCGTAGTTGAACGTCCTTTATAAGGTGCTGTTCTGCTATAGTATAATCCTTGAAAGTGTCAAGTTTTTCTCTGTTATAGATTTACAAAGCAGATATGCCACGATTTAAAGACTGGCAGAAGATTGGAATATTCCCAACATGCTGAAAAATATCCATGATTCATCGATCTTAGATAAAAGTTTCTCACAGATTCTGCGAGTGTTGCACAACAGTTCTTTAATAAGTTCAATAGAACCTTATCTGATCCAGCTCCCACGAAGATATCAAGATGTATAATCTTTTTTGTTATTGCGGTGACAGTAAATTTGTAAAAGGATAATATTGTAAAAAATTCAATTGGCTTGTAATTGTTCAAGTCTAAGTTAGTAATATCTGAATAATAAGACTGGAAATACGATGCAAAAGCACTGGCGATATCATGTGTTAGTGAGATTCAGATTATTATACAAAATGTCAATTGATTTTTGCATCCTGGATATTTACGAAAAAAAAAGACCAAAATTACATCCTAATAATTTATGTATAAAACAAATCAGCTGGTTTTTAATGGCCACAAGGTTAGTTTTCATTCCTCATAACATGTAGGCTGAAAAGTTTTTGGTCTAGCTCCTAAACACATTTTTTTTTTACAAAATTCGATTTTATTCATCAATATGGTCTCCTTCAAGAGCGATACAATCAGTCCAACGCTTTTCTAACATTTCTATACCTTTCTTGTAGAAGGATTTGTCTTTGCCTTCAAAATAGGCCTCAGTTTCGGCGATAATTTCTTCATTGGAGCCAAATAGTCGCTGAGGGCCAAATCTGGTGAAGATCGGTGGATGAGGAAGGACTTCGAACTTCAATTCATGCAATTTTGCCATCGTAACCATTGACTTGTGACACGGTGCATTGTCTTGATGAAAGAGCACTTTTTTCTTGTTCGTTTGGGGCTGTTTCTTTGCGATTTCTACCTTCCAACGCACCAATAACTTTATATAACATTCGCTATTGATGATTTTCCCTTCTCAGCATAGCCGATGAAAATTATTCCATGTGCATCCCAAAATACAGAGGCCAAAACCTTCCCAGCTGACTATTGTGTCTTTGGTCGCTTCAGGCGGTTTTTACCGGCTGCTGTCCACTCTGCTGAGTGCCGATTTGATTCCGGTGTGTAAATGGTGGATCCATATTTCATCCATTGTCAGATTTCGCATGAAAAAATCCTTTTTACTGCGCTTAAACACGTCCAAGCAGCGCTCAGAATCATCAACACGTTGTTGTGTTTAGTCCACTGTGAGCAAACGCGGTACCCATTTTGAACAGAGCTTTCCCATGCCCAAATGTTCATGCAAAATATGACCAACACGTTCTTTTGATAACTTTAGGGTGTCAGCTATTTTATGCAATTTCACTTTACAGTCATCCAAAACAATTTTGTGGATTTTTTTTTGTTTTCCGATGTAACCACCTCATTTGGGCGTCCAGAGCGTTCGGCATCATTTGTATCTATACGACCGCGTTTAAATTCAGCATACCAGTAAATAATGAGTGATTTTCCAAGCGCAGAGTCCCCGTAACACTTGTCAAGACATTCCTTTGCTTAAACGGTATTTTTTCCCATCAAAAAACAGTGCCTAATCAACACACAAAATTCGATTTTTTCCATTGTCTTGAAAATATCAAAAGTAGCGTCACTAAAACCACTGTAACTTGTAAATTAATCGTGAAAAAGTCATGAAATTTTGACACGTATTGTTTGAAGGTTAGTACTTCCTAAAAATCATATAGACTTTTTTGAAAAGGGCGACATCTATGTGATACTAAAAACTTTTCGGCCTACGTCTTATTATAGTATTTTCAGTCTAACAGGTTTAATTTTCAAAAGCAGAACTTTTAGGTTTCATATATTTTTGAATTCGAGATTGTTTTTTATATATATATAAATATACATATATATATATATATATATATATATATATATATATATATATATATATATATATATATATATATATATATATATATATATATATATATATATATATATATACATATATATATATATATATATATATACATACATATATATATATATATATATATATATATATATATATATATATATATATATATATATATATATATATATATATATATATATACAAATACATATATATATATATATATATATATATATATATATATATATATATATATAATATATATATATATATATATATATGTATATATATATATATATATAATATATATATATATATATATATATATATATATATATATATATATATATATATATATATATATATATATATATATATATATATATATATATATATATATATATATATATATATATATATATATATATATATATATATATATATATATATATATATAATATATATATATGGCTCAATGTAAAACAATTTGAAACGGACGAGGGCCCATATTTCAGCAGTCTACCCGCTGTTCTTTTATTCGTCGATCCATCCCGAGATGTGTTTTGTCATATCACGGCACGTCAGTAGAGCTAGGATCAACAAATAAGAGAACAGAATTTTCTAGGACTCACGCCGGTACTTATGGCCCATGATGGTAAGATACAACGAATTGTACTAACGAAACCCATACTTCGTATTTGGCACTACTAAATACGAAATATACGTTTCTTAGGCAGAATTCGTTGTATGTATGTATGTATGTATGTTTTATATATATATATATATATATATATATATATATATATATATATATATATATATATATATATATATATATATATATATATATATATATATATATATATATATATATATATATACGTATATATGTATATATGAAAAAGGATTTTATTATACTATACCTTCTGCGCTTTTAGTTGAGAAACATGTTTTTCATCCCATCTTTTGGCTTTACGAGCTAAATCCACACTACCTCCAGATATAATTCCTGATTTTTGATAATATGTTCCATCAAGGGCAACAGCCTAAAAAAAAATTTACACCAATATATTTACAAAACATTGTAAAAGTTAATAGTTGGCGTTTTCTAGTAGAAACTTATAAAAAAAGTAACGTGGATTTAAATAGAAACATTCAAAGGCAAAAGTATATAAATAAATATCCAATGTTTCTAGTGAAATTTTAGAGGTATTTTTTATTCTAATTGTTGTCTTATAAACATTTAATAAAGATGCAGAACTGTAAAATTAAGAAAATGATTTTATTTAATAACTTGTGAAATACAGGTTGAAAGCAAAAAAGCATGAACTATTTTGGTCAAAGATTAATATATAATAAAAAAATAAATGGGAAAGAATGAATTTATCTAAATTATCTGAGCAAATACCTATACGCAGGATTTACTTTATTGTTTGGGAACTTAATTATTATTAAAATTATTATTTATTACCACTTTTTATTATTTTTCACTCTTAAAAAACTGATTAGTCAATTTAAGAAATAATTGTATGTATAATATTTGCAAAGGATGAAAGATAACATGTTAATAATTTATCTTTTATCGATGAGAAATTATGGCTCTTGTGATTAGACAGACATTCTAGATGTGTTTTAATCTCAAAAAGTAAATATCCTTGTCTCGTACCATAGTTGGTAAAATGTCAGAAAATTCACTTCGATTCGACATGGTCTATTTTCTGAATTTTTCACTGGTAGAAAAAATATTTTTCACTAGTATACAGTATTGTTTTACTATATTTCCTATAATCTATAACTACACTACTAATACAATTGAGTCAATTCTCTTATTGTGTATAACACTTCATTAGAATTCTATCTGAATTTTATTAAGCTAGCTTACCATATCTATAAAGAACACAATTAAAATTTAAAACTTTGATAGAAAAATTTTTTCCACAGGACTCTATTTGCACTATTTCTTAATAAATCATAATTGCGTCACAGCTACATTTCAGACGTCAGTTTCTTTACTCTTTGGACACTTACTCATTATTGGCTTTAAATTTTATAAGATTAGCATCTGGAGTTCAAAAAATGTTAACTATTTCTTCAAAAAATTTTAAAGCCGCGTATCGTCAAATCAAATTTTGTATGACCCAAGAAGATGCTGCTATTTAATTCTGAACTTTTACTAGACACCTTGCATATTTTGACAATTTTGACTTAACGACTGTTCTCGAGTTCATAACTAAAACAGAACATTTTTAATCTAAACTTTATACAACAGGGCAAACATATGTGCCTATGATTTTTTTTCTTGAAAAACTAAGGTAATATAAAAAGAGACAAGACACTGATGTCATAATATCATTTGTAAATATCAATGGCATTAAAATATTTTGATTAAAAACCGTTAACAGTGTCCATGAGTATAAAAAATACACGAATTAAAAGTATTTTTTCATACTTAAGTGTTCAAAATATTTAATAATGAATTTTGCTAAAACTATTTTCACTATATTTCTGTGGTATTTTTCAACTTACAATATACTATAATTTTATATGTTTCTAAAAAAATAATTTACTTTACTTATAAGTTTTAAACTGTCTCGAGAGCAAGGATTTTTTAATAGGTTTTAATTTTTCATTTAAGTTAGAAAAAAACATCAGCAACTAAAAAAGCAGCGTATTTTCAAAAACTAACAATAGGGTCAAGTAGCAGATGGCGCAGTTATTGCACTTTCTGTGTCGTGTTCAAATTTGAAAAAATGCAGCGAACGGTATGAAATGAGATCTGGACGTTTGAGATTTTTAGTCAATGCCGAAAGTGAAATTAATTAATAAAACCTAATATATGCTAGGTATGCTCCAATAATCAAGCTCATTTGACTGATTATATAAACTGATTTGACGATAACAGAACAGTGTGTAAACTGCTGAACTATGGGCCTTGTCCGTTTTCAGTTATTTTGCATTAACCACATATGCCTCGAAAAGGCCTCTGTAGGCTTAAAAGCTGCTGTGTCAGCTTTCGATGGAGTATTAGGTATGCATACTTACTACAATTCGTTGTATCCTACCATCGTGTTCCGTAACTACTTGGATAAGTATCCGTAAATTCTGTTCTCGTTTGTTAATCCTAGCCCGACTGACGAGCCGTGATACGGCGAAACGCGTCTTAGTCTGACAAATGAGAAAACAATGGGTAAACTGCTGAAATATGGGCATTGTCCATTTTCAGTTATTTTGCATGAACCATATATAAACTTAGTTTTTAGTTAAAAAACCTACACTTATCCACAGTAGATGATGCTAACATGGTATTTCTTATGGAATACATTTAAGTGCAAAATAATGACGCGAAAGTTATAAATCAGTGAGCCATGCCTCAAAAGCTGCTATATAACTTCATATCTCTGATGTAATTCGAACCCTCGTCTCGTTGGACGAACTGTATAAGGATTTAAATTCTATCTATTAAGAATGTGTTAAAACAGATTTCATTTAAATATACGTTGCTTATAACAATTTTGACCTGCAAGCAGTGCTCTCCTAACTTTTTATTTTCTACGATTATACACATATATACTCGTCAATATTTTATAGTCAGACTCTCGAACAATCTTTGATTTACATATAGTAACTACAGTCGTCCTTAGATGTCTTTATTATTGACTGGCTGCAGATATCTACCAGTAGAAAAGTTGAAATTGAGGTAATAGAAGCACGTCTAAGAAACGTCTATTTAAAAAAAAAACACATTACTGCCTGTAACCTTCGAGCCTCTATATCTATTTTAGAAAAGTTATGGTGACTTACATCATATCTTCCACCCAGCTCATAGGCTACTTTGCTGGCATCTTCAGGAGTTTCGCAAACTAATGCGTTGTTAGTTGCGAACTTAACAGCATTTGCTATATCTGGTGGATCAAACTGAAGCACATCATAAACTAACTTAACACCCTGGAAATACATGCAGTTTATTTTATTGTAGCAGTACATTATTTTGTACAAGAACGTTAAAATTTTCTAATGTTTATTAATATTTCCCTGTTCAGTTGCAAGCACAGGTACAGCAACTTATTACAATATATGTGTGTGTCTATATATATATATATATATATATATATATATATATATATATATATATATATATATATATATATATATATATATATATATATATATGTATGTATATATATCGTCTAACAATGAATTTGCACGACGTTTCGCCAAAATTCATTTGGCATTTTCAAGTGCTCCCGCTGCTG
>CM032446.1:116168735-116213735 GCA_019049505.1 Pachyrhynchus sulphureomaculatus | reverse complement strand
GGTTCCAGGACATTCGGGGATAAAAAATGATGAAAAAGTAGACGAATTAGTAAAATTTGGACCTACAAAATTATACAGGAGTCTAGAATCAGCCTTTAGTATACCAAACTAGGGGGTTAAAACGACAAACAGATGGTCATATCAGCAACATCTAGATCGTTAACTCGCAACATCTGGCCAAAGAAATACGAGGGACGTAATTGGCGCTCCCTTAAAAAAACTAACAACTGACATCCCTTGTCATGTGAGTTCAGACAAAAATAGTGGTTGGTTTGAACTGCGGCCATTATACCACACAAAAAATCTCTATGCACATCCTATAACAATGTGCGGCTTTAACTTATATCGTGGCGATAAATTACCACATCAAGGACTTGGTAGGAAGCTAATAAACCTTCTTAAAGAGACGACGCTCATATAACCCACAAAGGGGGGGCACAATAGTTAGAGGCTGCAGTGTACAAACAGGCACAATCGCCTAGTTCGCCTACAATCAACCAACCGACAGGCAGATAGACCGACAGAGCATTTTTCAACATCTAGGGACCCTAAACGTGGAGAAATGAAATCTCGAAGGGTGATTTTTTCACGAATACAATATTTCATTTTAGCAAGGAAAATAAACAACCAGAAATAGCTTGGGAAGGAGAATAAAAAACTAAGATGATAATTCAACTGTAATATTATATATACTTATTAGGGAAATATTCGACACAATACCATTCATCCAAAATACCCAGACAATTTTACATACGCGTATTGAATTGAATACAAAGACTACACAAATGATGTACTGTACTTACTATGAAATCAAAAATTATTACTATATTATTACTAATTTATTAAAATATTCAGAAATAAAAGCTCCACCTTATTTTTAGAAAAAATGTCACTAAGAATAAAAATTATTAATCTCAATAGTTAAAACCTATTTATAATTTGATTATACTTTTATTTTATTGATTGTTGGTTAAATTTGTTTGATTTGAATGTTCTCCCTGATTTACTTACCTTGGGATCAGTTATATTACGCAATCTTTCTTTGACGGGTTTTTGTTTGCAAATATGTTAAAGGTAGAAAGGTCTCTGGATCTAACATTTGTTCCTTGAGATATTTAATACACTGTCGTCCAGTATGTTCGGTATCGACCACAATAGCTTCCATATATTTACCAAGAACCTTAGTGATTGCAACATTGTACCTCTTGTGAATAGGCTGACACATGTTAATCATACGGTCAAACTAAAATAAAACTATTTTGAAACTATTATTTTAAACACTTTTAATTAATATACGAACTGATAAATGCATTTTAATGCCTTCTTTTGATGGTTAAAACTAAATGAGAAGCAAACTTTTAAAAATGTGCTGTAAAAATGGGACATATTTTTAACGAGAGTTTAAATTAATAACATGTATATTAAATTATTTTTATTAAATTACTAGTAATTTTAAACAGTCGCCACTAGCACAGCTGATAACCATTAAAATAACATGAATACGAGAGGAAGTTTTAATAGTGAATTGAAGAAAGCTGACAGATACCAATAACACCCATCGGTGAAATGTCAAAGATGTCTTATATGTTACGTCAGGAAATATTGTACAAAAATAAAGGCTTTTTCGTCAAATATTGCAAAATGATAATGCAAAAAGTGCCCTAAATGTTGCTGAAGATTAGTGATAAGTAGTTTTTGTAACAGTTTAATTAAACAAAAATAGTGATATTTTCATGAGACGAAATTTGAGCCTAGAAATTATGTTTAATGCATCGTTAACCAGAACATTTTTAATTGTTCAGAAAAAACACAGTTGTTCGTTACTTATTTAGAAGCATGTAAATAATAAAATAGTCTACTGATGGAAACAGTAAAATAGATAAAAATAGGTAGTTTTAAATTATCAGGCAGATAGGGGCAGCGATTAAAAGTTTGAAACCTCTTTAAGTTAGTTTTACGTTTCATTATCAAGAGGTGCTATTTATCAAAATTTCTTTAACTGTTTTGCTACCGAGACATAGACATACAAGTTGGAATATTAAGCGATTTTCTTAACACACTATATATATATATATATATATATATATATATATATATATATATATATATATATATATATATATATATATATATACCGATAATATATATATATATATACTATATATATATATATAAAGTATATATATATACATATATATAATATATATATATGATATATACCCTATATATATATATAATATATATATATATATATATATATATATATATATAATATATATATATATATATATATATATATATATATATAGATACAATATATATATATAGAGGTTTATCACGGATGGTGTGGATTGTAATACATTAAAATTCCGGGTTTCAATCCGTTCGTCTAAGAATAAATTTGCACGACATTTCGCCAAAATCTCATTTGGTATTTTCAAGTGCTCCTGCTGCCGCTACTCGATACTGTGATCTTGCTGCTGCTGCCGCTCAAAGCTAACTCCTAGTTAACTAGTTAGCTTCGGCAGCAGCAGCAAGATCACAGTATCGAATAGCAGCAGCAGCAGGAGCACTTGGAAATGCCAAATGAGATCTTGGCGAAACGTCGTGCAAATTCAGCGTTAGACGAATGAAATGAAATGAAATTCTTTGATAACATGCGACAGTAAGTGCGTTTATGCTTTGGGTCATTGCCACTTAAAGTAGTTCACTCGTGACAATTGGAGCTAAAAGTAGAGTCTGATAATAAATACAAAAAAATTAAAATACTCAATGGCAGAGTATTTTATTTTTGTCGGAGACTATATTCGATACATGGAAATTTTCATATGCACACACACACTTTTAATGAAAATAAATGTGGCAACGCTGCGTATGCCGAAAGCTCTATAGAATGACGTTTATATAGGTTATTTATTATACTTTGAGTATGTTTACTGCTTAGACCGTATTACTATTTAAAATAAAAAAAATATATAAAAGGTAAATTTGTAAAGGAAAGCTCATCAATAAATTCCCTGGGAAGCATACAAGATCTTATATGACAAGAAAAGATGAAATAAGAAAACAAAGAGCATCATGAGCTAATTTGTCTGCAACGAAAAAACTTAGAAATTTATTGGTTAGAAATAAAGAGGCCACAAGAAAAAATAAAGAAAAACATGAAAGGGTAGAGTATCAATCAAATTGTGGTCTGCAGATGGACGTTTGTCATACTGGTAACATTATGAATCCTCAAGCGTTAACTAATATATTGAATAATGTTTCAATTACATCCGAGGGCTGTGGCTTAGTGTATTTCGATTTAGAAACAACGTGATTTTCAAGTAGAGCTGATATTTTGCAAATAGCGGCGAAATATCGGGATAAAACATTCAATGTTTATATTAGGCCTACGCAACCGAATAATTACCACGATTTCAAAGTTACGGGCTTAGAACATATTAAGGGCGAACTGTATTTTTTTGTGGTAAACCTATCAAAACAATTACTCTAAAGGACGCATTAATTTCATTCCAACAGTTTTTAAATTTTTCTCCAAAACCTTGCCACTTGTTGCCCATACTGCACGTTTTAATTCGTCCGATTTAATTCAAGGTATAATTAATTTTGCGATGATCGAGGATTTTAAAAATATTGCTGGTTTTTTTTTTCGGACACAGTAAGTCTTTTTAAAAAAAAAACGCTCTTCTGACCGAAAAGGCTCAGAAATGTTTAAGCTCGGAAAGTTAGCGCATCATTTATTGCAAATAGCACCAAACGAAAAATTCCACGAAGCGATATATGACGTTAAAAATCATTGAGAATTTAGCAAATGAGTTTTTGAAGAGAGAAGATTTAATTACATATTACGTATCGTATAAAGCGTACGTCATGAAAAAACTAATATTGCCATCGTTAATGCCTGTGTTATTTCAGATCTTATAATTAAAAGAACTGCATCTGAATGCATAACTTTGAAAGATCTAAAAAGTTCTTATGATAAATTGGGTTCTACAGGAATAGGGCAATTATTATCTAGTCGAAAAGATAATGGCAAACCACGTGTTAGTTTACAAATAGTTTATAGTACTTCAATTATTTATTACTAGTAACATTAATTATTTATTTAGTTTTACGGAGAAGACTTATAAAACCGTTTTTTTAATATATATTTAATATTGTTATCAATTGATATGTAACAATGTTGATAAATAAATATAATATTAACTTAAAATATTGAAAAACTATTGAACCTACAAACATAATTTTGTTAAATATAAATCTTTTAAATACTAAAGAAAAAAATAATAAATATCAAGATACAAATTCAAATTTTTAATTAATACATTTAATATTTTTTTTTGATGATTATAGATAAAGTTGATGAATATATTGTGTTTATTTAATAAATTATTTTACCTACAAATGAATTTCTGTTTAAAAGTTAACCATTTTAAATGTTGTTTGAATGTTGGCGCGTAAAATATGACGACATACAGCGTTGTGAAATTGTGATATTTGTCCCTCACTATTCGGTTATTCTTTTAAACAAATATCAACTTTAAATATTTATATATTTTTAACAAATCGATAACAAAAACATTTTTATTTCAAAATTTTTTCTATTTTTTTACTAAATATTAGTTTTTTATAAAAAAAATCGTATAAAAAGTTCTTAAGATATACACGAAACTATGCCTTTTTTATACTTCATTGGCCTATTGCATGTTAATTATGTCCACTTTAATTATGAGTATCTCGCTTCGCAATCGGTCAATTTTTTTTAATTAAATGAAAAACATTTAGATTTACATCATATTTCAATTTCATCAAATTCTTAAGAAAATTGGATTTACGAGTGAACTACCTTAACAGCTGGCGTTGACGTTTACGTTATTTGAGAAAAAAAAACAGAATTTTAAAAAGGTTCCTCTAATGACATTTCCAAGAATAATACCAAAAAGGTAAAAGATTTTCTTGTAAAAAATCTAAGGTTTTTTAGTACTAAAGTGAAAGGTAGGTTTAAAAAAAATATTTGTTTATTATTTTTATTTTTTTATTTACCATCCATCTGGGATCTTCAAACCCTAAAAATTTAAATAAACTGTATAAAAATGCTTTTCTTAATATTTTCTATTCTTTATGCAGTAAAACACAGGCACATGTGGTTTACTGCACAATACATTTACTGTTTTCACTATCCCATTGAATTTACACATATATTTATTTACAAAACTTTATAGACTGTTTTAAAAATATATTCAATATATATTTTTTATAAACTTGCGGAAAACAAAAAATACGAAATTTTATTTTTTCTCGGCTTCCAGGCACCTTTTTATTTCATAAAGGACCTTTAATTAGTTATATAAAAACTTTTAATGCATTTCTAGCTCATCGAAGAAATACTAAAAATCTAGGTTTTTTTGAGGTGAAGATGTTTGTCGTCGACATATTTTAGACATTATTAGAATTTTCAAATAAATCAACTTTTAACTTTAAGACCCAACAATTGCTTGATATATAGTTAGTAAACTAATTTTTATTATTACTAACCACACATGCCATTATGTTTGATATTTATTTTTACTCGCTTAGCTTTTTGAAACTCTTGAATTTTTTAAAATGAAATATTTCTAATTTAAAAAATTATTTTAGCTTCTACTTTTTGAAATAATAATTTAGTATTATTGTTTTTATTTTTAGCGTCTGAAAATATGCCAGAAGTTGTAAAAACTGCAGTCAACGAGTAATTACAGAACCTACCAGGGTAACAAAAACAACCGTTTCATGGTTAGACGTAATTTTAATATCCAAGGAGGAAAAAAAATTGACTCTGGTGTCAAAAACTCTTGTTTATCGGTTCGTATATAAAATAATTTTGAAACTATTCGATTTAGAAATTTAAAAGATATTGATAAGGACTTGATTAATGAGTTTTTAACAGTTACTCCCTTTGAAAATATTATTTTCCTTGAAACCATTAATGATAAGGTTATTGCTCCAAACAATTTCTTAATATATATATACATCCGATGTACTTACACCTATCGTCGAAGTTAAGTGAAAGAACAAAAGGCCACCATGGCTTACTTTTCCTATAAACAATATGATTAGGTTGAAAAATAATGCTTATAAAAAATATCAAAAACCAAAAAGCCATAGGAATTGGAATTTTTATAAACAATTAAAAAAATCAAACAAATATTGCAATACTTCAAGAAAAAAAAACTATATCTTCAACACATTATAATATTGACAGAAAAAATTCTAAACAATTTGGAACAAATTAAATACCCTTAATATTTACTCTAAACAAATGTGTGATAGAATACCCGATAATTTAAATAGTCCTAACAATATAAATATTCATTTTTTACAAATGACAACCAACCAGCAGATTCTGACCTTACAACCTTACAACAATATTCCTGAAGGTTTTAAAAACCTTTCGAGGAAAAATAAATATATTTATTTTTACTTTTTGGGCAAGGCAGGTGTAATGGTAACGGGCAAGACAGTAAGAAAATTACTTATTTTATTTTTCTAAAGAGGTTAAACCAGAATCTTTTTAACATTGATTTTAACCTACTTTTTGCCTCTTGTATATGGATATTATTATATATATATATATATATATATATATATATATATATATATATATATATATATATATATATATATATACAATTTTGAATTGCTATTATGTATTTTTCCATATTGTACAAATTGGCAAATAACACAATTATAATTAATTATTATATTGTTATAAATGTAATTTTTACTCGTGTATAACAGCGATTAGCTAATTTTCAACTTTCTTTAGTAGACCTTTTCTAGAACACCATTTCTGTTAGGAATTAGTATATTATTTATCTAAATACTAATTATTTATTTTATCAAAAATAGTCTAAAAGTTATACCCGGTCTAGTTGCCGTAGAATCTAAAACCTTTACATGCCCAGTGGACTTTTATATCTGATAATATTTCATATGTAAATTTCACCAAATTAATATTCTTTTAAGAAAATTCGATATTAGGACCTAGGAACTGTTAAAGAATATTTTTAGAATTTTAATACTATATATATACTATATATCAATTATGTTAGTAGAAAAAATAAAAGGTATCCCTCAAGACTTCTGTATACTGACACACAAAACTAACATATGAACAATATACATAACGACCATGTTCGGCTTCGTAAGGTTTAAAAACATTACTAACAATTATGTAACTCATGTCTACAACACCCGCTCAAAGACCAACAAACATCTAAAGATTCCAGACAGTCACAAAAACATTAATCTAAAGTATCTGAATTACCTTACTCCCAAATCTTACAACTTGCTTCCGGAGCATATTAAAGAAATAAAAAATAAAAAGAAATTTGATAAGGCTTGCACAAAATATGTTTATGAAAACTACAGCACCTTTGCACCATTATTCGCATAGATGGCCACTGAAATTGATTTTTCCACAGTCTATGAGACGCAAAATAGGTATAAATGATGATTATGTTTGGTCTGGATATTGCACGAATTCGTTTTTTTTTTCCGAAAACTATGACTGCTAAATATATAGTAAAGACTAAAATGGGATGCATACAGGCATACTTCTTGCCTAGGCATCATTAGTATCGAAAAATATAAGATTAGTTATAGTAATTTCACTATATTTTATATTTTGTATTTCTTAATAAATGGATAAATAAAATAAAAAAATAAATTAAATAAAAAGTATATAATAATAATAAATTTATTAAGAATGTATTAAATAAATGTAAATCGTTTAGCTAAAGACGAACTCGAATATGAGGTCCAAATTAGGGGAATAGAACCTTCTGGGATGGTAGATTCCTTAAAGAACGTTCGTTATTAAATTTAAAAAAATCTGGTAATGCCGTTCATAGTTCGGAGATTCTTGAATTAACGACTGACAAAATTTGAAACAAAATCACAACTGCTTTCGGCAAATATTCTGTCACACCCTCCCATACATACTAACTTTTGTGATAATACAAGCTCTCCTACTTTAACAAATTCTATTGCATCAATCGTATTCACCAAATGGTAATAACTTCAATATAGCAAATTTTGCCCATAACACGATTTACAAAAACAGAATGATAGAATTTGCCAAATTGAGGAACACAGACATAGTAATAACACCAGAGTTTTTTTCCAGGGAATTACAGACTTCAAGAAAGGCTTTTAACCTAGAACGACCTGCCTTCTGAAATAAGCCGATGGACGGATAAATGATCCTACAGAAATTTTAAACACATGGCGTGACTACTTTCATGACTTGTTAAATTTAGAAAGCAATGAAAACCCTATCTACACCGCAGAGAGACAGCAGAATATTTTTTTTAGCAATAAAAAACTTAAGAACAATAAAGCACCAGGAAGCGATAGTATCCGTGCAGAGTGCTTAAAATATGGAGGAGAGGCATTACACAAAGCTTTATTCAACGGAACAGTAGTCATATGGCGTAAAGAAGTCGTACCGGAGAAATGGAAGCAGGGAGTCATTTTTCCAGTATATAAAAAGGGGGACAAAATGAAGTGTCATAATTATTGGGGTATTGCACTTTTAAACACAGCCTATAAGGTTCTGACTACTATACTTCTCGACAGACTTAGGCCATATGCAGAGGAAATGGAAGGAGACTACCGGTGTGGGTTTAGGCGAGACAGATATTTACTATAAAATAAGTTATAAAAAAGTTCTGGGAGTTCAACCGAGACCTACACCAGCTATTTATAGATTTTAAGCAGGAATACGATTCGATCCAAAGAATCAAGCTATGGGAAACAATGGAGGAACTTGAATTTCAGCGAAAGCTGATAAAAATGATAAAATTACACTTTATAACATATAGAAATAGATAGATTTACAAAAGTCTTCAACAGCTATAAATACGAGGCTGGTTTGAAAAGTCCGTGCAAAAATAAAAACTACTTATGTGTTTGGGGTAAACCATTTTTATTTTTCGACATAGTCTCCTTTTAGGCTTATACACTTCGTCCAACGATGTTCTAGTTTGTTGATCCCTTCCGAATAATAGGATTTGTCCAAGTCTGCAAAATATCCATTAGTGTCTGCAATCACCTCCTCGTTTGAATAAAATCTTTGTCCCGCCAGCCATTTCTTCAAATTGGGGAACAAATAGTAGTCCGAGGGAGCCAAGTCTGGAGAATAGGGGGGATGTGAAACGAGTTGGAATCCTATTTCCATTAATTTTGCGACCACAACTGCTGAGGTGTGTGCTGGTGCGTTGTCGTGATGGAAAAGGACTTTCTTGTGGGCCAATCGCGGGCGTTTTTCTTGCAGCTCGGTTTTCAAACGGTCCAATAACGATGAATAATATTTACCTGTAATAGTTTTACCCTTTTCCAGATAGTCGATGAGGATTATCCCTTGCGAATCCCAAAAGACAGTCGCCATAACCTTTCCGGCCGAAGGAACGGTCTTCGCCTTTTTTGGTGCAGATTCCCCCTTGGTAACCCATTGTTTAGATTGTTGTTTGGTCTCAGGAGTATAGTAATGTATCCATGTTTCATCCACAGTGACGAAACGACGCTTAAAGTCCTCCGGATTCTTCTGGAACAGCTGCAAACCATCCTTGCAACACTTCACACGATTCCGTTTTTGGTCAAGCGTGAGCAATCGCGGCACCCATCTTGCGGATAGCTTTCTCATGTCCAAATGTTTATGCAAAATATTATGTACCCGTTCAGTCGAGATGCCCACACCACTAGCAATCTCACGCACCTTAACTCTTCTGTCATCCATCACCATATCATGGATTTGATCAATGATTTCTGGAGTCGTAACATCCACAGGCCGTCCAGGACGTTCAGCGTCACTTGTGCCCATATGGGCAGTCCGAAAATTTTGAAACCACTTATAAACTGTTCTAATCGAAGGTGCAGAGTCACCATAATGTTTATCAAGCTTCTCTTTAGTCTCCTGAGGCGTTTTGCTTTTCATAAAGTAATGTTTAATCACCACACGAAATTCTTTTTCGTCCATTTATTGAAAATCACTCGACTTCCTTGATTCACACGAATGCCAAACACAAAGAAATAAGACCAATATGGCTGAAACTTGGTGTGCGTTCATTCAAGAGATGCTACTAACTAAGTGAGTACAAATAACTGACGACTTTTGAGGTTAGATTGTCCTATAAGCAGTTTGGAAACATATTAAACAAATAAATCTGGTATTTTAACGTTTGCATCTGTCCCAGAAACAACAAACAATAAAAATATTTCAATTATTAAATTATATATTTAGAAGAAACAAAAAAAAGTAAATTGGCACCTACCACACCAGGATAGTTAGCCTTAAATCTATCGACAATTTCTTGCTTCTTTTTTCGCCTTGAATCTTCGTGCTTGTCTGTTCTAGCGTCCCCAAGTTGTTCCAAAACATCATCTAATTGTTTCTGTACCTCTTGAACTCTATCTTTAGAAGATCCAACATCTGATTGAAGTTCTACTAACAACCTTTTTTGATCATTTAAGGCTTGTTCACTTGTGCTAAAATTCAATAATTTTATTAGAAACCTGTTTTTTAAATAAAGATTTAATTTTCAAAAATTTAATCAATGAACAGATAGCACAATTTTTATCTTATTTTAGTAGGCGAAAGTTTAAATGCTGGCACGTTTTCCACTTAAAACCTTTTTATGTATGTACACTTAAACTGTACAATTAATTTTAGAATACAGACCCGATAGAATGGTGTTTATTTTTAAATTTCATAGTTAAAAAAAGTTTTCTTCAAATGGTTAGTAATAAACAACATTTTGTTTATCTTTAAAATGATATCATATTATAACATGACAATTCCAAAATCAACAGGGAAGTTACAGGTTTATATAAACTTCTTAACTTCTTTTTTTGTTAAATCTGCTATGTATGCCAGAAACTTCATTAATAAAATTGTAATATTTAAACTTCCGCCTAAATGCTTCCTAGTACAGCCTTGGTCAAAAGTATTTGCCACCTAACCAAAACTTAAAAATCTTAAAAATATGTTAGACTAGAATAACATAAAAGCCACTTTTATGACACAGTACGTTATCTCGCTGAAAATGTACATTTTTCCAAGTTTGCATCACCATATTTATTTACAAAATAATGGTTCTAGGACATCTATATACTTTTGTGAATTTGCCCTCGACTCTCGCAAACTACTATTTCGCCACTTGCTAGCATGCACCGCCACACCATAATACTGCATGAGCTCAGCATTTTGAAGCCTTTCTCTCACCGTTGGAGCAAAAATTTTCTTTTCAATGTCTTCAGAAAAATCAGCAGATAGCTCAACGATTTTTCAAAGAAGCAGGAATCAACTGTCGGTCTTCTCTAGCATTTATAATGCATTTTCAACCTCTTTTATTGATTTATTTTTTCACTTACTGTTATTTCATAAGTTTTTTCTAAATCCAATTCACACTTTTGATGGAAGCCACTAAAATTAGCAGTTTATTAACGATGTATACCGTAACAGTAAACTAAATAATTACAAGAATAAAGCAAGTCAGTTACTGTTGTCGTCTAAGAATTTGTTCTTTTGTTTTTTTCAATGAGATTCATTGTTTTGGTTACTTTATTTAATGTGCCAATTCAGAGAAATAAATATAGGTGAGGTGAAAAACAAGAAACATCTAGTTTCTAAGAACTTGAAGGGTAACAAATACTTATGGCCAAGGCTGTATATGATGTGAAAAAGAATAAGAAGTCAATGTTACTAATGTTATGTTAATACGATTTCTTTTCTTTAGCAAAAATAATTTTTCGGAGAAGTTAAATGTACCATTTTTTAAAACATAATAATAATGCCGTTTCTTAATAAATATTAGTTTCGATTTTCGTATATACTAGAGTAGTAAATATGTTTAAAATGCATCACAAATTAATAAGTTTAATATTTATAATAACTAAATCTATGATTTTTTTTTTAACCGCGTATATTAATAAAAATTTTAGTAGCATAGTATAGAAATAAATATTTACAAGGAGTGTTTACAATCATAATAAAACCTTGCAAAATTTCTATTTTCTATGGTAATTCAGGTAAAAATACTCTCGCAGAATTCGGTGTTCAGTCTAGCTGTCTCAAAAACCAATATCAGTGATGTAGAAACGGTAAAGACCTAGTTTCTCAATGTGGAGTTAACACTACTTAAAAATAATAACAAAGGTCTATTTTCAGAACTGTGTCGAAAGAGAGCGCCAAACAATACACATAGTTACAGTAATGCGTTACAATTATTCTGGTTTTTTAATTATGTTCAAATGGGTTTGTACGACAGATTATTTTATATTACCCGAGGAAGTACGGCGAAACATTAAGTCTTAGAATGATACTTGACTCGCGATAATTGAAAGATATTTTAGATCCGTTCAAAAATACCTTGATTTCGGGGAAATCTAATATTATATTCAGTAATGGGGACAGGTTCTAGTAATAGGTATAAAGGAGTAGGTTTATCAATTTTTTTTTATTCTTGTTTTAGGAATTAAAAATACTTAATGGTAAATATTCTTTTTTCTAATATTAAGTTTCTTTTTTACTTTACAATTCCTGTTTCTTTAAAATTTTTAAAAAGATAAAAGTGTCTTTAAGACATTGCGGATTTTCTTTTAAGTGAACAAGTGCGAAACAAATGTGTGTGAAATGACTGTTTAAGTCACACGTCAATAACATTAAGTTACAACAACAACATGTTATTACATCTGTACGTAAATAATTTACAGTTGTTGATCGTTAACACTAAAGTTAATTCATAAATCTAATCTTAATTCAGTGATCGACTAGTACGCTCTAATTTAAACTTGCACTGTATCACAAGATATCAAATGTCATACACTATTAAATTAAATTAAATAATGAATATTCCAATTTCATATACAACCAGAATTGTTAAAATTGGGCTTGAAATAGCAAAAAGTATAATAAAGTAGCTTTTACCGAATATGTTCCGCCAACTTTTCAATTCTCTTTTCCATTTCTTCTTTCTCATGACATTTTTGCAAATGTTTATTTTCAGCATCAGTTCTTAGTCTTGATACATTATCAAGTCTATCCTGATCAGCTTTTTGTTCCCTATTAACGGAATCAAGCTCTTGCATGTATCTTGCTGATCTTTTAGCGGCCTCTTCTTTTAATCTGTGATATTCTCTGACCTGAGCATCTTCCAAATGAACATCTCTTCCCTAAAAAAAAAATAAAAAATATTTCTAATAGTAACAATGTAAGAAATATATCAAATAATTTCTCAAAATAAGCTAGGCAACAATCGAATTTGTGATGTATATATTATGAGTGTCGCTAAAGTCGGACAGTAGTGCCGTTATTTTGAGAAGGGTGAATGAACTTCACGACGAAAAGTAGTAGTTTTGACTAAAAAAATAGCTTTGCAATGGCGACATTTATCATCTCAGAGACCAAAGAAGTTTAAAAATGTCAGGGAAAGCCAGTTCAACTTAGCTATTAAATTATTATTAAATTAAAATCTTAATTTTACACACTGTTAATTATTATTAATAACGGAAAATATGGATATTTTTTTAAAATTTAGCCAAAAGTTAAACGAAATAATTACTAAATTATTTTTTTTAGGATATTCTTCCTTGCAATTTAAGGTTATTGACATCGTCTTGCAACATTAATCAAAAATAATGGGCCAATTTCACAATATTTTTGTCTGTACATTCAAAGGAATAGATAAGATAAAGCCCAAAAATAAATGTGGGCTCTCTATATTTTCTTATTATTTTTCATTCCTGGAATTTGAATAAAAAGTATAAACTTAAGCCGATCGTTATTTTTACCTGGTTATGGTACTTTTTTTTATTGGGTCTAGCACACGTGCTGCAGGGAAGTCCCTAAAGCGCTCCAGAAGCGACACGTGTGCGGAAAAAGCGATTTACGTTGTTTTTGAATCGCTGTAAATTGTACTCGGTACTTACTAGGGTTCACCTGTTTCTTATTATCTGGAGATTATTTTCATGTTATTAAAATGACATTTATAATTTTATTATCAATTTTTTAATTTAATTTAAACCCAATAAATGGTGTTGAAAGATAGGAAAGAGGAACATAAATCATAAAAGGCGCAAAGCATAAAAAGTGTTCACAACATCAGTTAGATGTTTTCCATCCATTTGATGTAGGTCTCTTTTTTGCCCTTCCGAACTAATATTCTGAGATCTAGTAGCGGTTAAACCCTGCGAGTCTTTTTAGATAGACATACCTTCGTCGTGACGACCTTCCTACCTTTCTCTTTTCATCCCAGAGTCTCCATTTTGTAATATTCCCACTTCCTTTCTCTGTATGAGCGATAGAGTCTGCCCATTCCCATTTAAGGGAGCTTATCTTGAAACTGGGGTTTTCGGACTTATCTACTGGTTGGTTTTGTAATATATAATGTTATATTTCATATTTTTCTTGCTATAGCTGCCTGGGGTACCTGTAGTTTTATCATGTTTTTGTTTAATACCCAAGATTCACATTCATAAGTTGTTATAGAGAGAATACATTTGTTGTATATTTTCATCAAATAACGCAAAGATATCCAACTTAATCTTACTCTTCTTTCCTGATTCTGGCATCCTTTTAAAGTGAAATTCCTAGTCCCCAGTATATATGAGCCCACAATTACTATATGGACCCGTTCTAGAATGCGTATGAATTTACTTGGTGGTTAATCATGACTTTAGTTTTAGTTGGCTTAGCTCAAGGTCGAATTTACCTTGTACTTTTTTTGAGTTCATCTTTATTCTGTGAAAATTATGATAATGTCATAAGAAAATTTTAAATTATTTAATCTTTCTCCTTATTTTATTAGCTCATAGCTCTTCACAGTTTAAATTATTAAATATATCTTCGATTAGCAACGTGAATATTTTTGAAGAGATGTCTCCTTGTCAGATTCCTCTTTGTATATTAATTTTTTCTATTGTCTAGTAAACTTTGATTTCCATATTTGCCATATTGTATGCGTTTAACTATTTTAATATAATATTTTTCAATCTGGAATTACTCATAGCATTAATTACCGTCCACGTTTCAAGTATGTCAAATGCTTTCTTTTTAATCTACGAGCGGAATGCAAATGATGTCTGATGATTTTTTTCAGAAAATGTGTCGAATCCTTTACGTAGGTGTCAGACTGGCCAATAAAAGGTTGCAATAGTGTTGTCAAATATTTTGCGATATCATATGTAGGTGAGCCAATTGCACTGACTATTGATCTTAGCGGCACGTCGTGTTTGTGGATTTTTGGTAGTCCATACAGCCGCAGAGGGAGGGCTTCAGTTTTGCATAATTTTGATTGCAGTGCTGGTCTGACACCTACATAAAGGATTCGACACATTTTCTGAAAAAAAATCACAGACATCACACTAAAACCACTTGATATACTGGTAAGCTTTGATGTGGTTTCACTTTTCACGATGCTACCTGTTGGCAAGACTCTACAGCACATCGGCCATCACTTTCCAGAGGATATTCAGGTGTTGTTTAAGCACTACTTAAGCAATCCTTATTTCAAGTGGAACCAGAATTTCTACGAGCAGACCGATGGAGTGGCAATGGGAAGCCCATTAAATCCAGTTGTAGCCAATTTCTTTATGAAAAAATTCGATCAACATGCACTTGAAACAGCTAGCAAGTGGCCATCTCACTGGTTCTGATATGTTGATGATACATTTGTTATACGGAACCATGGGGAACAAGATCTGGACGAGTTCTTGTGACACCTGAATTCAAATAACAATAGTAGAAGGAAAAAGGCAAATAAATCGCTTTCTAGACATGCTAATTGAAAGGGAAGAGTAGTGTATCTACACGGCTCCCACATTAATGGCCAATCACAGCCCAGCATTTGGGCTGGCTCTGACGTCATAGAAATTTGGACCAATGAGAGCGTTGTATGAAGTGGCAACATTGTGTGTGTGTGTTAGGTGTGGCAACACTGTGTGACCGTTGACAGATGTGAAGTTTGCGCGCGCGCGCATCTGTCAAGGGGGCTGTGCGATGTTGCCATGTGTAATGGTCCAGGGAGGGCTGCAGGAGGGGGGTTCCAGGAAGCCGGCCGGGGGGCCCCCCTTTCAGTATCCTGCGCGTGGGGATTGCGTATGATATTGATTGAATAACCTAAAATAGGGGGGCGTAGTCCTAGCTGTGGGAACTGGGGCCCCATTTGGTGCATGGGGTGGTGGGGGCTCAGGGAGCCCTATCGGTGTCCTACATGTAGGAATTGGTGGCAAGAACAACTGGAGCCCTACCTGTAGGCCCTGGTACCCCATTTGGGTGCATGGGAGAGGGGCTCAGGGAGCCTATCGGTGTCCTACATGTAGGAATTGGTACCCCATTTGGTTGTGTTTGTTGTTACATGCGCAGGTGTATGGGGCTCAGGGGGCCCACGGAGCCACCAGTTACATGCACCAGCGCATATGGCAAGAACAACATGGAGCCCTACCTGTAGGAACTGGTACCCCCATTTGGGTGCATGGGAGAGGGGCTCAGGGAGCCCTATCGGTGTCCTACATGTAGGAATTGGTACCCCATTTGGTTGTGTTTGTTGTTACATGCGCAGGTGTATGGGGCTCAGGGGGCCCACGGAGCCACTAGTCACATGCACCAGCGTATATGACAAGAACAACATGGAGCCCTACCTGTAGGACCTGGAGCCCCATTTTTGTGATTAGTTGGTTAAATTGCAGTCATAATGGTGAACGTAAAATAAAAAAATTTCAGTATATAGGTTAGATTTGCAGCATGTGTAAACCTAACCTATATACTGAAATATTAATTTTACGTCACGTTCAAATAATCTAAGTGAAGGAAAGTAAAAGACGCATACACAAATTTTCAAAAAATACATATATTTATTTTAAAAATAAAATAATGTTGTTACAAACTTATCTAAATGAAAGAGCGAGTAAAAATTTTATATGAATTTAAAGTAGATAATCATCATCAGAGTCGCTCTCGTAGGGATCTTTAAAACGTCTCTTCACTTCATAGGGATGGTTAGCATGTAGTTTCTCAAGACAGTGATCCTGTTCATATACTTCAAATAAGACTTCAGAAAAACAACTCTGACACCAAAACTCCATGTTGTGATAATAAAGTATAGGTAACTGTAGTTTATCGCATATAGCATGATAATGATTGTTTATAATATTAAAGTTTTTAGTACATTGTTTAAAATTATTATAACATTTCTTACATATCCTAATATTAAAGTCCTTAACTAAATATGTCATTACATCGAAGTGATCTAACCAATCTATAGTTGTAAGTACTGCATTTCTGGAAGCCATAGTAAAAGTCTTACTTAAATGCGAAATCCCTGAAGCACCCTGTAAAATGATCATGATCGTGTACGATAACATCCTTCGATTTAAATCGAAGCTCGCATATGTGGCAATGTGTAGCATCTTCTACAGAATCAATAACCATAGGTGTTATATTTTTTAAGCGCCTATAAATCGAACTAGATAACTGGGTCATTTCATTAACGAACCATTCAACACAATTGGTGCCGCGATAACTTTTGAAATGGGAAAAGAAGTCGTCGTACGTACATTTCAAATAAAAACCAGCACTGAAAGCTTCGTGCCGTTGGTACTTCTGAGTATTTCCACCTGATGACTCATTTAAAGGAATTAACTGACATTCAAAGTCAGCATATATGATAAAAGGGCATTTTTGTTTATAAATAAAATTTTTAAATTCAATAAATTCATACTTTGGAAACGTTACTTTGTATTCATTGAACTTCGTGCTCGGTTAATTTGTTTTCAGAAAAAAAAATAATTTAGACAACGATCACAAAAAATAATTTTTTCTTTTGTTTACCAAGTTGTGATTTCAATAGTCGCGATAAGTGTTTAATCCAGCAATAATGATATTGATGTTGATATCTTCGATATCAAAGTCATTTAATTTTGGAAAGTATTTATCTTGAACCAAAAGCAAATTGACATGTCTAGGTAACTTATTTTTGGTTAACCGAGCCGGAACCACATTGAAAGAAGAAGATCCCTTAGTTTCTATCAGTTCTAAAGCATAAACATTTACCGAAATATTATTTTTTTTTCGAATTTAGGAATTTGGTCTAATGTCATAGGTGATGGTAAATTTTCAATGTTTAGTACTGTTCTGTAATATGGATACGAAGAAGTTAGGTTATAATTATTGTGAGCTGGGAATAACGCGCTAACAATTGCCCAAAAGAAACAGGCATGATCATTGTTCTTAATATTGATACAGACCTTTTTTCGTTCTATTTCGTTAGGTAGTTTAATGTAAGATCATCCGTTCCCCATTTCAAATTTATTAATATTAATTTCAAGATAAATTATTTGCTGTAAAGCGAAAACGCTCTGGCGTTCTTGAAATTCAGACAATTTATTAAGAACTTTATCATAAACATGCTCAAAGAACCATTGCTCTAAATCCGTACCCAAATCGATTCCTTGTATTAAAATATTTTAAATCAATAATATCAGATTCGGTACCTTTTTTAATAAACTCCCCACAAAAAGTCGTATTAACTTTTATAGTTGGAAAAATCCTCAAGATAGCTTTTATTTTCTTTCGAAATAAAATAAATGCATCGTTTAAAAATAAATTTATATCTTTGTGAACTAAATTAACGATAACTCCGGACTTAACAGAAAGCCTCGCGCTGCTAAATGCGAGCTCAATGCCAGGAGCGCGACACCTCGGCTGGTAGATCCTCACGCTATTCATCTAGTTAGGAATTGGCGAGCGCGAGGTTGACGGTTTCGTAGTTCTGCAAGTGGCCAGCGACGATTGGTGAGAGGACGCCACCGTCGACGCACGGTGTGCTCTCTCGCTCCCACTCACAAACACTCCGTGTCGTGTTGTCTCTGTCTAATAGCCGAAGGTAGCCGACGACACCCGAGCGCTCAAGCCGAGTGGAGTTACTGGAGTCGGTGGAGTCAAACTTTTGTATTCTGTCCTATGCGCCGACGGTCTGCGACACAAATCTAAAGAAATATGTTCACGGTGAATAGCTCTGTGACAAGAAATTAACCTCCTTTGTATCCGATTACACCAAACGCTAACATCCCGATCCGAAAAATTATCAAATAATACTTTTTTTAAGATTTTGAAATGAAGTAATGAGAATATTAGCTTTCGTTATGGCTTCCATAATAACAGTAATTTACAAAATATAGGGTTAGACTCACCTCTTAATATTACTGCGATAGTTCAATCTTGAACAGCGTGATTGGATTCCGTTTTCCAACGTCCTTTGTACCCAGGAAAACTACGGAGTATTTACCGCAAACAAAATCGACTAGGTTTGGTCTAATGATGTCAGTAACGCGTTTTGGTAAAAACACAACTTTTTCTCCCAAGTCCAACAAGATGGACTTGCCAAAACGGGTGTCGGTCTCCTTCGCACTGAGGATTGGATGGATTTGGTTAATTGGAAGGTCCTTTAGACTCACCACCGGCTTCTGCTCTGCAACACAGACGGAATTGATTATTGATAGATCCATCTAAAAATATAATAAGAACTAATCAGTCAATGTAATTTTTTTCTCTCTATTTTTAAAATAAAAAACTATGCAAGCAGAAATGATTAATGATAGATCCAATCTAAAATATATTAATAACAAAAATAAATAATCAGACATTGACATTTCTCTCTTTACTTTAAATAAAACTGTTACTTACATTTTCGAATTTTCACTAGACCACACACGCAAAAGAACGTCACGGCTCACGCAGCCTTAAAATACAGTGCGAGAGTTGGTAATTAAATAATATCACTTCAAGTGTAATGTGTATAAATATAGTTATGTTTACGTCACATAAACCATAAAACACTCTGTACGTAGTGGTCTTGCGGGAATGCATAATGTAATCGTATGCAAATAGTTGACCTCACGTTCAGGAAATGTATTTGCTGATAATGCTTATTATGATTCAAATTACAGTCTATTAGTTTAAACATGTTTAAAAAATAAAAATACATATATATCTATATAATTTTTATTAATTGAAATATTCAAAATTACGATTGTGTTTTAGGTGCCTTTAATACCTTTTCCCTGTTCTTTCGACATGTAGTTAAACGGACCACGTATCTATTCTTTTGATCTCGTAGTACTTCTTCCCTTTGTAAACATGATTCAAGTAGATTAAAATTTGAATTCTTCTTCTCTTCCTGAATCTTAAGAATATCACGACACTGATTAAGCTCTTTATCAATGCTGTATATTTCATTAATCTGAGCAGTTAAATTGCTCTTTAAATGGGTACTCTCAGTTTTGAGATCAGATATTATGGAAAGACCAAAATTTCGATTTTCATTACAAGCATCCAAATGTTTCCGTGTATTCAACAAGTCCGATTCCAGTTCGATGTTTTCCCGTTTCGCCATAGCTAATCTTGTATAGTTTACAGAATCTGTTAAATTTCTTGAAACCGTTTCACATTCCTCTAATTTGACCATAAACATATCAGATACATCATGCTCTTGTTCATATAAATCTGAATAATAATCTGCCCTTTGTGAACATGCTAGATATAGATTCAAACTCGAGTTGAATAGCGTTAGCTAGAATGCAGCAGTAGATGAGAATTTAAGTTTCATGTTATATGCTTGTATCCTTCTGGCTGACTGCTGTTGCTGTGTGAATCGGTTATATATTAAAAAGGGTATATTAGCACAAGCCTTAATCTATAAGGATCATTTTAAATGTTATTATCGCAGAGTAAACGTCGTAAACGCGGAAAAGGGTTTGTAAAGGCCCTAATTAATAAATTACCTTTTGAACTACATTTGCCAAAGTATAATTATTGCGGCCCCGGAACAAAGTTACAAGAAAGGCTTAAACGTGGTGACCCTGGAATAAACCCTTTGGACGCTGCGTGCAAGGAACACGATATAGCCTATTCTAGAAACAACTCGTTGAAGGATCGTCATAAGGCTGATTTTGTGTTGGAAAATAAAGCGTGGGAACGAGTAAAATCAAAAGACGCATCGCTTGGTGAGAAAGCAGCAGCTTGGACAGTTACTACAGTCATGAAGGCAAAGCGTAAAATGGGGATGGGGGTGCGTAAACCTACTGTATCATTTAAACGGCACATAGTCGATAAAATAAATAATACTTTGAAGAAAGGTGTAGATACGGGTAATTTAAAAAAGTCATCTTTAATAGCATTGCGGGCAGCACGAGCGGCTATTAAAAAGGTGGGTGGTCGTTCAAAGGTTCGTGTTCCACGAATAATACCATTTGAATCGAAAAGAGGTGGAATTCTACCGCTCCTTCCAATATTAGGAGCACTGGGAGGACTAGGCAGCTTAGCCGGCGGCTCTTCAGCCATAGCAAAAACCATAATAGATGCAAAGAATGCCAAAAAGGCGTTAGAGGAACAGAAACGGCATAATAAAGCTGTTGAACAAGAGCTCGGTAAGAAAGGATCAGGTCTATTTATGCGAAAAAAACAAATGTGGTGGTTATGGTCTCTATTTAAAGCAAAAACCAAAAAACTACCAATAAAGCTACCCAAAAGGGCATTATATGATATAGAATTACAGAAATATGCGAAGAGACTCAAAATATCCCATTTTAGAGGAGTATTTATGCGAGATACTCTACCAGAGGGTCCGAAAGTATATGAAAGCGGTATACTTAACCTAGATTTATCGTGTAATGAAGGAACCCACTGGGTAGCTTATATTAAACGTAAAAATTCTGTTCTGTACTTTGACAGTTTCGGATACCTGAAACCACCGCTGGAGTTGGTGAAATATTTTGGAGCAAACACGGATATCTGCTATAATAGTACTGCTTATCAAACCTACAATCAAATAAACTGTGGACACTTATGTCTGGAATTTCTATATAAAAATAAATAACTAAGTTGCAACTGATTAGTCTTACTATTACATTCATCATAGTGCAATGCCCCAGGTGTTTACGTTGAAAAGCACTAACTATATACTATCTATAGATTTCATCAATCCTCTTTCCCTAGACGAAACTTCCTACTACGGACTTGCTTTGATTGGATTTTATTCTTACAATAGTATCCCCAATATAGAGCGTGACAAAAACAAGTTCACCTATACAGACGTTAAAACAAACGAGACCAAAACAGTTGCTATACCCACTGGATCTTATGAAATTTCCGACATTGAAACGTATATAAGGCGGAAGATCATACCAAAAGAAGTCAAGCAGGAACATTACGATCGATATATTTCAATAAAGCCTAACAATAATACGTTAAAGTGTGAAATTCAAAGCGAATATTTTCACGTGGACTTTAGGGTAGTCGATAGCATTGGCAAAGTTTTAGGATTTTCCCCGCGAGAGTTAAAGCAGGGGCAACTGCACGAGTCTGATCTCCCAGTCAATATAGTTAATGTGAGGACCTTACATATCGATTGTAACATAACTACAGGAGCGTTCTACAATCATAAACCTTCACATACAATTTACGAATTTGCTGTCGACGTTGATCCTGGTTACGCTATCAACGAGATTCCACGGAACTTAACCTATTTACCTATCGTTAATAAACGTGAAATTTCCAATATTACTTTGAGTATTCTCGATCAAGACTTTAATCCAGTCAATTTTAGTAACGAAGACATCATCGTTCGCTTAGAGCTTAAGAAATGGGTTTAAGATTCAACTATAATAATATAAGCAACCCAGCTACACCATCAGTCATTAGTAGATTATCAACTAGTCTACAAGGTCTAACTCCTTCCAATCGTCTCTTTCTCCAAAGTTTAGGATACAATGTCAGACCAAATATTCGATATATACCGACATCGAAGGAAAGTTAACAAAAACCGAGGGGGGTGATGGAACTGTAAGCTTTGTGAATAATCCTTCTGCATTCTTCTTTGAGCAGATATCTTATAGCATAGATGGTCAAGAAGTAGACAGCGTGCGTGATCCTGGTATTGTATGCTCCATTAAAGGATATCTCTGTTAATGATCCTATAAAAATGAGCACCGTCGATATCAAAGTAGACATTGAAGCGAGAAAAGGATTTCCAGCTAAAACAAAGACATATTGCATCATCATCCACGAAGTCATAATGGAGCATTTACCTCTTAGTGAAATTGTACGTAATTTTCTGTAAATTTATCAGTTGTCAAGAGACTGTATCACGATGAAGTTGGTTGCCCTCGATGTCCAGGGATTTAACATACTTTATGATAATGGAGTAGTCGAATTCCATGCCAAAGAAATAACGATATCGAACAGTTTGCAAACGAGTCATTATTTACTAAAACCGAAAGTACAGTTTTCAAAATTAACCCGATACAATAAAAAAGAAGTCATTAAAGCTGAAATGGAACATGGTTTGAGGTATTCTTCCGGGTACATAGAGTATAATCTAATAGAAGAAATTCTAGATAGAAGTCTGTCCGACTGTGATGTGCTGTATATTAAAGGAAACCATGCAGCTAGGTTCATTCAAGACAGCGCTACCACTTCTCATTTCAAGATTGTAGATATAGATACTCTCAACGTTTGGCACAAGCCATCATTCAAAGATCAGAAACCTGCATGTTTAGATCATATAGATTGCAACAGCAAGGTTCAGTGCAGTAAAACAAATTGTTTTGAAATAATTACCTGGCTTAAGAAGTTCATCCCATAATGTCCTGCATCGATCTACATTTAAGTAAGCTGAGACAACTAAAACAAGATGTTTAGTGTCCAGATGTATAAGGGTTTTGCCAACCTTTCTTTGAAATCATGGGAAGACAATGTATTTAATAATAAACTTAGATTTAAGAAATTTGTAACCAAAGTAATTAATAAAAATAGTTAATTCAAATTTATTTTATTAGTATATGTAAGTCCTCATAACCTCTAGTATTAATTATGAATTCATCCAGTCTAGATATACGCGAAACCTGTAGAAAAATCGATAGTTTTGTTAATAAATTATCTTGTTGCGAAGCTAAGGTTAGATGGATTTCTCAGCGGGAATATTTAACAGCTTATATCGATCGCAAGCAAATAACAACAAATTTGGGGGAAAGACATTACGTAACATGCGTATGGTCGCAACCTGGGGTTAAAGAAGGTCCTGATACGTGTGAATGCGTCCAAGTTAGCATGGTGTTACTACGTGTCAACGATGAATTGCCTAACGAATGTTGCAATGCGCGATGTAGTGTTCATTGTAATAAACATATCGATAGGCTGTTAGATTGGCTATCGGAACTAGTTACCATCCTATCTTGCTGTTTAAAGAAATAATATATGCAATGTACAATTGAAACAAGGTGCATTTAACAGTATGAAGAGCATTAAGCAACATAGTTTGCCTATTATAAACTTGGACTTTTTCGATGCCGACAATAAACGTAAAAATAGACATGGTGAATTACTGCCAAATTCATTCCGAGCGATATTTATAGGTCTCAGTGGTTGCGGTAAGACGAATGCTCTCCTAAACTTATTGTTTAGTATTAACGGGGCTAGATTTGAAAATATATACATTTATTCAAAGTCTCTATACCAACCAAAATATCAATTATTGGAGCAGGTGTTGAAAAACGTGAAAGGTGTAGGATATTTCCCTTTTAAGTGCAATGATGAAATTTTAGATCCGAATGAAGCAAAAAATAACTCCATATTTATTTTCGATGATATTACATGTGAAAACCAAAATAAAATAAGAGAATACTATTCAATGTGTAGACATAAAGACATAGACGCAGCGTACCTGTGTCAGACTTATTCAAAGGTACCAAAACAACTTATAAGGGATAACTGTAACATCATAGTGCTATTCAGACAAGATGAAATAAACCTGAAACATTCTTATGAAGAACATTGTTCTCCAGATATGCCATACAATCAATTTAAAAACCTATGCTCTGAATGCTGGTGTGAACCTTATGGGTGCTTTGTAATCGTAAAGGATTTTGATGTGAAAAACGGTCGCTATCGTAAAGGATTTGATGAATATATAAGTATATAACAATATTCATTTTTGACATGATGACCTCATTAGATTCGCATATTACTAAAAAATCAACGAACTATCGCGTAATATTCGGAAAAAAATATCGCGCACTCAAACTGAATCGAAGCGAAGAAAATGTAGAACTAAACAGAATATTTAAACCTATTACTGAACCTTTATTGCTAGACAAAAGCCGAAAAAGGACGTTGATGACGATAATGACGACGATAATGACGATAATGACGACGATAATGACGACGATAATGACGACGATAATGACGACGATGTTGACGATAAGAAAACAACGTTGCCAACGTTGTCAACGTTGCCAACGAAGAAGGAAGAAGTTATTCTAAAGAAAAAGAGGATAGTCCAAAGAACGCAGCTGCTGCACAACCAAATTGGCGAAGTCGTTCCGAAGTATCGTTTTTACCGACCGAATCAATCGGTGAGTTTGATACTACTACCGCAGATGACGATGATGATTCCATATTTACAACTGAAACGTCTGCCGCGGAACAAGTTAGTCCTGCAGTCTATGAGGAATACTTGAACGACTATCCTAGATTGGCACGCTCCTACATCGATAGATATATAAGAGATGTGGATAAGAATAAGTTTGATACGACGTATGGTATAACTCACGATCATTTAACAAATAAGTGATTACTTGGTAAGGACGAATTAGACTTTGATCGTCAAAAAGACCAATTTACCATTAGGTAGAACCTTTAAAGGGACAAGAGGACTATATGAATTGCTCTTTATGAAGGATCCTCACAACTATACGTTAGAAGATTCAAAACATTACAGGAAAATACTAGAATTAACGAATGTGCATAAGACTGGGTTTAATTCAACAGGTAAACTGAGAAGTTCTAAAAATCCCAAGTATACATCAATAATTAAACCAACAATCGATAGGAACAGACTCAGGACACATACACATACTGGAGCCGCGTTGCACTATAATGACAATCCTATAGAATATATCTATTGGGATGACATTAATGAGTTGGTTGACAGGCTAAGACTGCTTATAGCATCCCAGCAAGCTGGTAATACTTCACATAGTAACGAAATAGAGTCAATAATCAGCGAACTCAAGGAGACTGGTATTATATATTAACCTGTGTTTACCCATAATCTCTTCAGTTCATAATGACGCTCAATAAATTTGGCACCTCTTCAGCTAAGCATTCCACACGCTCAGAGTCCAGTTCTATAGCTGTAAATGGATTACAGTATACAATCGCTGGAGATGTTGATATGGAAAATAAGAAAATTACTAATGTTAAGGCACCTACTTTAAACCATGATGTTGTTAATAAGGAATACCTAGACACTGAAATTTCACAGTTCAACGTCAAAGTCCAAAATATTAAAGACGAACTTACTAAGATAGAGCAAAAACTCGATGAGCGGTTTTCTTATACAAATCATAAGATTACCAAGCTAATTAAGAGTAATGGTGAGCAACTTGATAACATTAATCAAAAAACTGAAAAACTAAAGAAGGATATTGACGCATATAAAGAAGTACATAATGACACTATAGAACTTCATATAACGAATTTAATGTCACGTATAGAAAAGCTGGAAAGAATAACTGACCCACGCATATTCAAGTCACTTGCTGCGTATGAAACATCGCAAAATATTGCAACGCCAACGAACAAGACGTAAATAATGCGTAAACAACAAAAACAGACATCAAAGGAAAAACTTCAGCTTGTAAACGAACTGCATAAGCCAATTAAAAGAAATTTTAGGCGACGTAGGACCATCATTAAAGGATTAGACGAGTACTGGCAAATGGATCTTGCGCAGATGGACATGTACGCGAAATCAAACAGAAATTTCAAATACATTTTGGTTGTTATTGACTGTTTTTCAAAGTTTGTTTGGGCTAGACCGCTAAAATCCAAACATGCGTCCGAAACAACTAATGCGTTCAGTTCCATATTACAAGAAGGGGCAGGCATCCTAAGAATTTATCCTCAGATAGGGGGTTAGAATTCCATAATGAAAAGTTCAAGGCTTTAATGAAGAAGCACAACATAAACCATTACAGTACCTTCAGTGAAATGAAGGCTTCAATAGCTGAACGGGTTATTCGAACAATTAAGGAACGGCTGTTCAAGTACTTTACAGCTCACGGAACTTACAAGTGGATTGATATACTACCACAAATAGTTGATGATTATAATAATACGAAACATCGTACTATTAAAATGAAACCCGTAAATGTTACCAAGGAGAATGAAAGTCGACTCCTAAAATCGGCATATAATTTTGTTAAACTCGCTGTAGAACGCAAATATAAATTAGGAGATGTCGTTCGCATCAGTAAGGCTAAGCATATCTTTGCCAAAGGATATACACCTAATTGGACCACGGAATTATTTAAAATTATCAAAGTTAGGATTACAAATCCCACAACCTATCTCTTGGAGGACATGAATGGAAGACCTGTAAGTGGAACTTTCTATGAACAAGAACTACAACGCACAACGCAACCTGA
The DNA here is from genome assembly GCA_019049505.1 of Pachyrhynchus sulphureomaculatus. Lineage (NCBI taxonomy): Eukaryota > Metazoa > Arthropoda > Insecta > Coleoptera > Curculionidae > Pachyrhynchus > Pachyrhynchus sulphureomaculatus. The sequence continues at coordinate 116,186,210 of CM032446.1, read as the reverse complement.
TATATATTTAGTGGAAAAGGTTTTACGTCGAAAGGGTGATAAAGTTTACGTAAAGTGGCTCGGTCTAGACAAGTGCCATAACAGTTGGATTGCCAAAGATAATGCATATTAAGTTAAGCACTAGTTTAATGGGCAGTCCACCATCACCCATGAGATCGTATTTATGTAGCGGATGTTGGAGGGTAACGAAATCTGCTTCGCCAATACCACTGTAATTAAACATAAGAGGTCGAACACCACGTACCCTTGAACTAAAAATGAAAATTTTTAGTCGTCGGCGCATAGGACAGAATACAAAAGTTTGACTCCACCGACTTCAGTAACTCCACTCGGCTTGAGCGCTCGGGTGTCGTCGGCTACCTTCGGCTATTAGACAGAGACAACACGACACGGAGTGTTTGTGAGTGGGAGCGAGAGAGCACACCGTGCGTCGACGGTGGCGTCCTCTCACCAATCGTCGCTGGCCACTTGCAGAACTACGAAACCGTCAACCTCGCGCTCGCCAATTCCTAACTAGATGAATAGCGTGAGGATCTACCAGCCGAGGTGTCGCGCTCCTGGCATTGAGCTCGCATTTAGCAACGCGAGGCTTTCAGTTAAGTCCGGAGTTATCGTTAATTTAGTTCACAAAGATATAAATTTATTTTTAAACGATGCATTTATTTTATTTCGAAAGAAAATAAAAGCTATCTTGAGGATTTTTCCAACTATAAAAGTTAATACGACTTTTTGTGGGGAGTTTATTAAAAAAAGGTACCGAATTTGATATTATTGATTTAAAAATATTTTAATACAAGGGATCGATTTGGGTACGGATTTAGAGCAATGGTTCTTTGAGCATGTTTATGATAAAGTTCTTAATAAATTGTCTGAATTTCAAGAACGCCAGAGCGTTTTCGCTTTACAGCAAATAATTTATCTTGAAATTAATATTAATAAATTTGAAATGGGGAACGGATGATCTTACATTAAACTACCTAACGAAATAGAACGAAAAAAAAAGGTCTGTATCAATATTAAGAACAATGATCATGCCTGTTTCTTTTGGGCAATTGTTAGCGCGTTATTCCCAGCTCACAATAATTATAACCTAACTTCTTCGTATCCATATTATAGAACAGTACTAAACATTGAAAATTTACCATCACCTATGACATTAGACCAAATTCCTAAATTCGAAAAAAATAATAATATTTCGGTAAATGTTTATGCTTTAGAACTGATAGAAACTAAGGGATCTTCTTCTTTCAATGTGGTTCCGGCTCGGTTAACCAAAAATAAGTTACCTAGACATGTCAATTTGCTTTTGGTTCAAGATAAATACTTTCCAAAATTAAATGACTTTGATATCGAAGATATCAACATCAAATATCATTATTGCTGGATTAAACACTTATCGCGACTATTGAAATCACAACTTGGTAAACAAAAGAAAAAATTATTTTTTTGTGATCGTTGTCTAAATTATTTTTTTTTCTGAAAACAAATTAACCGAGCACGAAGTTCAATGAATACAAAGTAACGTTTCCAAAGTATGAATTTATTGAATTTAAAAATTTTATTTATAAACAAAAATGCCCTTTTATCATATATGCTGACTTTGAATGTCAGTTAATTCCTTTAAATGAGTCATCAGGTGGAAATACTCAGAAGTACCAACGGCACGAAGCTTTCAGTGCTGGTTTTTATTTGAAATGTACGTACGACGACTCCTTTTCCCATTTCAAAAGTTATCGCGGCACCAATTGTGTTGAATGGTTCATTAATGAAATGACCCAGTTATCTAGTTCGATTTATAGGCGCTTAAAAAATATAACACCTATGGTTATTGATTCTGTAGAAGATGCTACACATTGCCACATATGCGAGCTTCGATTTAAATCGAAGGATGTTATCGTACACGATCATGATCATTTTACAGGGTGCTTCAGGGGTTTCGCATTTAAGTAAGACTTTTACTATGGCTTCCAGAAATGCAGTACTTACAACTACAGATTGGTTAGATCACTTCGATGTAATGACATATTTAGTTAAGGACTTTAATATTAGGATATGTAAGAAATGTTATAATAATTTTAAACAATGTACTAAAAACTTTAATATTATAAACAATCATTATCATGCTATATGCGATAAACTACAGTTACCTATACTTTATTATCACAACATGGAGTTTTGGTGTCAGAGTTGTTTTTCTGAAGTCTTATTTGAAGTATATGAACAGGATCACTGTCTTGAGAAACTACATGCTAACCATCCCTATGGAGTGAAGAGACGTTTTAAAGATCCCTACGAGAGCGACTCTGATGATGATTATCTACTTTAAATTCATATAAAATTTTTACTCGCTCTTTCATTTAGATAAGTTTGTAACAACATTATTTTATTTTTAAAATAAATATATGTATTTTTTGAAAATTTGTGTATGCGTCTTTTACTTTCCTTCACTTAGATTATTTGAACGTGACGTAAAATTAATATTTCAGTATATAGGTTAGGTTTACACATGCCGCAAATCTAACCTATATACTGAAATTTTTTATTTTACGTTCACCATTATGACTGCAATTTAACCAACTAATCACAAAAATGGGGCTCCAGGTCCTACAGGTAGGGCTCCATGTTGTTCTTGTCATATACGCTGGTGCATGTGACTGGTGGCTCCGTGGGCCCCCTGAGCCCCATACACCTGCGCATGTAACAACAAACACAACCAAATGGGGTACCAATTCCTACATGTAGGACACCGATAGGGCTCCCTGAGCCCCTCTCCCATGCACCCAAATGGGGCCCCAGTTCCCACAGCTAGGGCTCCATGTTGTTCTTGTCATATACGCTGGTGCATGTGACTGGTGGCTCCGTGGGCCCCCTGAGCCCCATACACCTGCGCATGTAACAACAAACACAACCAAATGGGGTACCAATTCCTACATGTAGGACACCGATAGGGCTCCCTGAGCCCCTCTCCCATGCACCCAAATGGGGGTACCAGTTCCTACAGGTAGGGCTCCATGTTGTTCTTGCCATATGCGCTGGTGCATGTGACTGGTGGCTCCGTGGGCCCCCTGAGCCCCATACACCTGCGCATGTAACAACAAACACAAACCAAATGGGGTACCAATTCCTACATGTAGGACACCGATAGGGCTCCCTGAGCCCCTCTCCCATGCACCCAAATGGGGTACCAGCGCCTACAGGTAGGGCTCCATGTTGTTCTTGCCACCAATTCCTACATGTAGGACACCAATAGGGCTCCCTGAGCCCCCACCCCATGCACCCAAATGGGGCCCCAGTTCCCACAGCTAGGACTACGCCCCCCTATTTTAGGTTATTCAACCAATATCATACGCAATCCCCACGCGCAGGATACTGAAAAGGGGGCCCCCCGGCCGGCCTCCTGGAACCCACTCCTACAGCCCTCCCTAGACCATTACACATGGCAACATCGCACAGCCCCCTTGACAGATGCGCGCGCGCGCAAACTTCACATCTGTCAACGGTCACACAGTGTTGCCACACCTAACACACACACAATGTTGCCACTTCATACAACGCTCTCATTGGTCCAAATTTCTATGACGTCAGAGCCAGCCCAAATGCTGGGCTGTGATTGGCCATTAATGTGGGAGCCGTGTAGATACACTACTGGGAAGACAAAGGAAAATTGGGTCACAGAGTGTATCGTAAACCAACATACCCTAAACAAAAAAGAGAGATAATAAAAACTTTGACAGACCAAGCAATCCGAATATGCCAACCAAAACACCTGCCAAATGAATTAGAACATCTAAAAACAGCCTTACAGAACAACGGTTACTCTCGGCAAGAAATAGAAAGAGCCACTCGTCAGAATAAAACTACAAAAACTAACAATAAAGACGAGCAATCCAGTAGATGCCAAAGAATTGTCTTGCCTTTTGTGAAAAATGTAACAGATCGCATTGGAAAATTGCTACGTCCGCACGATATTAACACCTCATACAAGCCAACACGGACAATAAAACAAAGTCTAAGATCGATCAAAGACCAGAGAGATCCACTTTCCGCTGCAGGCGTATATCGAATTCCATGCAGCTGTGGTTCAGTCTATGTTGGTACAACGCAACGTAGTATTAATACACGACTAGCTGAACACAAAAGGAGTTGCCGACTAGGACACACAGACAAATCTGCCGTAGCCTAGCACACGTTGAGCCAGGAAGACCACAAAATACTGTTCGACCAGACTCAAGTTCTAGCCAGCGTATTGAGTTACTACCCGAGGTTATACAGAGAGGCTATTGAAATCCACAAACACAAACGTAATTTCAATAAATAAGACGCAGGGCTTAATCTCAGCAAAACTTGGACGCCCGCAACACGACAAACAAAAACGTCAAGAAACAGGGAATTGTCGCTGGCAGCTGATTGGCCGATTAGTCCAAATAGCCACGCCTACTCCGGAATACACAAAACCAGACAGCGCTACGTTGTCGAACATAGTTGACAGTAAACAGTCAAGAAGAAACCTTCGACCACTGCCACATCGCCATTGAAAATATTGACTGCAGTGTCAACGAAACGTCAGGAAGTTAATACCTGGAGAACACGGCTTCAACTCCCGAAAGAAACCCACATTAATTCAACCGGTCGTGAAAGCCTGCATTCTTTAACTGTATTTTATACTTTTCTCGGTGAGTTGCCTAAGAGTATGAAAGAGTTTTGTTGTACTATATTCCTTTCTGAATTCATTCTTCTCGTTTTTTTTTAGATCAAAAAGTATCAGTTGTACTATATTTTATTTACATTAGTGTTTTGAAGCAAATTTCTTATAAACTCCTAAATTTTTATTTAAAAAAAAACGTTTATTTCACAGCAACAATAAATTTTGATTCTGAATGTCTTCTTGCTTCACAAAACATCGTCTATATGAAGTTTTTGAATTAGATGTACAATATAGTCCACTTATTTTTGCAAAATAATAATACAATAATAGTTTTGACAAAAAGATATTTACTGACAAAATCAAATATTAATATGTACCAATATTAAATTTACAAATATTCCAGAGAAAATTTTAACCGATGTGTTCTAATGCATTTAAAAGTTCTGTCTCTAATCTTAACATGAGATAAAAAGGTAAAGATCAAAACAAGAGTATATAATTTACTAAAACGCCTTAACTTTTAAACAGTAACAGCATTAAGTTTTGAAGTTTTACAGAATCAGACGGAAAAAGTATTATTTGCTGTTAAATAGATAATAACCGGTTAAGTGCAAGTTGGACTTGTGCAATTAGTGTTCCGTACCGTGAACTTTAAAATAAAAATTAGCTATGTAATAGCCAAAAATGAATCTAGCTCAATCCAGATCCTAGTAGTAAAAGTTTACAACAAATATTGACTATCTATATATTTGTTTAATTATAAACAAATAAAATAAAATTATTTTGTCTTCGGTACCTATCCGTTGATCCCCATTCATTATGATATTACTGATTGCACTGAATACATATCGATATTCCGTAGCTCGTAGTCCCGGTTGAATTCCAAACTTTCCAAACCTTCACCATTCTGTCATGCCACATAGTTTTTTTTATACCAGGAAAATTATGAAATGTAGTAATAATTTTCGCTCAATCTACACTTTATGGAGAATATTCCAGAATTTTTAAAAAAATTTTTGATATATATGATTTTTGGCAGTTTATACAAAGAAAAGCGGCGCAAGTATTACATCATATATATTTTTGAACTCGTGTTTTCACAAGCTATTCTGAAGTCGTAAATCATATAGCAGTGCCAAGTAGCAGAACTTTCTTTCAGTTCGATTAGCGATAATTTTACAAAAAGGTTTTCGAAGCAATTTTCTAAAAACATTTCGGACAGTGATTGTAATGGGTAAATACTGCAGTGTGATTAAAATAAAGCTTCAAAATCAAATACAGCTGGTATATTACAACAGATATTGAGAAATTAAATAGCTGCTGTTTGTAATGGATTAAAATGCCATTTTTTTCAAATATTTCCATTACCCAGTCCTCTTGACTTGACATACCCCCGCTTCAACGATCAACCACCGAAGCCCAGCCAGTTGAAGGAGCAATGTCTCAAATACCGCAGAGCTACTTATTATAACGCCATCGAAGGCTAGAACTTTGGCATCATCTTCAGCCTAATGCAACATCTAAATCTACGACGTACCAAGGCTGTCGTATCTTCCGGGAAAAATCAAATAGACTGTAGAAAATCACAGGTGCAACATTTACTGGAATTTTACCTTTTCGACCACAAGGCGTTTGCAAGTCAACAAACTTAATATAGTACTTCTGAATAAAACAACAGAAAAAAATATGTAATTGAGTTTTAGGCGCCTACAGAAACAAATATAGCAAACAAAAAGGAAGAAAAACGTACACAAATTTAAACTACGAACTTCACGCTTTGTGCCAACATTCAAAAACAATGGTGGTCCTAATCATCGGAGTTTTAGGAAGAATTTGAAATACATTTCTAAAGAACCTGAACAAAAAAAATTTCAGTTTACTATACCTCGGCCGACTCACTCGAAATGAAGATGCAGAGGGCAGTTATCCTTGGTTCTCTCAAATTGCTCAGGCAGATGATTTTGGTCGATGATCACTAACCGAACGGACGTGAGGCGTGATCATCATTTTCGGTCGGGGCCACAGTATACGTCGCGCAAGATTTATTTTCTTTTAAATAATAATAATAATTTTCTCACAGACTGATTGAACACCAAACAGCACTGAGGAGAACGAATACAAGCTCCGGAGGTAAAGAAATAATTAGCAAATCTATTGTCGATAATAAGATTCTCCTCACACAACTTTCTCTCTTAATCGAGGAAGAACACAAAATTGAAACACCCCCAACTATAGAACAGGTAATCACACTCTGGATGGACATTTATGAGGCTGAGAAACCATTAAACGCAGACATTCCTGTCCTACACTGATTCAGGACTTACTGCTTACAATTCCAACAGCAGAACGAAGTTAGTCATGCGATCACAATCCGAGCTTCCGGGACATTTTAGAATCGGTTGAGAACGAGTGTCTCAAGGTGAAAGTGGAACTTGCCCAGGTGAGGCTACGTAGAGGATCCTACAGACCCCCCCGAACACCTGGTCTGTACATACCTGCAAGTAACATGTACTACAGAGGACCTCCTTTTACATAATGACAAAGCTCTCAAACTAGTATCTAATATAATGGTCTTACCTGACATGGGAAGTGAAGTTAAGTCAGTTTTCAATAGGACACACAATTATATCGTATATTGACTTTTTTTTACTAACCTGACTTTGAGATTCGCCTGCAATCTGTTCTTCATATTCTTCTTTAGATCTTTCAACTTCTGCCAATTCTTCCTCTAATTTTCTAATGTCGTTCATATGAGCGTCATGAGCTTTCTTTGCTTGGTCCAAAGTTTTATAGGCGCTTTCAACCTAAAATTACATACATCGTTTACTAAGCTTTAATAACGAAAGTTGTCATTTTGGTTACTGAATGTGTGATAACCTCATATCACACTGCACTGTTCTTATTTAGAAAGTAATATTTACTATGCAATTATATATTGTGTGTTCATTTGAAAAATTACCACCACTATTACCTCAATTTATAAGACTTTAAAAAATAGTCACGGATCAACTTTTAGATTAAAATTATCACCCCTACTCCCCAGAGAGAGAGAAAGAAAACGTTTTAAACATCTTAATTAGAAATTTAAGTCGAGTAATATCTCATTTAAAAGGTCGTGTCCTACATTTTGCAGTCCCATTTTTGAAATCTGAGTTACCTGTTCTTGAGTTATGACTGTCTGAATATTTAAATACCACTTTACAGGCTCACAACCCACTGTGCAACCGAGGCCCGCGTTTAACCAAATTTTGAAAAGAATTAACTAATATTAGATATAAGTACTACCTTTTTTTTTGAATCAGCATGAACATTAATTTGGCAACGATAACAATCCCTAGACAATTTATTTGAAAGAGATATATTTCTACATTTAACTGACAGTTGACAGTCCCTTCCCTTAATGGTCATAAATTTCAATCAACTTGCTTATGATACTTAATAAATAAATCTAAGAAAACCCAATTTCTGATTGAATTCCAAAAATCATTGTTCTTGACTCAGTTAAAACTCCTGCATGAACAACATATTTCTAACCAAAAATTATATAAATTTTATCCCTGTCGTCGAGAGAAAATCCTTTAAACCTTCATTTTAGAGTAGTAATAACTAGAGACTGGATTATATGCATTTGCATATTTTCATATGATTTGCATATTTAGACCATTCTCACCGATTATTGCATATTTTACCCCAAATCTAGTAATGATGCATATTTTCCCTATATTTACAATATTTCTCGGTATTACTAGGCAATTGAATTGCTCAGGGTATTGTTAATGTTGCCGTCTGGAACCGATCTTATCGCCGGGAGATTACCTGCAATAGTCTAAACATCGATTAGGTTATAGTGCCAAGCGAATACCCAAAATTACGACGGTATTTTATTCCTTTGTTTCTTGGTCGGAATATTAAGTGATAAGTAGTTAGTTTCTAAGAATATTTGTTTGAGCGTAGATCACATAAACAATTTTCTCGAAGACGAATTTTTATTTTAAAACAAGATATCAGTTTTAACATTATTGTTGACGCGCTTGCATCAGTGTAGTCTTTTTGCAATTTTTAACGTGTTGTGTTAAAGTTTAACATGTACCATGCCACCCGCAAAAAAAAGTGTCTCTTCGTGGGTAGCTGATTATCCTGGAACATTTACATACGACGGAAATGTTTTATATTGTCGAGTTTGCGAGAAAAATGTTTCGTGCACAAAAAAGTTTCAAATTGACCAGCATGTCAAGACAAGCCTTCATATCGCAGGATTGCAAAAAAAGGCCATGACAACTTATAACAGCAGCAAGTAGCAGTGATTCCACTTCTATAGGCAAACAAAAAAAAAACCACTTTAGCATGGATTTATGTGAAGCATTGCTTGCAAGTAATCTTCCTCTCCACAAACTTACAAATCCTACATTCAAAGATTTTCTGCGAAAATATTACTTGAATCAAAAAATACCAGACGAATCAACACTGCGTAAAAATTACATACCAACAATTTACCAACATGTTCTGGAAGAAATACGTAATGAACTTAAGGATGACATTATTTGGATTTCAGCTGATGAAACTACCGACAGTTGTGGTCGCTATATTGCGAATTTAATTGTGGGTGCATTAAGATTAGAGCCTTCTTCTTCCTATTTGGTGGCCTGCAAAGAACTTGACAAGACAAATCATTCTACGATCGCCAGATTTGTGAATGAGGGCATTAAAAAAAAAAATTTCCTGAATCTTCTGCAGATAAAAGAGTGTTTATATTTCTCTCAGATGCTGCTCCCTATATGATCAAGGCAGCCAAAGTCCTCCAAGTATTTTATCCAAATTTAATTCATGTGACGTGCTTTGCTCACGGAGTCCATCGACTCGCCGAAGAAGTACGATCCACGTTTGGAAATGTAAATAAACTGATTTCATCAGCAAAGAAAGTGTTTCTTAAGGCACCTGCTCGCCTATAACGCCTATAAAGAAAAACTGCCAAATGTGCCTTTACCTCCCGAACCAGTGGTAACTCGATGGGGAACATGGATTGAAGCTGTACTATTTTAGAATGAACATTTCGAGGCCATCAAAGGTGTAGTAAATGACTTCGATAGTGCAGAGGCTATGGCAGTTCGTCAATCCAAGGAAGCATTTAACGATTCTGATATTAAAAAAAAACATAGCTTTGATTAGCACTCACTTTTCCCACATACCTGCGGGTATTAAAAAGCTTGAAACTCGAGGTTTGGAGTTGACCGAATCAATTCAGTTAATGAATAAAATCCGTCAAATAAACTCCACATTGCCAGATGTATTCCCGCGTAGAGTTAAAGAAAAGTTTGAAAATATTTTGTGCAATAACCCAGGCTTTGAACCTTTGTGTCAAATTGATAGTTTTATTAATGGGACGGGTGAACTTTTGCCAGAAACAATAAGTGCTAACATAGCACCCAAATTCAAATACTGCCCAGTTACCTCAGTGGATGTGGAACGGTCTTTTTCCACTTATAAAAATATTTTAAGTGATCGAAGACACAATCTTACTACCCATCATTTGGAACAATACCTTATTGTTTACGTGTACAAGAATACAAATGTTAAATAATTTTAAAAAATGTTAAATAATTGTTAATTAAATTTAAACATCGTCGATAATTTGTTAATTTTATGCTGATTTTGAATTAAAAAACTAAAAATTACTACTTTTATTATTATTTAATACTGCATATTTTGACCCTTTTCATGCATATTTTAAGCATTTTTCATGCATATTTCAAGATTTTTATGTTGCATATAATCCGGTCTCTAGTAATAACCAAAAAAAAAAACCAAAACAAAATGAAAGAATCGTAAATAAAAAAATGAACCTCTCTATCTTCTGGAGGTTGAACCCATAGATTGGTCAAAGTTAGGGATTTGAGACGGTAGAGAGATGAAACAGGTTATGTAATTTTGATATAAATATAGATTAATTTTAACAACGATTGTCTACAGGTCTATTAAGTCCTTTTAACATTTAATCAAAATTTTGAGAAATTATATGGATATTTAGCCATCTTGAGATCAAAAAATTATTCCGCAAAAAATATGATTATTAAATACCCCTTCAGAGGGGTCAACTTTCGGTTCTGGCAAGGACTCGCACAGTCCCTTAGTCCATCAATGGAAACTGGATAAATCTCCAACACAGTAGGAATGTCACCACCGAGCTGCTAAACATCCTGGCGGGTAAGAACGAGATGATGTTAATAGAACCTTGTTTTTAGGAATTGGGTTAGGAGCCACCGGCTACATACTGGTGGTCGAGAACGAGGAAGTTATGCCGGGAACCTGCATCCTGCCATCCAACGATATCGACGTGATTCCGCTGCCATTGCTAACATCCAGAGACCCAACTGTAGCAATTCCTGAATATAAGGTAATCAAAGGCAAACGTAAGTTAAGAGTTTATAGTTTATACCTAACGTAAGACGGTGCACAGCCACCAATTACAGAGGATTTAGTACGAGTCATTCCGTTGGCGGGAAATAAGATAAGGTGTGATTCATATGCACACCATGAAATCTAGGACAGTACCGAGATCAATGTCCGAAGCAAAACTCTCGTACTATTATTAACACACTCAATCCTTGAATTGCTTAATATAGATGAGATTTCATATCTCTATTCAGTATTGTGGCTTGGTATTAATATCGCCACATGGTCAAGTTGATAGTATAGAAGTTTTAAATGACGTTAATAGCCTCTGTGAGCATATTATCTCAGTCTACGAACAAGCTTGTCCTCTTCTGTCAAGGGTCGCCTAGGTGTGTTGGTGAAGTACTTACCTTAGCGACTTTCACAATATGACAAGGCCCGCTCCGAATAGTACCTTGAGAAGTGGGTCAACCGAGACCTGGGATGCCTATAGAGCTGCCAGGTGGAAATTAAAATAAACCGGCCAAGTGCAAGTCGGACTTGCGCAAATAGTGTTATACTTTGATTCCTTTAAAGTAAAATTTTTTTGTTACGGAGGTATAAAATGAGCAATGACTTCACAAAACACACCCCAAATGAGTTTTGAACAAAAGTTTTTTCCGATATTTACTGAAAATGATAATTTTCGTTCAATCTACACCCGGCGGAGAATATTCTAGAATTTTAAAATTTTTTTATCAGTACTTTTTGAGATAAGGGGGAGCGACAGCGATTTTTCGCAATTTTTTTAAAATAATACAAACAAAAGTGCGCAAGTATTACATTATATATATTTTTGAACTCGTGTTTTTACCAGCATTATTTCATACCCCACTCGATCACCTAGTAATTTTTTTTTCACATCCGATTTCACTCCCCCAAAACTAACCCCTTAAGTCAAAATTTAACTTTCAAAATTACACGGCTCTAATGAGGCCATCGATCCCTATTAGTGCCAAATCTCAACTTTCTATGTCAAATAGTTTCGGAGAAAATCGGGTGTAACAGACGGACAGACAGACACCGAAGAGATCTTATAAGTGTTCCGTACGGAACACTAAAAAAGTGTTTAGACGCAGGAAAAGGGTAGCTTGGAAAACTTATCGAAAGCCATAAGGAATTAATACAATACAACATTCTAAGCTGTGAGAGTAAAGGGATTCTTGGTTCTCTATGCAGGCAGAATGACAGCTGGATCACCTTCAACGAGAGGTCGCTCAGACATCTGCTAGAGGTTTACTTTTCGTGTGGAGGGCCGACGTTGACAACCGCGGCGCCAATTCCCCAGTCGGTACCACGAACTGGGAGCTAGCTAGCGGAATAATGGTCAAAGGAATTGTGGCGTGGACGGTGAATGAGTTCATTCCGTAAAAAAGACGGAATATTCCAGCCTTGCTATAGATTCTGCTCCGTAGATTGGAGAGGATCTTTCCGGAAATGGTCACTACTCAAACAGTCAGGTGGCATTTAAGGCAATTGCTAGAGCCTGGACCAACTTGGCACTAATCCGAGAGTGCAAAGATACTCTGGATAAGTTTTCTAGAAGGAAGCAAGCTCAACTGATGTGGATCCCCGGACATCGGAGGAAACTGGGCAACGAAGTGACGGACTGACGTTTCAGACTCGGAGTCACGACTTCTTTCCTAAGACCCGACCTGCATTAGGTATATTCAAGCGACGGGTCGGAGCAGCCCTCAAGTAATGAACCGATCGATGGCCGAGAGAGCGATTGTATCTGATCCCTAGGTGCAGACAAGCCTAGTACTTTGTATCCTGGCCTGGAAGGGTATGTCTCGAATAGCAGCTCAAGAGAAGCAGACATGTTCCGAATCCTTTGTGAGGATTCTCAAGGGACACTGTAGATTGAGATTGCATTTAGCACTGTTGGGTATAGAGGACGACCCGACAACCCTGGGCTGTGTAGAGGATAAGGGGTGTCGCTTCACTTTATCTGTACATGTGTGGCACTGGGAAGACTCAGGTACAAAGTCTTTGGAGTGACGGTGCTTCGGAGTGAGAAGGCTAATCGCCTGGCGCGAGGTGATATCTTAACTTTCATATTCAGGTTCGAGGAAGTTTCGTCGTGACCGTTGTGGCTAGATTGGGTTTTTAGTGGTTAGCAAACAAGTATGTGTGTTAAGCGCCGAGTCTCTTCACTACCACTACTACTACTTAATATATCTGTCAATAAATAATTATTTTAGAAAATGTAATCACTCTAACACAGAAAAAGCAAATATTCTAACTTTATTTATAAGAAAATAAATTAATGCTTTTCTTTAAAATTTAAAGAAAAGTGTCAAAATAATATTTGAGGTCGCTAATGGTGGGCAAGATTATTCACAAACTTAGGAGCGATAACAGGTAACAGATGTTTAAATATTGAGGAGATAAGCCACTGCACTAATGGAATAATTTCTGAATCATAATAATTTGACTACATTTATTATTAACTTGCCTTTTTCTGGAAATGAGTTACTTTCTCTTTTGCTTTAATAAACATTGGTTTCTTTTTGGAGATTTCCACTTCTGCTTCACGAATTTCTTGTTCTATTTTCGCTAATTCTCTAAAAAAAAGTCGAAATAAGAAATTTAACGGTTTAGTTCTTAAACTTTTTTTAATATGATCTTTATATAAGAAAGCGTTAGGAACAAAAATTTTTATTTTAAAATATTACAGAATGAAAATGGTATAAATAGTTAACAGCCCACATAGTTTTACCTGAGAAAACGACGAATTCAGTGTCTCAGATGGTCCCTATTCAACAAAGAATTTAAGTAATTTATTTTCAAATTTATATGACCAGTTTTAAGTGTCCTTGTTTCAAATTTTTTAAATGACGGCTCGCCTTATAAATATAAGAAAAATATAGGACACATATGACAGTAATTAGAAACTACAAAAATATTTAGTTTTTTGATTGTCTCGACGAAAAATTTCACACCAAAATCAAATAAAAAGGTTTAAGAATTTTTAATATAAATTATATATTATACTCAGTAGGTAGAAATGAAACAGAATTGAATATTTACAACATTAAAAATAATAATAAAAGGAATAAAACAGAAATAATTTATACCTGTTATATTTGCCATGCTCTTTTTTCTTTTCCTTAAGTACATCTTCTAATTTTTCTTTCTTCTTTTCAATTTTTTCCAATTCCTTCTGTTTAGACTTTAATTCTTGTTCACGATTTTTCATAGCTCTCTCATTGTGGAAAGCTTTAAATAGCTGATGCTCTACTAATTTGTCATTCTGTAAAAGGAAAGGTAATATTACATATACAATTAGCCTAAAATATAAAAAAAAAACTTTCAGATTTTAGCCTACAGCGAAACAAAGGACAATTTTTTTTAAAAGGAAAAAGTAAAGATCTCTGTTACTTGAAAGCTTAAGAAAACTTTAGATTTAAGTCATCACTGTCCATGTCATTTTCAAATAGAATAATAGATAATAATTTTAATTATAACAGATTATACAAATTCTGTACCGGGCGTCAGAAAATTGGTTTAAGGTACCTTAAAATGCACCCAAAAAGGTACACAGAATACCCTAAAAAATATGTAAAAATTATTACTGCTAATATAAATTTTAATATTTACTAAATCGTCTTTGAGACGGGCATATTTATCAGCTTCTTCTTTTTCCAGTTTTGCTTCCTTACGTTCGGCATTAATTCCTTTCTTTTTCTGCAATGCAAAATTAATTTCTTCTTGCGCTTTCTGCATCTGTTGCTTTAGTTTTTCATATTCTTCTTTAAGTGCACCAGATCTAAATATTTTTAAATATTTTAAATAATAACAAGGTATCAAAAAAATTAAGACAAAAATTATACATACATACATACATACATGCATACATATATATATATATATATATATATATATATATATATATATATATATATATATATATATATATATATATTATATATATATATATATATATATATATATATATATATATATATATATATATATATATATATTATATATATATATATATATATATATATATATATATATATATATATATATATATATATATATATACATTATATATATATATATATATATATATATATATATATATATATATATATATATATATTATATATATATATATATATATATATATATATATATATATATATATATATATATATATATTTATATATATATTATATATATATATATATATATATATATATATATATATATATATATATATATATATATATATATATATATATATATATATATATATATATATATATATATATATTATATATATATATATATATATATATATATATATATATATATATATATATATATATTATATATATATATATATATATATATATATATATATATATATATATATATATATATAAATTCTTATTGTTTGGTCTTGTACCCACAAAAACTTATGTATGGGGTATGTTAGCAAAAACAAATACAAGAGTGTTTCATACATTTTTGTAAACTGATAGTTTTAATTTTCCTTTTATTAATTTTGATATTGTAACGCTTTTTAACCCAAACAAAAATAAGCCATAATGTAACAAGTTACCCGAGGCTTGGTGGGTTTTTTTTACCATGGGAATGGAAATGGTGGCGCCCAAGATTTAACAGTTGGATAACCTAACTAAAGGGCAGCCGATCGATAGAAATGCGCCATCCGCAAATACCGTTACAACAGAAAATTTGAAAATATTTTTCAAGCAAGTTAGAGAGTTTTTCAGGAAAAAAATGTATATTGAAAGGGAAACATGACTTATATTAAAACAAAAATGCTAACCTGCAACTGACGTACGGAATGTAAGTTTAATATATGCTTACAGATAAATGAGCAAAACAATAAGAATTTTTAACGTGGTTTTTTATTTTACAATATCACTGTAAGCATTCTATCGATAAGCAAATGGCATTTGACTCTAGTACGTTATTTTAATAAGTTTAAAAGTGTTATCGCAACAAAACTAAAATTTCACGCGGCAACCATAAGTCTCTAGAAAAAATACAATACATACCCGCTAATTTCTTCAAAAAGGGCAGTCATTTCCTTAGGATTTTTCATAGCTATTGATTCTACTGCACCCTGAAACACTAGGAAGTTTTTTGCTTTGACATTAATTCTCAGTTTTTCCAATTCGGATAGGTAATCATTTGCGGTAACGATCTATAAAAGTATAAAACATAAAATTAAAACTAAATTATTACCATTTATAATAATTATTAACAAAGGAAAGTTTATAGTCATGCATTAAGCGCCGTTACAAGAAAAAAAAAACTGCTCATGTGCAAGTTGGCCTAGCGCAATTAGTGTTCCATACCGTGATTGCGTTTAAAATAAGACAAAAAGTTCCCGAGATGTATATACCTTAAGATCCAATATGTATTTTCACGTTTTTTCTTAGTGAATAATGTATAATAGTTATAGCATCTTAGCTACCGAATAGCCAATAAATCAATCTAGCTCGATCTAGAAGCTAGTAACAAAAGTGTAAAGCAAATATTTACTACCTAAATATTTGTTTAATTATAAACAAATAAAATAAATTAATTTGTCTCTAGAGGAGCGACGCCCCGTTGTAGTAATGTATTAAAAATTATGTTAAAAAAATCACCAGCATATCGTTGTAAAACAGTTTTTAGTATTTTGTTTATATAAGATAAATTATCAAACGTAATACACTCGTACAATCTACAGTGAAGAATATTCTAGACTTTTTTCAAAATTTTTTAATCAGTACTTTTCGAGATAGGGGAGGTGGATTGAGATTTTTGACCATTTATACAAAGAAAAGTGTGCGCAAATATCACATTATATATATTTTTTGAACCGGTGTTTTCACAAGCTTAAATTTGACACCCCACTCGATGACCTAGCAAAACATTTTTCTATTTGCTTCCGATTTCAACCCCCAAAACTAACCCCTCAAGTCAAAATTTAACTTTCAAAACTATACGGCTCTGATTGGGCCATCAATTCCTATATTTAACTTTCTATGTCAATCGGGTGTGACAGACGAATACCAAAGTGATCCATAAGTATTCCGTACGGAACACTAAAAAATTAGAAAATAAAAGAGTGTTTTCTAAAGAAGTAAAATTTTGTATATATTTACTTCAAATTCTTAACTTTGCAAATCCGCCAAAGTGGCATTCTAATTTCAAAATGGCGGGATTCAAAAAATTTTAAAAGTTTCACAACTTATTTCTAAACCGATTAAGCAATTCTAGATATGCTGGGACTTTATTATATCTTAAAATTTTAAAAATATCGAATGTTTAACTCGTCTCACAGCCACATGTTTATCCAAACTGCAAGTAAAAAAGTTATCGCAAAATTTCAGAGAGCTATCGACTAGGGCCAGACATCGGGGTCTTTTTAA
>CM032446.1:116148735-116158735 GCA_019049505.1 Pachyrhynchus sulphureomaculatus | reverse complement strand
ATTTTTTTCATCTATGTGACCTCCTTTGTTTTTAATTACCGCTTTACAGAGTTTCGGTATTCTGTCCAGTAGTTTCTTCAGAATTTCTTCGGTTATTTTAACCCATTCTGCTTGTAAACGTTCCCATAAGTGATTTACTGATGTTGGATTGAGTTTTCGAACATACCTGTCCAAATGGTCCCACAGCAATTTGATGGGGTTCAAGTTGGGTGATTGTAGAGGCCAAGTCATCACTTCCAGAACGTCATCGAATTTCTACTGGTCCAAAAGTTCTCTAATTTGTTTAGCAGAATGTTTAGGGTCGTTGTCATGCTAAAAAGTAAATTTCCCCTGAAAAATATCTCTTCCAGAAGGAAGCATTTGGGTTAGCAAAATTCCTTGATACTGTTCTTTTCGCATGATTCCTTCTATCCTAAAGATTTTTCCAACTTTACCGTTGCTAAAACAACCCCAAACCATTACTGAACCTCCACCATTTTTTACTGTAGGCTTCCAACATCCTCTCTCCAGCTGACCACCGCACATAGACTCGTCGGTTTGAACCGAATATTTCGAATTTAGATTCGTCGCTCCAAAGGACGGAATTCCATTGTTCTGATGTCCAATTTTTATGTTTCTAATCGTTTACGTTTATTCACTTGCCTAAGAAGTAGTTTCCTCACTGCAACTCTCCCGTGTAATCCACCTTCCGCTAACCTGTTCTTCACGGTTGTCACGCTGATGAGGATAAGCCGCTCCAGGTTTACTTGAGCCGTGATTTCTGGTGCGGTTAGGCGGCGATTACGTCTGCTGGACGTTGTTATAGCTCTGTCTTCAGCGGGAGTCGTTTTTCTAGGCCATCCTGAACATTTCTAGTTGCGAATTCCATGTCCCGCAGAAAATTTTTTACGATGTAGTCAACCGTTTTCCTTCTGGAATTCTCAGAAATCGCCTCAAAACGATTACATGCAAAACTTAAAAATTTGTTCTAATTGGTTTTTAATTTGTGATTTCACCAAAAAGGCTTATCTAAACAATTTTATGATGGACACTTATTAAGAACAATTAAATTTACCTAATATAATAAAAGGGTTTAATTAGGTATTAAATTTTGGCAGTTACATTGAAATTTCTAGGTGGGCAAATACTTTCTGACGGTAGTGTATATACATTATATATATATATATATATATATATATATATATATATATATATATATATATATATATATATATATATATATATATATATTGTAATTTAATATTTTTCCAGGGAACTATAAGGTGTATACTGAGTTGCCTATTTAAATCGTAGTATTTGTTACCATTTTCCAATAAATTAGGCTTGATAGTGATTATAAAGTGGTTTATTAAAAGACTAGTATAATTAAAAAGGAAATTAGGTTTTGTGTTATTATTTTTATTAATTGCTGAAGATTTTGTATGTTTACCAAGCACATTAAGTTTTTGTGACTAAAAGAGATTTCTCTTAATTCTCATAGAAGTACTTTTTCTCAATATTTCAATCCAGTTTTTGCGAGGATGGTGACATAATAAACAGATAAAATTAGCAATTTTGAATAACGAATTTGTATATCTTATTTACCGACATACTAACCTTCTTGATACAGGTTTACTTATGGCTGCTCCATGGATTAAATCACTCAACCTTTTTACTCTCAAGCTTTGTGTTTTTTCTCCCATAACAAAACTAATAGCATCCATGAAATTGGATTTTCCTAAATAAAAAAAGTCAGGAATGTACTACAAGAAAAAAAGTATTTTTTCAGTTCAGTTGATAGTGTGAAATTATGAGTATTATGATCAACAAAATCAAAGTGAGAAACTTTGGGAACGTGAGTAATTCCGTCAGCGTCGAGCATAATATTATTTGTTCATTTCTGTAAAGAAAACGAGATACTCATTTAGGGCTAGTTCACCAACATAGAGGTAATGTTAAGTCACGGTGTCAAAATAATCAAATTAAATAAATACTAATTGATATTACCAGAATTATCTTCAAGTTAGAGTTAACAACATCTTGATTAACCAGGCCTTAAGCAGTATTTGTACATGTGATACAATCTATATGAGTCAAGAACCTTAAATAACAACAATGCGATCCAAACATTGCCATATAACCACATCTCCACAACTTAGTTATTCAAACAATATTCAGGCCTTATCCAGGATTTTTTTTTAATGTGGATTTTTTTAATAAGCTACAGTACTTACGTCCCTTTTATTAGTACTGTACCATCCTATTCTCAACAATTTTTATTGCAACATTTTTTCCGAGAAAATTTTCCAAGACGATTTTTAATAATTTTGGGGCTTGATAATATAAAATATTTATTGGCCCATTTGCATTACCTGATCAAATGATTCATATTATTACGTTACGAAGTACGTCAGGGAAGAAACTGACAAATTTCTTGGTCACTAAGCTCGTTACACTGCAATACATGATATTTACTTCTGCTGTTACATGGAAAGTTATTAACAGAATTAAAACAACATTAAACTGACCATTCGAAGTTATTGCCCAAACGCAATCACCCTTGAAAAAAATCACTTAATGAGTATTATAACCATTTAAAACGATGCCGTCACTCAGAGAACTCTATTAAGTAATATTTTTAATTAGTAAATTTAGAAGAATTTTGAACAGTACAGGGGAATATTTAAACCTTTGATCAATATTATTTGAAAGCTATCAAATAGTCTAACTAGGGATATTTTTGGAGTTAGCAAGATGCTTTTTAATGGGGTCACTTTTAATGAAAATGAAGTATTTAATAAGGTCTGTCCAATACATAAAAGCGGTGATAAAGAAGATCTGGGGAATTAAAAGTCTGCTTCTATTGATCAAATCCTTTCCAAACCTACAAAAATGGCCTATTATATTAAATTAACACAGTACTAGGGAAGCCACCATTTTCTCGTGGCATCATAGTTTGGTTTAGGAATAGAATGTCAACAACCCAAGTGCTTTACTTCAACAAAAATAAAAATACAAAATTAGTCAATTACATTAATACAATCAAGAAAATAAAAAACATATATGCTAAAGATTAAAAAATATATTAAAAAAGGCATAGAACCACATAAACGACAAACAAAAAATAATAAATACATGTTTTTTAAGTAAGTACCGTTTTGGAATTAAAAAAAGACGTGCAAAGATATCGCTATAATTTTATTTTTACATGAAAGCCTGTACCTTAATCTACTTTTCTACATAATTTCCGTGAATATTGAGGCACTTGTCATAACGTGGCACCAGTTTTTGAATACCCTCCTCATAAAATTCTGCCGCCTGACTTGTTAACCACTGTATCACAAATGTTTTGACTTCGTTATCGTCTTGAAGACGCTGACCACCCAGGTGCTTCTTCAAGTGCAGGAACAAATGGTAGTCGCTGGGCGCCAGATCAGGGCTGTATGGAGGATGATCTAGAGTTTCCCATTTAAAAGATTTGATGAGATCTTTGGTCCGATTAGCCACATGTGGACGGGCATTGTCATGCAGCAAAACGATACCCTTACTCAACTTGCCACGTCTTTTGTTCTGGATTGCACGACGCAGATTGTTCAATGTCTCACAATAAGACGCTGCATTGATTGTCTCATTACGAGGCAGAAACTCCACTAGCAATACTCCTTTTCTGTCCCAAAAAACTGTGCACATGATTTTGCGGGCAGAAATTGTTTGCTTAAACTTCACTTTTTTGGGTGATGATGAATGTCGCCATTCCATGGATTGTTGTTTCGATTCTGGTGTCACGTAGGCCACCCATGTTTCGTCACCAGTAACAATTTGGTCTAAAAAATGTTCACCTTCATTGTGGTACCGCTCAAGGAAAGTCAATGCACTGCCTAAACGTTGGGTTTTGTGCAAATCCGTCAACATTTTTGGAACCCAACGTGAACACAATTTCCGGTAATTCAAGTTCTCGGTCACAATGCGATACAAAACACTACGAGAATATTGAGGAAAGCAGTCGCACAATGATGAAATTGTAAAGCGTCTGTTTTCTCTCACCTTTTCGTCCACTTTCTGCACCAAATCTTCATTAACGACCGAAGGACGCCCACTCCGTTCTTCATCATGCACATTTGTGCGGCCATCTTTAAATGCTCTCACCCATTTCCTTACCATTCCATCACTCATAATGTTTTGTCCGTAAACTTCACAGATCTCACGATGAATATCAATCGGTTTTACGCCTTTAGCACTAAGAAATCGTATAACAGCCCGTACTTCACAATCGGCGGGACTCACGATTGTCGGAGGCATCTTAAACACTCAGTAAACAACGTATACAATGAAGAATCAGACTGTAATGGCGTCAGTGCGTAGACATGAGATGTAGGTTACCAGCGCGCATGCGCGGAACGCCGACCGTATCGCTGCGGCGGCGGAATCGCAAAACGGTACTTACTTAAAAAACATGCCTCGTATTTAAAGATTTATTTCGTAATATACAAGCAAAGCTAAAATTACAAAAAAAGACTAATAAGTACCTAAAACAAACAAGTATAAACGACATCTAAAAAATCAGTAAACTGATTACCCAGTACTCTCCTCACAAACGATCGAACACATAACAAGCGGATGTAAAATATTAGTCGGAACGGAATACACAGCCAGACATGATTCAACTGCAAAAGTACTTCATCAAGCCTAGCCACAACATACAAACTAATAGAAAAAAAAAAGATCCCACTACGAATACACACCAACATCCATACTTGAAAATAAAGATTAGAAGCTCTACTGGGACATCAGTATCCATACGGATAAAACAGTCTCCGCCAATAGACCCGATGTTACTTTTCAGTACAAAAACGGAAAAGTCACCTATCTAATTGACATAGCTGTCCCCAACGACACTAACATCCAAACGAAATACACAGAAAAAATTTCCAAATACACAAACCTTGCAACGGAAATAAAAAGGCTATGGAAACAAGAAAAAGTCATTATTGTCCCCCTCATTATATCAGCCACAGGCCTTACACCAATTACATTCACACCACACTTAGTACAATTAGGACTCAACACGAACATACACAGAAACATTCAGAAGTCAGTGATTTTGAAATCATGTAACACTGTCAGGTCATTCCTTAATACATAATGGTAATAGCGCTTGTCCTGACTTGGCTTTGACCCGTCAGCCAAACATGGAACCACACTGACCAAATGTGGGAAAGAACTTTTTTGTAATGATAATAATAATAATAAACAAGACCACGTAAATAAAAAACAATCATACACCTGGTTACAGGATGGGCAGCTATTTCCTGAAACAGAAGGCTTCTTACTTACCATCCAGGATAAAGTCATATTAATCAGAAACTACCAAAAGTCTATCATCAAAGACCCAACTATTACAGAAGACAGATGCAGGAAATGCCACCAGCAAAAAGAAACGATCGAACACATAACAAGCGGATGTAAAATATTAGCCGGAACGGAATACACAGCCAGACATGATTCAGCTGCAAAAGTAGTTCATCAAGCCTAGCCACAACATACAAACTAATAGAAAAAAAAAGATTCCACTACGAATACACACCAACATCCATACTTGAAAATAAAGATTAAAAGCTCTACTGGGACGTCAGTATTCATACAGATAAAACAGTCTCCGCCAATAGACCAGATATTACTTTTCAGTGTAAAAAAGGAAAAGTCACCTATCTAATTGACATAGCTGTCCCCAAAGACACAAACATCCAAACGAAATACACAGAAAAATCACCAAATACACAAACCTTGCAACAGAAATAAAAAAGCTATGGAAACAAGAAAAAGTCATCAGTCTCCCTCATCATATCAGCCACAGGCCTTACACCAATAACATTCACACCACACTTAGTACAATTAGGACTCAACACGAACATACACAGAAACATTCAGAAGTCAATGATTTTTAAAACATGTAACATTCTCAGGTCGTTCCTTAATACACAATGGTAAGAGCGTTTGTGCTGACTTGGCTTGGGCCCGTCAGCCAAACATGGAACCACATTGACCAGATGTAAGAAAGAAGAACGTTTTTGTGATAATACTAATACTGTAAACATACAAATATATAAGCTTCCAAAAAAGCACCAAACTCAACCACACTCATATCAAAACAGAGCTCAGAACCGAATTCAAAAACACTCACGAAAGTTTTACAAACAAAACTCAACTCCAAATATCTCACTAAAGCCATCAACACGTTAGCTATACCTATACTCACATATTCATTTGGTATCATCAAATGGTCACAAACAGACATAGAAAACATTCATATCCTTATACCTTCTCAATTCACCAAATAAGGAAATTATACCCTAATGCATGCAAAGAAAGACTTACCATCGAGAGGAAGGCAGGAGGAAGAGGAATCATAGACATTAGATCACTACACACAATACAAATACAAGCACATAGGAAATTCTTTCACAGCAAGCAAACCAGCCTCCACACAGCAATAGTGAAAGCAGACAAAAACTATACACCTCTCGACTTATCCCGGGCAGACCACCCAACAGACACACACAGTCACACCCAATTATAACAGAAAAAGATGAAAACGTGGTCAGAAAAAACACTCCATGGAAAACACAGATACCACGCACACGTCACACACACACTTTCAACATATCTTTTATTCTTGAATACCTATTACAACCTATTTTACATCTTAATGTCCAGTTTTGTTTTTTCTGGAGATTATCTATATCTCTTTTGTTGAACATAAAGAGAATTGTGGAACAATAATTGAGGTGGGGTATATTATCGTCTTATATATTAGCAATTTAGCCCAAGTACTTAAATTTTTATATATTCTACATAAAAAATAATTTTTTTGATGCTTTTTTTGGTATATAAGTGGCATGACTACAGAATGCTAGATTTTCATCAATAACTACACCCAAGTATTTACATTCTTTAACTTGTTCAATTCTGTCATTGTCTATCACAATGCCATTATGAGTAGTGTTATCCAGAGTATTATTTTTGCCTTTAGTATCATAAATTTGGTTTTTTTAACATTCACACTAAGACTATTACAACACAGCTATTTGTGTAATCTATTTAAGTCTTTATTTATTGTTTGTACTAGATCTGTTATGTTATCTCTTTCATAATAGAGGCTTGTGTCATCTGCAAATGGCTGTTATTCACATTTTTTTATGACTTTCACTATATCATTTATATACAACACGAATAAGTCAGGTCCAAGCACTGTGCCCTGTGAAACACCTTGACTATTGATCTTAATAGGAGATAACGCTCCATTATATTTTGTTTGTTGTGTTCTGCTGTCCAGATATTCACAGAACCATTTTAACACATTTCCTTCAAAACCATATTTTTCCAATTTCTGAACCAATAACTTTCTGTGTATAGTTTCAAAAGCCCTTTGAAAGTAAAGTAGAACTACTCCGACCAATTTTTTCTCACCTACAGAAGACTTTCACATAACAGTCTGTAGTGCACTTTAACAAGAATGATTTTTTTCTAAAACCAGCCCGACAATATGCAAGCAACCTGTTTTCTTTTACGTATTTTCTCATTTGCTTGCTTACAATAGTTTCAAGAAGTTTTTCATACATAGCTACCATATTAATTGGTCGATATTCTTCACATCTATTAGTGTTAGTTACTTTTTCTATAGGAATAATCGTTGCCTTTTTCCATTCTTGGGGGAAGTTTCCTCTTTCTAGGCTAGTGTTAATTAGTTTCAGAAAGCAATCACCAATTACTTCAAACGCTAATTTTAAAATTCTGACATTAATGCCATCAACACTACTTGTCTTGTTTTTTAGATTTTTTACACTAAACTAATTTATTCGGGTTTTCGATATTGTTTAGAACTTCCTGGGTTTCAATTTTCCCCATGTCTTTTGTTATGGCACTAATACTTTGCAAAAAGTAGTCATTAAATTTTTCTGCTATTATTTTGTTATCCTTTTCCATCTTTCCCTTGAAAAAATGCCTTCTTGTCGTTTATTGTTTTTACTAAAAATGATTAGACCCTTCAGAGTCCTCCACATTTCTTTAGAATCTCCTTTAGCTTCATCTATTTTTCTATTATATCATGCTTGCTTTTTTTCTTTAATAAGCTGAACCACTCTGTTTCTATTCTGTTTATAGCTTATCCAGTCATACTCAAGTCTAGTTATCGCTCTTCTGTACAATCTGTCTCTATTAGAAATTGCATCTTTAATTTCGAGCGTCCACCATTTTTTGTTTCCCCATTTGTATATTTCCTCTCTTTCTACTACTGGAGCATGCTTGTTCAATTTCTCACTTATAATTTATACCAGATAGTTTGCAATCTCGTTTGTGGACTTCAAGGTTATAGGCCATATACAGCTCATAATGTCTAATTGAAACTGAAGTGCACTAACATTTTTCGTATCTGACACTTGTTTTTTGCTTAACTCTTTTAAAAGAAGGAAATTCTGTAGTTATAATATAGTGACCCGCTATTTTGGGTGAGTGGTGAATTTAATATTCAATACTTTTTTCATTAGCTATTATAAGATCAATCATTGTTGCTGTACTTCTTGTAAAGTTTTGAACAATTTGATACCTACCATTTACTTTTTATAATATCTAAGTTTCTTGGAATAATATGAATCTTTTGCAACATTGGTGTTAAAATCTCCTGTTAAACTAAAAATCTCCTGTTAAAATAAACATATCAGGTTTTACAGCATTATTTCTTCTAATTTATCCAAGAATACAGTATTACTGACATTAGGAGAATGGTAGATATTAAGAACATTGTATTTTTTGCCATTAACAAAGAGGTTTATACCAACCAACCATATATTCCCATCTATTACTATATTTATAGTTGACCTATAATCAAGTTCTTCTTTCACATATATAGAAGCTCCTCCTGTACGCCTACTTGTTGAAAGTGCATGTACTGCTTTATAATCATTAATGTTTATTTCGCTGTTTTCCACGTCTTTAGTAATATGTGTTTCCACCAAACAAATTACTGTAAGCTTCCACTGAGTAACTATCCATTCAAGTTTTGTTTTATTTGCTGTTAAACTGTTTATATTAAATACATCATATTTTGCTTTTTTAACTGCTACTTTATTGATTGCTCAAATGCATCTGGATAACTAACTCTCAATTGTAATTGTTCAAATAATCTTTTGAATGCTTCACATTTTCTATTGTAAGCTGAATGGTGATAATCTATATTTGCCATTTTCCATACCTGCATGTTTGCAGTTAGTACAAATTTCATTTTCACTCGTACATTCCTCTTTTTGATGATTCCGACTACATTTAGGACAGACTACCTCTCCGGTTTTACACTGTTGTGCTATGTGCCCAAATTTCCAACCCTTAAAGCATTGAATGATGTTAAGATGGTCAAAATACCTACATCATCTCCATCCTATATGCAAGACATCTCTTCTGCTTATCTGACTATATGCTACATCGTCAACTTCTAATATTGCTACATTTGATTTTCGTCGTTTGTCTTTATATGTGCTCAGAACCTTCATCACTCTTTTTTCTTCTTCTGTTGTTCTCCCATTCTGTAAAACAACGCTTTCAGTTAGTGTATCATATTCAATTGTGGATTTTTATTTTCAGGTACCTTAATTTCATAGTCTCTGCTCATTTTGTCTCTAATACTGTTGGAGATGTCTTTTATATCGTCTTTCTTCGTGCAACTTATAGCAATGCCCCCCTCTCGAACAAATTTGATTCTGGATACCTCTGCACCAATAGATTTGAGATCTACTTGTTCTTCAATTGCTTTCTTAGTAGATGAACTATCTTGCTTTTTATCTTATGGTTTTATTACTACTATATAACTTATTGTTTTTTCTTTAGAACTTCATTATATTTTTGAATAGGTACTGGGCATCGTGAATTTGAATTATTCATATTTGCTAGGTGATGTTTTACATCCTCTAGAAGTGTCACAAGTGTTTGAATTTTTTTAGGCAGTTCCGTACAGCTATCACAAGAAAAGATC
>CM032446.1:116113735-116143735 GCA_019049505.1 Pachyrhynchus sulphureomaculatus | reverse complement strand
ATGACAAATAATACAGCAAAAACCAAAGTAATTATTGTTAGTCATAATGAAAATCCATCACACATAAATGCAATTGCTGGTTTCACTGTTGTAGACCATTTCAACTATTTGGGATCCCTCATAATAAACAATGGTGGCTATGAAGCAGAAGTAAGAAGATGTTTGGCTATGGCTAGAAACTCAACGATCAAACTCACTAAGGTCTGAAAAGATCCAGCTGTCACAAAAAAGACAAAGTTAAGATTGCTATCCAGCCTTATATTTCCCACAGCAATTTATGCAATGGAATCATGGACCATTAAACAAGCTGACAAAAGATGAATTGATGTGTTTGAGATGTGGGTATATCGAAGAATCCTCAGAGTATCATATACTGAACACCATACTAATGTATCTATTCTGGAAAAGCTTAGCTTGACTGACTTTCAAACAGAATTTATAGATAGTATCTGGATTATTTTGGTCACATTATGAGGAAAGTGGATGCCATGGTTAAGCTTGTAGTAAGACCAAGTAAGATCTCTTCTTGATATGGGTATGCACCAGTCAAGACAGGTCCCGTGTCAAGACGGTTGGAGAACAACTGTTGAGGCAGCAACTGCATAGTATCACTGATACTTCTATTGGGATGAAAGGACTGAGAGAGTATCATTTAGAGGATTACAAGGAAGACATGAATTTACATAATCAAACTTTACTCAAATTAGTTTTAAAAAAATCTCTAAAGAGAACGATAAACTGGATAAAAGAGCTTTATACTAACCCTCCAATGCATAGAACGCACGAATATAGAATATCTTGCTTTCATGCTAAGTGATATATTACCCCTGAATAATAAAAAAAATGGTCAATATATTTTTCATTTCTGGAGTTACTGAAAATTAACTTTTTTTTCTAAGAATAACAGTTCAAGAATAATTTGAATATTGCTCAATGTTATTATCCCTGTTGACAATACATTCTTCTGAGCATTATAATCAATATATACTCAGTTCTTTATGATGGTTTTGTTTGAGAAGGCAGCACCTATTTTAATTAATGTATTAATATCCAAAAACAATCACATATTTAACAATTGTAAAATATTTTCACATTTAGAGAACAAAAACCCTTATTAATAAAATCATTGTTTTGTCAAGGGATAAATACGTTTAATATTTTACTTAAAAATATTAAAAATTGTCAAACAGTAAATGCATTTAAAAGCATCCATTCATCATGCATCAATAAAAATACAGTGATAAAATTAAGTTTCATCATGTTTGTTTTAATACATACTCAAGGTTCTTACAAGAGCATAGTATATTTATTTATATTGGTAAAATTTCAGTACACAGACTTTTCAGAAAAAGGGAGTTTTATTTTATGGAATAGGACTAAAATAGCTTAATTTTGAAAGATTTACAAGAAAAAATCGAGGGGTGGTCATTTTTGCTAATCTGAACTAACTTTGGTCTCCAATCACTAATATAGCACATACATCATTTTTAGTGTTCCGTACGGAACAGTTATAAGATCACTTCGGTGTCTGTCTGTCTGTCTGTCTGTCCATCTGTCACACCTGATTTTCTCCGAAACTATTTGTCATAGAAAGTTAAAATTTGGTAGTAAT
Source organism: Pachyrhynchus sulphureomaculatus (assembly GCA_019049505.1). Lineage (NCBI taxonomy): Eukaryota > Metazoa > Arthropoda > Insecta > Coleoptera > Curculionidae > Pachyrhynchus > Pachyrhynchus sulphureomaculatus. The sequence goes on along the minus strand of CM032446.1, from coordinate 116,142,123 downwards.
ATAGGAATTGATGGCCTCATCAGAGCCATGTAGTTTTGAAAGTTAAATTTTGACTTAAGAGGTTAGTTTTGGGGGTGAAATCGGAAGTGAAAAAAAAATTTTTTTACTAGGTAATCGAGTGTGGTGTCAAATGAAAGTGAAAGTTTGTAAAAACACAAGTAAAAAATATATATATAATGTAATACTTGCGCGCACTTTTCTTTGTATTATTTTTAAAAAATCGCGAAAAATCCCGGTCCACCCGCCTTATCTCGGAAAGTACTTACCAAAAAATTTTTAAAAAAATTCTGGAATATTCTCCACGGGGTTTAGATTGAATGAAAAATTATCACGAGTGCATTATCTGTAATAATTTATCTGGTATATAAAAAAAAAAAACAAAATTTCAAGGTCATCAATTTTCAGTAAAGATTGGAAATAAACTTTGTTGAAAACTTATTTGGGGTGGGGTGTGTTTTGTGAAGTCACTGATCATTTTATATCACCGTAACATAAATTTTGACTTAAGGGATTCCTTTTGAGGGGTGAAATCGGAAGTGAAAAAAAAATTTTTTTACTAGGTCATCGAGTGTGGTGTCAAATGAGAGCTTGCGAAAACACGAGTAAAAAATATATATATAATGTAATACTTGCGCACACTTTTCTTCATATTACTTTTAAAAAATCATGAATAATCGCTGTCCCCTACCTTATCTCGAAAAGTATTGATCAAAAAATTTTGAAAAAATTCTGGAATATTTTCCACGGGGTATAGATTGAACGAAAATTATCAATACCTTTAATAATTTATCTGGTATATAAAAAAAAAAAATTCAAGGTCACCAGTTTTCAGTAAAGATTAGAAACAAACTTTGTTGAAAACTCATTTGGGGTGTGTTTTGTGAAGTCACTGATCATTTTTTACCACCCTAACAAAATTTTTTACTTTAAAAACAATCAACATACAGAACACTAATTGTGCAAGTTCAACTTGCACTTGACCGGTTATTTCACATTATGGTACGACTTTTTCTTCATTATTTAGTGTATTTTGTAATTACTGATTATTTAGTTCAGGTTAGTTCCAGTTAGTTCAGGTTAGCAAAAGCGGCCTCCGCCCGATTTTTTCTCGTAAGTTTTTCAAAATTTGGTCATTTTAAGCCTATTTAAAAAAAAAACCCTCTCATTTTCTAAGAAGCCCGCATACGAAAATTTTACCTTTATATTATACATTAATCAGGTATATAAATATCCAAAACTTTTATTTAACTTCATTCCATAATTAGCAAAATGTGATATATATGATGTGTATATTATAAGGTAACTCCAATAAATAAAAGTAATAACATACCTGAGCCATTGGGTCCAATAACGGCATTAAAAGGTTTGAGGGGCCCGATTATGCGGCGCCCCTTGTACGACTTGAAGTTTTCTACTTCAATGTGTTTTAATCTTGTTGTCATGGCTAAAAATAATTAAATAATATAAAAAATAATTAATTTTATAAAAAAAAATAAACTAATCTTAAATGGTTTTAAAATGTTTACCTTATACTCTTTCAAACATACAAGCTAACAACGAACAAGTATGGCTGACATTCGACTGACAATCGACAGGTTTGTTCGAGGTTGTCATTTAGGGTGGATCCGCACCACATTTATCCGTATAGATTTGTTTCGGAATTGGGTAGAAGTCTAAAACCACCTGCGATAAACGGTACAAATATGCATTTAGATGCCTCTAATTTATTCACTGTTTTTAGTGATTGGTTTGTATTAAATCCTCTCTTATTAGATAATTAATTATAAACTTTTAGACACTCATAAATATTGGATACCCTGTTAACGTTATTGGGATGGACAAGTTAAAATACTGTCGTATATTATATAGGAAAGAACCAGAAATAGATAGACCGTTTTCAATATAAATAATCTATATGTAGTTACCGATAGAGCGCCTAAAATGTCATCATATTTTTTAGGAACAATTGTAATCATGGTCATCTACGATCCATTTCTTCTTTGATTATTTCTGGTAAGTGGTCCGCTATCGATATATGTATTCTATATTTATTTCTTTTACCCAACTTTGCTTTAACTAACTTATGCATAAATAAACAATTTTAGAAAGATAAACAATATAACCCTCAGGCATCCTCAAAAAAGTGGTCTACACTCAGACATCAACATATCTAACTTAGGTAAAGACCAAACATTTCAGATAGACCAGTTAAGATAACACTCGGCCATATTGAATAAATAGTGATTCTTTACCAATATTTAACATTTCACTAACTTAACTTTACTATTTACATTTATCATACACAGTAAATTAAAGAGAAATTATTAAACAAATGCACTATTTTCTAAATATGAGTAAACACCTTAGCGCGACTTTCTCCTCAAAATGGATAAGTTTTAACCTTACCCAGCAATGACCACCTTGGAGCGAGTTCCTCTTAAAAAAAATTTATGGCTATGTTAACTCACTTACGTGGCGACGTGCGCCTTGGGGTGATTTTGGCTAAAAAATATCTACTTTACCTTACTTAACCTAAATCCTCGACTTCACATCGATCATTATGCAATGTTTTATTATGCAAAATGGCCTCGGTACTTTATGTCTACTTCGGGTCGTAGGCATACTTATTATCTGGAACATAACCAATTCGCCTTCATAAAAATATTTTATAGCTTTTCTTTATACTTTATCGTATCTTCCTCTTTGCTTTTGTTGATTTCTGTCTATACGATATGAAATGCATGCCAATTAAGGCTATCACAGACGTTGAATTAATAAGTTGATTGAAACATTTATTTAGGGCACTTTGGACTTAACATATTTATCCCATTTTCTAGTACTTTAAGTACATCTCTCAGACTGGCTGTTAACTTTGAGAATTGCGACTTCACTTCGAGTACACTTTATTCCATAAGCGTGACAGCACATATTGAATAATTAGGAGGTAAAGCTGTTGCGTTAGCACTCATGATTCTCATTGATACATTTTATTCCGGCACTGATATACTTCATTAAAAACGTTGCAACCACAGGAACTTGGTAAAATGCTGAAGTTAGATCTAGTGTAGTACAATATTTGTTAACTCCAAGTCTATCAATATTGTCCTTAATATGTAGAAGAGGTGAGCGATTTTTAATGCAAATAAAATTTAGCTGCCTATAAACACAATACATCATACAATTTGCATTTTTTTCTTAATTAGTGTAATAAAACTTACATATGGTGAATGGTGAATAATTTGGTTCTTTAATAATTTTTAAATAACATTATGAAGAACTTTTTTCCTATCTCGGACATACGATAAGGATGGTGTACTATTGGCGTGTTGGTGACACATTTAATTCCACCACCACAGTATTTGTTTTGACTAAGTTTCCCAATGAAGTAGATATACACTCTGAAAATCCATTTAACAAATTAAAATAATTTCATTTAATTATTTCAGACATATCACAAAAATGTAACAATTGCATGTTAAAATTGTTATGATAAATCTTCACCCAACAGATGTCATACTGAAAATTCTAAGTAGTTTTCCGTGTAATCACCATTACATTATTGTGGCAAATAAAATCTTTTCCTATTAATAAATCATATTTAAGAAATTCATCTCATTCATTCTCTCTGTATACTAGTGAAAATTTTAAAAAAAATATCTACTATTTAAAACTATACCCATAAAATTGCATAACGTAACACCTTCAAATTTTGTATAAGTTTAAGTGCTCTAACAATTGATGTTTTTATTAGGGTACTTGAGCTCCCAGAGTCTATTAAATATTTGACATCCTTGTGGTAAATTCGGACCTTCTGAAGAAAAGTATTATTTGGTGTCCTCATTGAACAATTAAATACCAGAATTTCTTTACTAGGACCCTTATCTTTACATTCTCCACTGTTTAGCATATCTGACATTACATTCTAATCGAGGTCTCCTTCAGTCTTTAAATTATGTATGGGCAACTCACAATTAAAATGTTTAGGTCTGGAATCATTGTTTAAATTTTTCTTAAATAAATTACGACTATAAGACTTTGATCCAAACTCATGACTACTTAAAGCAAATATCTTTACTTTCTCTGGGCATATTGCCCATGATATTTAAATAAGCATATAACATATTAGCATTAGTATGTTATTCAAACCTTAGAGTACGGGCTATATTTTCGTCAGTAATACCACCAACCACTGCATCTACTAAATATGCATCAAATATTTCTAAATTGAATGGTCCTAATTTTGATCATTTTTGAAAAGAATTAGTCACCCAGATTTTATCCAGGTTTAGCTTCATAAATTTTGCCTTCTCCAATTAACCTACAACTGGAACTACGAAATTGTTGGATCATGGAGGTGTTCATTCCAATTGGTATTATATTTATTTTTTTCATCATATCATTGGCGAGCATTGCCTTTCAATCTGCCAGAAATCGATCGAATTATTATATCGTCGTCGCAGGTATAACGTTCTACTAAACTATAAAGTTTCACTTACCAGAGGTTCTTAACGGTTAAATCGTTTACGAGATGATTCAAAAATTGGTAGTAAATCAAACGAATGACTAAATCTTTTGTCCGTTTCAGATCCTCAAGTTTTCTTTTCAACCGTTTTATATTTCGTGTCGTATCGCTGCCAGAGGTAGCGCGATGACATTCGGCCATCGTACATTTGTCATCTTTCGGAAAATGCCTTCGTTTTACATTCTTTTATTTTCAGTCTACTTGTATAATCTTACAACTTGTTACTAATCTACTTCCCTCCTAAACAAAACCCTAATTATCGTCAAATGCGATTTATTTTTTTTTTCGATTGACATTATTTTTTGTGCCTAATCCACCGTCAAGAGAAGCCACTATCCATACATGTCTTCTATATTTATTTGTTATATCTAACCTTGCTTTAACTGATTTATGCATAGACCAACAATTTTAAAAAGATAAATGATGTAACATTGGAATAAATGGCAGTTATCTGAAAATTGGTAGAAGCAAAATATACCGTGCACAAATTGCAGATACACTGCAATTTCCTTAAATATATTGGTGCAAACTGTCCACGAGGACGAATTTTTCCAACGTTGCTTGTTTAGCGATACGATCGGAAAGTGGTTTTGCTTTTTGGTTTTCTCTGTCGGTGTTTTCAAAACACGTGGATTTAGTAGCTTTTTTTTTCTATTTTAACAGATTTAATAATCATTAAGACTGGAAAGCTTCGTGAAATAATTAAACTCTTTAATATGGGTCGACGAAAACCTGGTTTTAGAAAAAAGCATTATTTCAAACATCAAAAAAAAGAGGTTATAGATTTTGATAAAAAGAATCTTTTTCATAATATAATTACTTATAATATTTTAGGATGGTACTAAATCCCAGCAGCAAGAAGAAAGAAAACCATATAATGATATAATTCGAGAAAATGAAAAATTTGTTAAATACTATGAAGTATGTAACTTAGCAATTTATTTTAACTGTTCTACAGGTCCAATAGCTAAATACAATTTACCAGCTTTTAGAAAATTTTAACAAATTGTTATTGCTTTGCTTGTTTGGAGTTTTCGAAAACTATAGTTCTAAAACTGCTTAGCTATGTTGGTTGTGTTTATTTTAAATAAAAGAGGCAGACTAATCATTAACTGTGATTGAGTTGGTTATTTCTAAAAAATAGTATATATATTCCTTTAAAGTGATACAAATTCAAAGAACTTTCACTTATTTTTTCAAAAATAGTACTGGAAAACAATTTAACGAAAAATATATATATATATCTTTATTTTTTATAATATACTCTGTGGAAAATAAAATAATAAAAATAAATTACATCAACAACTGTTTTTTTTTTAGACTCAAAATGTGTGCAAGAAAGAAGAATTTGAACAGTTTATTACATTTATGAAAACAGATTTACCCTCGACATTTAGAATAACTGGATCGAAAGGTGAAGCAAAAAAAATGTTAGAGCTTGTGGAGGACCAGTTAATAAAGGAGTGTGTTAAACAAGATGCAAATGAGAAACCACCCAACATGTTTCCTTTGCCATGGTAATATTTTTTATATTGTCAAGTTAAAATATAAAACAAAAACAAGTATAAACAAGGTGCAATCAAGAACTATTTTTAAGAATAGGCCCTAAAAAATTGGTATACTAAGGTCTTTGGACATTAATACATGCAATACAATTAATTACATGTAAAACTTCTCAGCTCTATACACCAACCATTGACTGATGAACTCTGTGTTAATCTAGTATGCAATAATTTCATGTTTACTTGAGTTATAGCAATGTATAATTTTTTCTGATCTTTTATTTATTTATTTTTATTTATCACGGTAACAACATTTCTACAAAAACATCAACAATATGCAAAAGAAAAAAGAATGTGATTGAACAATATGATTAAAGCTAAATCTAAAACTAATAGGTCAGAATGCAAGGTAGTACAATTTAATTTAATTTAATTATTTATAAAAATAAACAGTACTTGACATATAAAGAGAAAACTACCCGAAAATTAAAGAAACTCTGTAGCGAGGTCAGTAGCTTGACCATATTTTTGAATCGGTGAACTGGGCCATCAATTGGCAAATTATATTTATCAAAATTATGCTGCATTCTAAAGATTGGACTATGCAAGCCATCGTTTCTGGTAACATTAGCTGGGTAAAATAACGACCTTGCATGGATATGATGTACGGCTTGAAAAGACAATTTACTAAGTAAGTATTCACAGTCAATATAGTCATTTAGCAGCTTAAATAAGAAATGTAGATCAGCTTGCATTCGTCCGTCCTGAAGACTGCACATATTTAACAATCTTTGTACTAGGTCATAGTTGGTATGTCCATCAATTAAAGGAATTTTCAGTTTAAAAGAACAGATATGCAAGAATTTTTTTTGGACACTCTTCAACTGATTAATATGGACATTATAAAAAGGAGACCACATCGGGCTTGCATACTCCAAAATCGGTCAAACATACGAGCAATACAATAATTTGAACACATTACAACAAAAATCGGTACTAAATCTATCAATACTATCAATAAAACCCAAATACCTACTGGCTTGCTGCACCACACTTCTTTGATGGCCGATGAAGGATAAAGAAGAACCAAACATCACACCAAGATCCCTAATTTCATGTACCCGTTTTAAAATGGTTGTATTTATATTATAATCAAACTGCATGGGACTTTTTAATCTGGAAAATGATATACAGGAGCATTTATCAATATTCAGACTTAAGCCGTTTAAAGTTGCCCATTGAAGAAATATATCAATACTAGAAATAATTTTGAATTATTTCATATCATCGGCAAACATGAAAAAGGAAGTATTAATTAGGTTAGAGATATAATTATTTATTCTTACACTTTGCTGACGGCCCACTAAGAAACTTTCCAGCCAACGAAGAATGTGAATGCCAAACCCAAGCGACCCAAGTTTGCTCAACAATAACTAATGGTTCACTTTGTCGGACGCCTTGGAGAAGTCAGTATATATGGTATCAACCTGACAGCCTCTCTCAAATGCGCCAAACAGGTAATTCTCATATGTCAGAACCTTAGGTAGACAGGAGCAAGAACGCTGAAAGCCATACTGTTCATCCATGATCACCCGCCGCCGACATTGTCAAGAAAGTGGAGAAGTGACCAATGAGTCAAAAAGCTTTGGTATAGTCGACTGTATGCAGATGTCCCTATCACGTCGCTACGATCACCAAATTTAAAAATTGGGGTTATGTAGGACGTTTTCCGATAATCAGGAAATACCTCCAAATCCAATGAGAGATTGAACAGAAAGTGAAGTAGTTTGCTTAAGGTGCACATACATTCCTTTAATAACAGAGGCGGTACACCATCTTGAGGTTTTATTCCTGAGCGACATCAGTTCATTAAAAACATCAACCAAACTAATATTCACGTTATTTAATGTTGTCAATTCAGTAAGGCTCGAGTAGTAGTCCAGTATTTCCAAAGGGGCATCCTCATACACACTTGAGAAATATTCAGCAAACAAATTGACCATAAGATCACCACTACTGCTCGTCCTACCCCTTAAATGCATGGAGTTAGGGTACCCATTTGATCTTTTACAGTTATTTACTTTTTTCCAAAATTCTGCCGAATTTCTATCGAGATTGAATTCTATTCTGTTTATGTAATCCTGATAACATGAGCGCTCCAGAGTTTTACATTCTTCCCTGAGTTGTGAGAATAACTCATAATGGGCAAATAGCATAGTCTGCTTGTATGCCTATGGGCTATTTTTTTAGTGTTCCGTACGGAACACTTATAAGATCACTTTGGTGTCTGTCTGTCTGTCTGTCACACCCGATTTTCTCCGAAATTATTTGACATAGAAAGTTGAAATTTGGTAATAATCTAGGAATTGATGGCCTCATCAGAGCCGTGTAGTTTTAAGAGTTAAATTTTGACTTAAGGGGTTAGTTTTGGGGGTGAAATCGGAAGTGAAAAAAAAAATTTTTTTACTAGGTCATCGAGTGTGGTGTCAAATGAAAGCTTGTGAAAACACGAGTAATATATATATATATATATATATATATATATATATATATATATATATATATATATATATATATATATAATGTATTACTTGCGCGCACTTTTCTATGTATTATTTTTAAAAAAATCGCTGTCCCCCGCCTTATCTCGAAAAATACTTATCAAAAAATATTGAAAAAATTCTGAAATATTCTCCACGGGGTGTAGATTGAACGAAAATTATCACGAGTGAATTACCTTTAATTTATCTGGTGTATAAAAAAAACAAAAATTCAAGGTCATCAGATTTCAGTAAAGATTGGAAACAAACTTTGTTGAAAACTCATTTGGGGTGTGTTTTGTGAAGTCACTGATCATTTTATATCTCTGTAATAAAATTTTTTATTTTAAAAGCAATCAACGTACGGAACACTAATTGCGCAAGTTCAACTTGCACTTGACCGGTTATCTTTAGAATAAGGCGTTTTAAACGAGGAGAAAACCATACTGGAAAATTCCGCATTTATATCTTTATTATCAAGAAGAATATTCCAATCAGTTGAGTCAAAAAATTTATTCATAGACAAAAAATTAGCAGTAATAAAATCAAAGTATTCAACATCAAATCTTAGAGCATCGTTTACAATGCGAAGAGGTACATCACAGGTATAAGCAGTATGGTGATTATTATTATCCAGCAGTGGATCTAGAGTAGCATAAACATTTACATCATAGCAATGAGAAAAACACAAAACTAGTAACACGTTATTATTGTTTGGAATGTGCATGGTGTGAAACACATTTAGAAAACCAAAACAGTTACTCATGATATTTGCCGCCGAAGCAGATGGGCACATCGCACTAGCACCATTTTCACTATTGTCCCAAGTGGCATCTGGCAAGTTGTAATCTCCATGGTCGGACCTCGATTCCAATAATTCAGATACAGCCAAGTAGTGATCACTATAGATATCAAACAATGATTTAGGTGGAATATATACTGCTCCAATTTTTTATGCCCACAAGAAAAAGAGCAGAAGATCTGTTCTATGGATGCCATAGAGTTCTTTAAATGGTTGGACCTGAACTGGCTCCTTACCGCCACTAGTACCCCACCACCACCTGGTTTTCGTGCTTGTATTCACATTTCTGTCAGTGCGATAAATATCAAAGCCAGGAATATTAACCTCATCCGATGAGTGACCACACCCAAGCCATGTTTCAACAATAACCATCACATCATAGCTACTAAGGCAAGCATTTCTGCTCAGGATATTGAGTTTTGAAGATATACCTCCCGCATTCTGTAAGTAGCAACTAATCAGATGTCATTTTTTGAAGGATATCTGTTCTTTATTATTCTTGGAAATCCTTGAAAGTATTTAATTATAAGATTTCTTTCGCCATTTTCTTTTCTTTGGTTAAGTTCCGTATGAAGCTTTTTTATGTGTTTACGCTGAGACAATGTCATATCGGCACTTATACGCAAGTTTTTTCTTATTCTGAAGGCAACTTTTAGCTATGTTGTGGGATTCGCAAAATGACGCGCAAAGGCCATGGTCTCTCCCCGACACGACCCAATCTTACTATTAAATTAACCACCTACCACGCCAATTAAATTTAACATGTTACTGATCTCTGTGGAATCATGATTAATTCTCACTTCGAGATTAGAAGAACTCTCAGTAACGTTACGGACGATTATATTTTTTTCTTTAACAAAGCGTTCATGCATTTCCTTAAGAACATCTGCAGTACCGCCATCATTAATATGCACATCCAGAGCCACAGAATCGGTATTTCTGCTACTTAGAGAGGTTTTGATGTCATGAAGTTCAGATTGTAGTTCTCTCAGCTCTGTCTGAACTGCTAAAATTTTATTTCTATCTTCACTAAAAACCTCTTATTTCTAACAGCATGGTCTGGATAGTATGATTCTGCTCCATGATAACCTTATAAAGCTGCGCAATTGCGAGGCAGGCATCTCTGAGATTAAAATCAACTCTGTTTAATAGCGCAGGCAACTCTATTTCAGGTCCATCCGCACAAACTGGAACACTACTAAAACGTCTGCCCGCACTAGAAACACCTGCACTTGCAGTTTGCACAGCCATTGGTGACAACGAGAAGTGATTCATAGAATTAACAGTGCCGCGACGACTGGTGGTTGTATCCTCAACAGACCCAATCAAAGATTCTTTGCACGAAACACAGTGCCATGGTATTTTTTCACGTGCGCACGTCACAATTTCATTGTTCGTCATTTGTGCACATTTTGCACGAAACCATGAATTACATCCCATGGAACATCCAATTTTAAAGGAGGTTTTGCCAATGGATTTATTATAGGGTTTACAAACTAACTGGCCCATTATGAAGACGGTGATTAATATTATCGCTATAATAATAATAATAATAACGGCTGGCCGTTCGAAAACTCCCTTGTTCCAAGCAGATAAACACAAGTACGATTAAACCATTAAAGCTACGCTGGGTACAACAAAAATACAATCAAATTACAACTTAAATAATCACGATCACCTAAGGATTATGCCCGTGAGAGTTACACACTATCTTGGTGACTTGGAGATATATTTGCGATTTATTGAGGAAGCAAACAAACACGTCTATTCACACAGATAGTTATCGCACTGTTTGATGGATTTTCATAAGTAAAAACGTACACCTAGAAAGTTGCTTATGTGATATGTCGTGTCAAGTTAGGTTAGGTTACTGCAACTCTTCGATCTATTGTGGCTCATCTAGTTACATTAATCTCTGGAAAGCCTAACAGACCTAAAATATATACAGTTTTAAAAAACTGTAGTTTATTAACGAATTATTTGGTGTAATAAGCAATTCATGTGTGAAAGAAAGCAACCAAGGATTTAAGCTGCATTTAGGCTATATACCAAGTCAGTTGAACTGAATAAGAACATATGAGTTTGAAAATTTTTTAAAAATATTTGCATCTTGAAGGTAACATAAAACAGTTAGAAATTCCATCTAAATGGCAAAAAACAGAACAAATTTTATTTTTTTACATAACTCGTCTTTAAATCCTAAATAAAATAAATTTTTAATTAATATTATATTTATTGGAAAAGTTAATATTTTATATTTGTGATCCTTAAAGATGACAATTTTAGTTAGAAATCTGCAGGATCTATAAAAAATGAATTTTGAAAATGCCCAATTTTATTTTTCAGTTCCTGATAACTATCTTTACTGCATATCTTTTCTATTAATAACATCAAATAAAGAGATTTATATGCCACCTAAAATGACAGCAATATACTAGTTGGCCCAAATTATTGTACATGTGAATGTGTATTTCTCAGTTTGATGCATGAGTATGTCTAAATTATTTGGGTTGCTGATATTAAGATTATAAATTGAATACTATTAAATAACTTCTGTTTCTGTGTTAAAATGATCTTATTTTTAAAAATAAGTTAGTTGAATTTTCTTTTATGTTCTAATTTTATCAGATTATGGTGGTTGAATATTATCATATTTTTTGAGCCCCATCGAAAATTTTACACAATTAGAATTTATAATTTTTGTTTGTCATTACAACCAGTATTTTTATTGTAAGTACTATTACAATAATCTAATAAATATGTCTACAAGAAAATCTATAATGGAATTCTGTTGTCACCAGAATGTCAAGTTCTTTCGTCTACTACTCAAAAATTTGTTTGGTCACCTCTCCTACAACCTCCAAGAATCAGTTTTCATTTCCTAAACGTTACATTTATTAGAATTGTCAGGAAAGAAACTGAACCAGGGAGCCACCTTTTTACTACTTCTTCCATTTGTAGGTCTTTGCAAAATACTTTAAGGAATACCTAAACCCTATTGACACCTATGAATAAACAGAAAAAAAAACTGAATATAAAGACACAACTACAAGTGATGAAAAAAGTTTCTTGGTGCCTATGAGGATTGAACCTACGATCTCGGAATATACAAGGGTCGCTTTTTAAGTTTTTACAAATGACCATTAGTTGGCACTATTAAGATGTGACATTACCCTTGTTGTAAAATTTGACATTTGTTATTGTTAAAAGAGTGGCAGCTCAGAAATTGGCCTGGTAATTTGTTTACAATGAGTGTTTAAACAAAAAAATTCGATAGAGGACATGCAAAATCCGTATACAACATCGTAACAGCAGACGAAACTTGGATTATTCATACGAGCCGGAAACTAAGCAACAATCAACTATTTGGGTGTTCCAAGATGAACTGAATCCAACAAAAGTGGTTGGTTCGTAAAGCACTTCCAAGAAAATGATCTCTTGTTTCTTTGGTTATACCGGACATGTTGCAATCATTGCTTTAGAGGATCGAAGAACAGTTAATGCTGAATGGTATACAATAATTTTTTTCCCATAAGTCATCGATAAAATCAGAAAAAACCACCGAAAACGTCTCATCATTCTTCATTATGACAATGTATGCTCTCACACAGGACGTCAAACAATTGATTATTTGACGGAAAAAACATCGAATTAATGTCTCATTGCCCGTGTTCACCTGATTAATCGAGTAACGACTTTTTTTTTGTTCCCACATGTCAAAAAAAAAAAATGTGGACAGCATTTTTCATCACCTCAAGAAGCTGTTGAATCCTTCCAAAACCATGTTTTTGAGTTTCAGAGTGGAAAAATTTTTTGAGAATTGGTTCAAACGCATGCAAAAGGGCAAAATCTTAGAGGTGAATATTTTGGGAAATACTAAAAACGATTTGTACCAAAAAAATTTTTTCTTTCATAGTTTTTGTAAAAACTTAGAAGGTAGCCCTCGTACACGTTTATACTGTATCAACTAAACCACAGCTCTAGTCTGTTACTACTGGCTAATTACAGATGTTTCATCGAGTTCTTTCTTAATAAAGGTTTTTTTTTAAAACCTTACATAGGCTAACTTTTTATTTGAAAAAATAAAGTTATAGTTCCAAGAATAAAGTTTTATAGAATAATCCAATTAAAAATATACAATTTTTTTTGTTTTTTTTTAGTGTTACCAGTTTAGGCATTATTTCAGAAAAAAACACATTCTTTAATGCTACTCAGTACATTCCTTAATGGAAACACCTCATTTTCAAGTAGTTTGATGCATCTCGTATTTATAGATACAACATTATCGACTTTAAAAATATTAATACTTAATCTGCTCCTCAAACCATAAAATGTATTCAATTTTCAAACCTGAAAACAACTCTTTTTTTAAAGCATCTGATACATTCAAATTATTAACTTTAATTGTTTATAACTAATTGAATAAAAAATTATAACCCTTACGGTTAGATTTAGAAATATTAGATCTATTAAAAAATGCTGTGTTGCCATTAAGGAAGACATATTTTCCTGTGGTTAAATGGAAACTGACAACACTGGGAGAAATTTTGCACGTTTTTCTCAGTTCAACTATTCTCTGTAACTATACTTTTGTAACTATAGGGTTATCTCTTCCAATAAAAAAAAGTTTAAAAAAAATAACCCCTGTGTGTAAAGAGCCATGCCATGCATATGCCAATTTGAATAACACTATAAATGGTATATATGGTACAATTATATGATATGTACCTTTTATTAATTTTCTTTTTTACTGTTATACTTAAGCTTATTACTTTTCAAGGTACCCAGATAAATTAGCTTGGCAATTGGAATTGACTAGAAAAGATATTCGAAGTTGTGAAGCTTATTATAAATTGCACAACTTTTTAATTTCTGAGACAGAGCATGGTACCATTTCTAGACAAGAAACTGTAAGCATGATTCCGGCTTTGGTTTTAGATATTGAACCGCATCATAAGGTATGTTTTTTTATGGTAATAGTTGGATACAAAGAAAAAGAGCAAAAAATGTTTTATTAAGGTAGCTTAGTCATTTATATTTTCTTCATAGTAACACCACAATTTGATAATATAAGAAAATAATAGTTATATGCAAGGAAATTAAGGTTGCCTACATTAACAAGGGATCAATCCAAATAGGCTTTTGAAGCTTTATCTAGAATTTCCTTTAAAGCATGGAAGCTATCATAGATCTATTCCATTCATGAAACCTATTACCAAAAGTGATGTATTAAGCTACAGATAAATTACTATTCTTGCTGCAATATCTAAATTGTCTACACAAGTTTTATCCAATATGTTTCAATTCTATAAATAAATCTTTTAAAAATGTATTGAAACTTTTGATATATATTCAGATTTCATCATGATTTGGCAAAGTCAACCACAGTATTTTAAAGCGTAAACTTTCTAATTATAGAATTTCTGAAACGTTACTATTTCAAATATTTGTATAGCAGAAAAGAACAAGTAAGCATTGAAGGCCATCTATAATGTTCAGTGTGTCATTTGGCGCTCTCTGGTGATCCTATTTAAGACTCCTTATTAGTGATTATATTACCTTCCGGTTTGTATAAGCTTCCTTAAAAACATAGCAATTATTTAATAAATACATATAGTTAGATACAAGTAACAATTCTAATAATCTCAGCAGTGAGCAAGCTATGTTATGTGGTTAAAAATAACGACTCTACAAACCACAAGGTTCATCTGTATTCTGTATCGACCACCAAGTGATACCAATTTTCGAACACTTTTCGCTTCTTTTGTAGACATCATCGATCCTTTACAAATTAACTATCCAAGTGCCGAAATTGCCATCCTGGGCGACTTTAATGTCCACAATATCAACTGGCTTAAATATTCAAATTCTACCGACGAACAAGGTCGTGAAGCTGAATTATTCTCAATCAGTTGTGACTTAACTCAGCTTATTGACGAACCAACACGGATCCCTGATCGAAACGGGGAGTTCGCCAGTCTTCTTGATCTGTTTTTAACCACCAATCCGGAGATTTACACGGTCACCGTAAATCCGCCGTTAGGTTCTTCCGACTATAAACTGCTTTCGACATCGAGTATCCTGCCAATCATTCACAGAGAGGCGCCTGGGCAGCGCAAGATTTGGCACTACAAATCTGCTAAATGGGAAGATCTTATGGAATATTTTCGAACTTTCCCTTGGATGGACGTTTGTTTTCGATCCGACAACCCATCTGACTGCGCCAGGGAGGTCTCCGATGTTATTTTGGCTGGTATGGAAGCTTACATCCCTTTTTCGAAGAAATGCCTCTCCAACGGCTCCTTGGTTTGACCGAAAATGCAAAGAAGCTGTTACTTCCAAACATATTGCCTACCGACGATGGCGTGAAAATCCTAACACCATAAATCATAACAGCTTTGTTCGTGCCTGGAACAGATGCAAAGGAATTATCGAAGAAACCAAGGAGGCACACAATCAACGAATTAGAAATAAACTTCTCGCTTTTCCCAACAATTCCAGGTCCTTTTGGGCAGTCGCTAAGGCAGTTGTCAAAATTTTACCAAATTCACCATATCACCCCTCACACGGCCAGATAATTCCATTGCAACCACACCTCTTGAGGGAGCGAACTTGGCATAGTTCTCAAAAACTGTGCAAGGGAACTAACACCGGTTTTCTGTAGACTTTTCAATCTATCCTACCGGAAGGAAATATTTCCGTCCTGCTGGAAATGTGCCACGGTTAAGCTGATACCTAAAAAAGGCAAGAAGACCTTGCCAAATAATTACCGACCAGTCGCACTGCTTTCAATAATATCAAAGGTCATGGAAAAGATTATCAATCAGCATCTTCTAAAACATCTTGAACGATTCAATATAATTAGCGATCACCAATATGGCTTTCGTAAACATAGATCCACAGGAGATCTTCTGACTTATGTAACACGTTTGGAACAACGCAATTGAACACTTTGGAGAATCTCGAGCGGTTGCTCTTGACATATCCAAGGCATTCGACCGTGTTTGGCACGATGGACTGTTGGCTAAGCTACGCTCTTGTGGTATGTCTGAAAAGTTCTGTTTGTGGCTCTCATGTTTCCTCCGAGAGCGTTCTTTATGAGTGGCTGTCGACGGATTTCTTTCTAACACCTTCACAATCAACGCCGGTGTGCCCCAAGGCTCCATACTGTCTCCTACTCTCTTTCTCATTTACATTAACGATCTGCTGGAAAAGACAGGGAATTCAATCTACAGCTTTCCAGACTACATTACGCTTATCTCTTCATTCACTTTGAATGCTCGGACATCGGCTGCTCAGGCGAATATCCACAGACAGCAGGAGGTCGTTCAACTTAACAAAGGCCTGGAAGAAATTCTATCTTGGGGTGACAGTAACCAAGTGAAATTTAACGCTACAAAAACCCAGGCGGCAGTTTTTTCTAAAAAAATTAACGTTGCTGAACCCTACGTAGTTATGTCGGGGCACTCCATTCCCCTAGCATTGTCGCTCAATTTGTTGGGCGTTAATTTGGGAGCAAATATGTCCTGGCATGAACATGTTGCAGGCATAGCAAGGAGAGCTTCCCAAGAGTTAGGAATATTATTTCGAACCAGAAAGTTTTACACTCCACAACTGTTAATTCTTTACAAAGCTCAAATTCGACCAACTAAGGAATACTGCTCCCATGCTTAGGGCTCCGCTCCCAAACATACACTGCATTGTTGAATTCTGTTCAGAGAAGAGCTGTTCGTCTGATTGGAGACCCGGAACTGTCCGGCGGCCTTGATTTGCTGGAACATCGAAGAACGGTTGGCGACTTGAGTCTGTTCTACAAGTATTTTCATGGAAAGTGTTCGAAGGATGTAGCCCGCTTAATTCCTCCCAAAGCGGTGCATGTTAGAAATACACGTCGCCCTGGTGCTTCACATCCGTGTGAGGTTCAGCTTGTTACTCCGCGTACAACGCTTTTCAAGCAGTCTTTTATATGGAGAACATCATCCCTTTGGAATAATTTGCCCATCGCTGTGTTTCCCACCGAGTACAATTTACAGCGATTCAAGAACAACGTGAATCGCCTTTTCCGCACACATGCCGCTCCTGGAGCGCTTTAGGGACTTCCCTGCAGCACGTGTGCTAGACCCATAAAAAAAATGTTATAACCAAATCTAATGAGTCTTGCTGGCAGAAGGGGATATCGTGAGATTTATTTTCTTATTAAAGTATTAAATAGCTACATTGAATCTCAAAATACTTATTTATAATAAACGTTTTCATATTCATATATCATCTTATTGAACACGTAGGCATACCCTCCTGCCTATACGTTATTGACGTACTTTACGCATTGTTTACAGTCTTGTAAACAATATACATTCTGAAGTAAATATTTATTATGAAAGATTAGACTTTATTGTGTCATGAGATTGATTCTAAAATTTAGCCAAAAAACTTATTTGGTTTAGTTAATATAATTGTCTATCTTTCAAATTTCGCGAAATGATTATATATAAATAAAAATATATAAAATAATATATTGAAAATGATATTTTGTCAAATAACTGAGGTGCATACCACCATTTATCTATATGCTTGATACTTTAAGCACATAGTTATTGTAGAAGTTATTCTTATTTAAAAATAATTGCTACTACCTCTCTCTTTTTACCGAATTTTGATATACATTATAATTTTTGAAAAACTCTTGTCTTAACAGAAATTGGACATTCTGTATAAGTACAATTAAATTTAAAAAGTAGATTCTTATAGACTTTATACTACCCCCCTATTAACGATACTATTAAGGTTCTCAAAAATGTTGCTGAACTGTCTTTGTGGAATTTTCTTAGTTTAATCTTTTGTTTGTGTGTCAATTCTTTATGTTAGTGTCTCAAAAGGCTTGATCAGTAGAGACATTTCTGTCAGTGTTGCTTGTTTAAAGATAATTTTTGAGACCTATATTCAGACAGTATCCTTTTCGCTCTCGGAAGGAAGTATACGTGAATTCGGATTTGGATGTATCGAATCCGACTATCCCGACGCAAACTGCCGTTATTGGTGGTGGACTACTTGGACCAGAAAAAGCTAACATTGGAGAAGGAGTCCTCCGCGGTTTCAAGTGAGACCGATACCTAAAATCGGATTGAATAGATCAAATTACACTACCGAGAAAAATATATGTTTTTTATGGCTCTAGCACACGTGCTGCAGGCAAGTACCTAAAGCGCTCCAGGAACGGCATATGTGCGGAAAAAGTGATTCACGTTCTTGAATTGCTGTAAATTGTACTCGGTGGGAAACACAGCCCTGGGCAAATTATTCCAAAGGGATGATGTTCTCCATATTCTGCTTCTAAGCCAAGAAGACGTTTATACGTAATAGGTTGGGATCCCACGTTTAACTGTGGGTCTCGCTTGACTGACATTACCCAGATGTTAAATATAGCTGGCATAATGCAATTCTCTGGTCTATTTGTTTCTCCTCGGCTTTATCATACCGTACCATGACAGGAGCAGAGAGACAAGAATATTGATTGATTAATTTGAAAAAGCGATCGTGTATTGCAAAACTTAGATATTGACCGAAAAAAAGACAAATTCATCGATGAGGCACAACCATTGACCCATGATCGAGAAGTTTCTTAAGCCATTATCTTTTTCATTACATAGGTCTGAATTACCAAAAAATTATAGAATAAGTATTAGTCTATGCTTACTAGTAATGAAAAACCATCATAAAATAGAAGATTATAGAATAAGTATTAGTCTTCACTGTCTTGTGAAAAAACAAATTTTTAGTAGGTCATCGAGTGGGGTGTCAAATGGAAGCTTGTGAAAACAATAGTTCAAAAATATATATCATGTAATACTTGTACACACTTTTCTGCGTACTATTTTAAAAAAATTGCCCAAAATCGATGTCCCCCCTTATCTCGAAAAGTAAAATCAAAAAATTTTGAAAAAATTCTGGAATATTCTCCATAAAGTGTAGATTCACCGAAAATTATTACGAGTGCATTACATTTGATAATTTATCTAGTATAAAAAAACTATAAAAACTATGTTCCTTGACGTGTGGTTTTTGTAATACACTTTTGAGTACATTACTGTAACCGAGTGACGAGACACTCCTGTACCGAGATATAATTTTATTTTATTGGTTTATAATCAAACAAGTATTTAGGTAGTAAATATTTGTTTTTCACTTTAAGTACTAGGTTCTAGATTGATTTATTGGCTATTAGGTAGCTAAGATACTATAACTATTATACATTACTGACTAAGAAAAAACGGAAAATACATATTGGATCTTAAGATATATACTTGTCTGGAACTTTTTATCTTTTTAAATTTTTATTTTAAAGGCAATCACGGTACTGAACACTAATTGCAGAATTCCAACTTGCACTTAATTTTTTTTTTTTTTTAAATTGAAAATTAGAAAATAACTTGGAATGCCATGTAAATAAGTAATGCGATTCTTTTTAATGTTTTCATTACTTGGTAAAAATACAGTTTATCCGGTTGTGCCAGTGGTATAAATTAACAGCTACTAATTTGAAATTTAGTTCAATCTTAAAAAATTTTAATTGACAAAAAAATATTATTACGGTTTAATTAAATTTAGGTGGGGAGGCTGTTCAAACTCTTTGCGAATGCAGGAAGTTTTTAAGCATGAAAGTGCATCGTTATTTCTTTAAGTTCGTTAGTGAGGTTAATTTTAATTGACAAAAAAATATTATTACGGTTTAATTAAATTTAGGTGGGGAGGCTGTTCAAACTCTTTGCGAATGCAGGAAGTTTTTTAAGACGATTTAACACCGATTATTACATACATTAGTTGTATTATAACTTTTGAAACTCAAGCTTTTATTGTTAGTTTACACCTATCCCAGATAGTTTTATCAAAAGGAGTAAGTAAGATTATTATCTAAACCTTTAGCGATCGTCTTGTAAGAATTTCCTAATCCAATGGCATGTACTAAGAATGACTGCTTTTTGGATATCAAGAAAAGTATTCTCATACAATTCCAGTTTTGCCAACCCCTCTACCAAGGTTTTTGGAATAAGGTCTGTAGAAGATAAGATGATTTGTATTACTTCTACTTGGTTAAGTTGCCAAATCTGCTTTATTTTTGGTGCCAATTTCCCATACTTAGTTTGCTTTTCTCGATATTTCTCTACCATATTGTTATTATTAGTCACCGCGACATCTCTTAGGTAAGCAGTTTTGATTATCTTATCGAACAACACAATATCGGGACGGTTTTTCATCACTTATCTACCAGTAATAATCATCCAGTCATAATAAGAGTTCATAGGAGTCATTTTCCAACACTGGGAGTGGTTGGTATTTATAATATGGATTATAAGTATTTAGAAGACTATGTTTGTTTGCACGCTTTTGGTGTAAAATCTTTCAAACATGATTATACCTGTGCAAATAGTCAGCATTAGCTAAGTATGTGCATCCTGCTGTTATATGTTTTATAGTTTCTGACTTCTGATGACATTTCCTACATTTATCAGTTTCGGTATTTCGATCCTTTATTACAAATTTTGTTGTAATTATTCGTATTTATTACCTGACCCTGAATCGCCACCATAAATCTCTCTGTTTCTGAGAAAATCAATCCATCTTTCAAACAACTGTTTGATGCTAATCTGTCTATGTAAGGTTGGTGTAAGTCGTTCTGGTGTCGACCATGCAGTAGTTGTTGCGCCCAATGCTCTAGTTTTTCAGCATGAAAGTGCATCGTTATTTCTTTAAGTTCGTTAGTGAGGTTAAGTGGCTACTAACCTTGTCGGCAGATCTTACTATGCTATGCAAGTTAGAGAACTCAGATTTTCTATAAAGGAAATCTCTCAGTTTAATATGTTGACTGAAGTGTAATGTGTATGTGTAAAAACATATAGCTCTTCCTCCTTCATCTCTAGGTAGGGTTGTCCTAACCGTAGATGACCTAGGATGATAAAGGTTACACTTAGTCATCATGGTGTGGTTCGTTCTCTGGATATCGTTCAGATCAGAATCAGTCCGCTTGATGATTTCAAAAGAAAATATCAATACAGGAACAGCATACCTGTTTATTGCTGTAATAAGATTGTTTGCGGTCAGTTCGCACTTCAATAGACTTCTGAGACGCTTAAAGTAATGTTCTTTTATTTTTTCTTTTGCACGTCTGGCTTCTAATAATCGCGCATCATCGCATATCCCAAATATTTATGCGTTTCATAATCCTCCATTGCTTCAATAACGACTAATGACATTCGGTAAAGCATTGTCTTCGACCGTTTTACCTTTTATGGCAGAGGTGTCAAACTCAATTTTGCAGAGGGCCATATATTAAATTTAGAATGTATAGGCGGGCCAGATTCAAATAAAAAAAATGTACTGAATTATTATAACATTTTATTTATTTAATTATATAGTATATATACGGTTGTTAAAAATTATATCAAAGTTATAAAAGAGGGTAATTATTTTGAGCTCGAGGATCCAGATACCTGACTTCTCTTGTTTTTGACAAGCTCATTGATGTCAGGTATCATATTCGTTGTAGTTATTTTGAGAATTGATTGGAGATGTTCATTCGAAAGTCTTGTGCGATGTTTATTCTTATTTATTTTCATGACGTAAAACATCTGCTCACATAAATAGGTGCTACCAAACATGCAGAGAATGCGTGCTGCATGCTTTTTTAATTCCGGGTAGTTATCCAAACTCTTGAAATATTGTGTATAAAATGTAAGAGCGTTAATCTCTTTAAATTTTTCTTTCAAAATACTGTCCGATTGAAGATCTATCAACTCCATTTGCAAATGAACTAGTGCCTGTGAAGCTTCAAAATTGAATGGATTGTTGAAAATTGGGAATTCCGTTTCATTCATTTTGTGAAAGTCTTCAAAACGATTGTTGAATTCCGTGATCAAATTTTGCAGAAGTTGAGAATATTGATCCAATTTTTTTTGGTTCACTGTGCCAAATGATTTTAAATGAGGAAAATGATCCAAAGTTTGATTTTTTACCTGATTTTCCCACAGCCTCAACTTTGTTTCAGAGGCTTAAATACATGAATACATTTGAGTGACAATCAGATTTTTACCCTGTAACTTTACATTCAGATCAGTCAAGTGTTTATTCATATCTACCAAAAAGGCACAATCAACCCACCAGTCATTGTCATAATCAATTGGGTTGCCTTTTTCTAACATGAAAGCTTGAATAGGGTCACGTAATGCAAAAATTTTTTCTAAAACTGCTCCTCGACTGAGCCAACGAACTTCGGTGAAGTAAGGAACATCAGAAAACTTTTCGTCCAAATCTTGTAAAAACTGCCTGAACTGTCGGTGATTTAGTCCTCTGCTCCTTATAAAATTTACTATTTTAATTATAGGTTGCATGACATGGTCCATTTTTAAATGTTTGGATGCCAATGATTCCTGATGAATTATACAGTGAAATCCCACAAAATTCCCTGAGGTTTTCTGTTTTAATTTAGTTACAACGCCCGAATGTTTGCCAGCCATGGCAGGAGCGCCATCCGTAGTTGTGCTGCTAAGTATATTCCAGTCGAGTTCATATTCTGCTATCAAATTCTCAATTGCAGAATAAATATCATTTGCTGTTGTAGTACCTGTCAATGGAACGCACTTTAATAGTTCTTCAGTTATTTCAAAGTTACTGTTAATACCTCGTATAAAAACAGCAAGTTGAGCTGTATCAACAGTATCATCTCCTTCAGTTGAAGAACCAAATTTTGAGATAAATCATTTATTCTTGAAGCAACAGTGTTTCTTGACAGCGAAATATTTTGAATTATTGACTTTTGAAATGGAAATGAAACATCGGCAACTTTCAACATACAGTCTTTAATAAAATCACCATCAGTGAAAGGTTTTGATCTCTTCGCGATTTCTAATGCAATAATAAAACTTGATTTCAGGGCATCTTCGCTCTCAGTATTAGCTTTAGTAAACATCGATTGTTGACCTTGAAGTTTAGATTTTAAAGATGACAATGTGTCCATTCTTATTTTTTCAGTGTAACAATCGAATTTTGATTTATGATTCGTATCATAGTGTCTCTTCAAGCTAAACTCCTTACAATCAGCAACTGTTTGATTGCAAATCAAACACAGTGGTTTACCTTTCCATTCTATGAAAAAAATATGCAATTTCCCATTTAGACTGAAAAACTCTGCACTCACTATCAACTTTACGTTTTTGTGACATTATGCCAAAATCGTAACAATTATAGAACTCGACACAACAATTATGGATATCGCACGCGCACGACACAACAATTATGGATATCGCACGCGCACGACACAAACAAATGCACAATACCTTCACAATCACTACTTCGCAGTACAACTAAAATCCTTCTCCGACCGTATCGCTTCGATTACTCGACTCACACTCAACTGACTCACGTCGCGCCGACGCACTCCTTTTATAATATCGATAAGGAAGGTTCTAGTCTAGACTCGAAGCGCGTGGAAGATTCTATTGTTCTCAACAAAAATAATAGGGTATTTCCGCTTGTTGCTAAGAGATGACGTTACTGTCTATCTCTCTCGCTTGTCAAGGCACGCGCTGCCCTTGAAATTACTTCCGTAGAGGAATCAAGTGAAGTCTAAAAGCTCTAAAAAAAATGATTCTTCTTTCTGTGACACATTGCGATCGCGGACCTTATTGATACGTCCCGGGGGGCGGATGCGGCCCGCGGGCCGTATCTTTGACATCTCTGTTTTATGGTGTTCGAGACATTCCTACGTTTGGCCATTCCAAACACCATCATCTTTGGAAAATCTGTGAATTATATTTATTAGGTTATTTAGTTGTTTTTGGTTTGCAGCTTACAATTTAATGTCATCCATATACACTAGATGGGAAAATGTATGCGACCTATTTCTCTCCGCTTTAAGTTTAAATCCGTATTTCGCATTGTTTAGCATATTAGATAAAACATTCATTGCTTTACAAAACCATAGTGGACTTATAGTCATTCTGGAAGATTCCTTTTCTCACATAGATCTCGTCGATGTTTATGGAACTGTTTGTATTGTGTAAACATAGCCTCGTCCGTCACTGTTACATGATATTGTTAAGGAAGTTCACTATAGTAGGGTGTATATTGTATATCTTAAGAACTTCTAAGAGCCAAGAGTGCGGCACACTATCGACCGCCTTTCGATAATCTGTGAAAGCCATGTGGAGATTTCGTTGAGTTTTTGGGCCTGCTAAAGTACAACCTAGTCGATTATAAGATGTTCTTTACAACCCTGGTGATTCTTTCTATAACCTTTCTGCTCTTCTGCTAATATGTTGTTAGTGCTATCGTGTTTGTATATTTTGTTTGCAATACATGATATCAATATTTTATATAGAATCAGTAACCGCGTTATGGACTTATATCGTAAAGGATCTTCCGTTCTTGAATTTTTTAGAAACATTAAAGTTGAGCCGAGCACTAAAAACCCTAGTGCCTCCTTTGGAAAGTTCAGAACATGAGTCCACTGTTAAGCGAAAACTTCGTTCAATGAGTCGAACTTCTTGTACCCAAAGTTTTGGATCTTATCTATTCCGGTAGACTTCCAGTTATGAGTGGAATCGACTGCTTCTATGATATGTTCTTTATTAATGATGTGAAATTCCATATTTTGAATATCAATCTCTTTATCCACCCATACTCCTTTGGTTCAGTCCATGTGCTAGACCAATACTCAGTTAAACGATCTCTCAGGCAATCTAGTCTGTTCACTTTGGGGATTTTTATCCAGCCAATTTTGTTGTTTTCTTTTGAAGCATTTCATATACCTCCTAAGACGCTTAGTTTTTGCTTTTAATTTTTGTCTCAGAGTGTCCATGTATTCGTCAAGCTGTGGTTGGTGGCTTGGATGTGCACTGTGAGTTCCTATTTTCTTGTATTCGTCAAGCTGTGGTTGGTGGCTTGGATGTGCACTGTGAGTTCCTATTTTTTGAACATTTTTTATACTTTTGACCTTAGTGTTTTAGCTGGATATTCATTTCTTCGAAATTCTGTTAATCTTCCAAATTCTTACAGTTTTTTTTCGATTGTTCTTTCTAACCTACGTTGTCAGCCAAGCTTCTGGAGAGTGGCCTGCTTGGTGCCTTTATCAGGTATGGAAATCTGCTGGTTATGGCTTCGAAGAACGGCAACTGCAGCACACTAGGTTAACAGGTGCAGCATTTCTAGGGTATTGTAATCGGCTGCCAAATAGATGAGCACCAAATTGAATTTTGAAATATTGTTGGTGTTGCGATTCGTAGTTTTGGTCAAAGTATAGGATTGTTACCCTTAAATTCAGTTAATAATTTTTGCAATTCATGCAGTACATTACGAATCGAGTTATCTTAAATATTTTGATGTTCTGCGTCTAGTTCGATGTTTTATTACTCACCATCTATGTGTTCTTCAGTCCATGCTTCGTTGATATTGTCTTCTTTTAAGTCGCAGTTACTGTTGTTTTGTGTTTTTAATTCCAACTGAACTTCACCTCGGATCTTCTGCAGGTTAGGTCCAGGGAGTAAATTATTCTTGATAATTACTCTCATTTGATCTATAATTCGCTGCTCAGTCACATTCCGCATATCCCGGTACTTTTCAACAAAAGCACGGGGAAGGGCGTATCGATAAGTTTTTTTTTTTTTTTTTTTTTTTTTATTGGTCTAGCACACGTGCGATTCACGTTGTTCTTGAATCGCTGTAAATTGTACTCGGTGGGAAACACAGCGCTGGGCAAATTATTATTCCAAAGGGATGACGTTCTCCATATAAAAGATTGCTTGAAAAGCGTTGTACGCGGAGTAACAAGCTGAACCTCATACGGATGCGAAGCACCAGCGCGACGTGTATTTCTAACATGCACCGCTTTGGGAGGAATTAAGCGGGCTACATCCTTCGAACACCTTCCATGAAAATACTTGTAAAACAGACTCAAGTCGCCAACCGTTCTTCGATGTTCCAGCGAATCAAGGCCGCCGGTCAATTCCGGGTTCCCAATCAGACGGACAGCTCTTCTCTGAACCGAATCCAACAAATGCAGTGTATGTTTGGGAGCGGAGCCCTAAACGTGGGAGCAGTATTCCATAGTTGGTCGAATTTGGGCTTTGTAAAGAATTAACAGTTGTTGTGGGGTGTAAAGCTTTCTGGTTCTAAATAATATTCCCAACTTTTGAGAAGCTCTCCTTGCTATGCCTGCAACATGTTCATGCCAAGACATATTTGCTCCCAAACTAACGCCAAACAAATTGAGCGACGATGCTAGGGGAATGGAGTGCCCCGACATAACTATGTCGGGTTCAGCAACGTTAAGTTTTTTAGAAAAAACTGCCGCTTGGGTTTTTGTAGCGTTAAATTCCACTTGGTTACTGTCACCCCAAGATAGAATCTCTTCCAGGTCTTTGTTAAGTTGAACGACCTCCTGCTGTCTGCGGATATTCGCCTGAGCAGCCGATGTCCGAGCGTTCAAGGTGAATGAAGAGACAAGCGTACTGTCATCTGCAAAGCTATAGATTGGATTCCCGGTCTTTTCCAGCAGATCGTTAATGTAAATGAGAAAGAGAGTAGGAGACAGTAAAAAAAAAGTGGTTAGTTAAGTCAGTTTCAAATTTTGTTATTTTAGAATTTAGAATTTATTTTAGTTGTCTATTTCAGGCGCTTCCTAGGTTTTCCGGCTATTGTGGTCTGCGGTATATCGACTTGCGGCACCCCAGAGACACAATCTACCGATTGTGAGAGGTTGATATTGGAATCCTCCGAGGTATTTGTTGCGGTAGCCATACTCGACATCACGTCGCTTTCGCCGCTAGCCGAGGGAGACTGTAACTCATTTAAGACACAGAATTCTTTGCCTAAATCTTAAGCGCGACAAAAGGTTTCGGTGGTACAATTCTGATTCGCCCGGTTACTTTGTAAATTATACATTTCCTAAAAAATTTTCTTGTAACATAATACACTTTAGATTTCACATATTTTGTACAGATTTTGATTCACAAATTCAGTAATGTTATAAACTTCTCTAGACCTTTTCGACTCCTGTCACCATTATATAAGGATCAATATTTTCGTTTTCTTTAACTGTAAATTCTGGGCGTTAACTAGTACTTCTCCGTTTTTCTACTAGATACTGTGGTGGAGTATTATGAGTATTCGTCCGTTATTAAGTTCTCTTTCATTTTTAAATCGCTGTTTTAATCTTTTGTTTTTAAAATTCTGTCTGATTGGTGGTTTTGAGTTGTTTTGGTCTTAAATGTTAATAACGGTTTCGTGTTTTTTGAGTTGAGTTGAGAAGGTTTTTTTTTATTTTACGACTGTTTGTTGGGGTGATTTAGTGTACAGGTTTTTTGAGTTTTGCTGAGTAAAAGTGCTATAGCTTTTTTGGTAGATAGTTTTTACGTATTAAGTCAATTCTTGTATCATGTTTTATTGAGCTGATAGCATGCCATAGCTTTACTTGACCTGGCAGGTCAGTTGGTAATTTTTCCTGTTCTAGATGCCAGATTTGGTAATAGATACATGTTAAAACTTTAAGTATATTAAATGTAGCAGATCTTAACATACCTTTACTCAATAAAACTTTCTCCTTAGCGATCTGAAGTTTTGTACAGCTTTATATTGGTTAAGATTACCTAACAGTACGTGGATCATAGATCATCTATTATTTTGTTTTGAAAAGGCATTTTGTGTTTTTTTTTCTATAAATTAAAAAAGCCAATCATAGATTTATCTATAGTAGTAGCCATTGTTTCAATATTCATAGGAATCATTATTATCAGTCATTTGTTTTCTGATAGTTCAAAGACTTTTTCATTATTATTTCAGTGTTCATTGCTGTAATTTTCGAAGCTCCAAGATGTCATCAATATTTTTATAATTTTCCTACTATTGACTTTTCCAGTTGATTTTTTGTGTTTTTTTTTTGTTTTCATATGTTTTTGTTGCAGTTATATAAGAAACTGTTTACTCTTTGAAGTCTACTGGTAATTATTAACGAATGTTTAACTTTATTGTTTCAA
>CM032446.1:116101235-116108735 GCA_019049505.1 Pachyrhynchus sulphureomaculatus | reverse complement strand
ACCTGCAATCAAATAAACCTCATGTACTCGCTCTCTGTGAAACCAAGGTCAGTTCATCGACCAGCACAGTCAACTATCTTTATCCTGGGTACAACTTCTATTCCCAATTTAGGCGTAACTTTGGAATTTGTCTTTTTGTCAGAAGCGACCTCTCTTGTCAACGAGAAGAGGCTCTGGAGCCCCCAAACTTTGATGTTATGTAGTTAAAAGTACGACTCAACAAACCACATCGAGTATCCTACCAATCAGTGACAGAGAGGCGCCTAAACCGCGTAAGATTTGGCACTAAAAATCTGCTAAATGGGAAGATCTCATGGAATATTTTGGAACTTTCTCTTGGTTAGACATTTGTTTTCGATCCGACGACCCATCTGACTGCGCCAGGGAGGTTTCCGATGTTATTTTGGCTGGTATGGAAGCTTCATCCCTTTTTTGAAGAAATGCCCTTCCAACGGCAAGCCTTGGTTTGACCGAAAATGCAAAGAAGCTGTTGCTTTTAAACATCTTGCTGATTTTGTATAACAGAAATACAAGTTTCTGTATCTGTATCTTTAGTAAAGCATCAAATTCTTTTTTTACAAAAAAATTATCACTTTCTATTAATTTTTCTTTCTTTGCCGCACTAGTGTAACTTCAAATATAACATAAAGTGACACAAGAAACAGTGTATTAACATGTAACTGATATATTACAGTTTTAGTGTTTAATTATTTACCCAAAAATTATAACCCCTAATTTAATAAAATGTAATTGAATTTGTGTTTTCTAAGCTGAACAGAAAACGTAATGTTTGGGTAAAATATAAAAAACGAAAATAAAAACGTATTAAGCGGGCCTTCATATCTGCCAGGCCTTTGTTATGTTCATCATCACTATTTTAAATATCCGTTAGTAGTAGAGATGTCAATATTGTAACTACCGGTTACAAAGTACCCGTTACTCGTCCGGATTCGAGTGCC
Organism: Pachyrhynchus sulphureomaculatus; assembly: GCA_019049505.1. Taxonomy (NCBI): domain Eukaryota; kingdom Metazoa; phylum Arthropoda; class Insecta; order Coleoptera; family Curculionidae; genus Pachyrhynchus; species Pachyrhynchus sulphureomaculatus. The sequence goes on along the minus strand of CM032446.1, from coordinate 116,107,776 downwards.
AAGTAGTCGACAATAAATGTACCCGGTACCAGGTATCTACACGTTGATGGCTGGTAAATGAGTCCGCAGTTTGCGGCCAACCAAACTAAAACTACCAATGCCATACCGGTAGCGGTAGATACCTACTTGTCTCCACAAAATATATCTCGTCTTCATCGGTGGCGTTCGGTCTCGTTTAATGATGTCAAGTATCGATACTTTCGAGTATTTAGGGTACCCGGTATTTCTTAAGTACCCGTTACATTGTACCCGGTACAAAGTACCGATCTCGTCTAGTTACCAATATACCTACCTACACTAGTCGGTGACTGGCCAGATTATTACTCAACGGTGTAACAGACCCAAATCACATCATGTAAATAAACTGATTTTTCTCAACTGTAACCAGTTTTTATGGAGTGTTAAGAAATGAAAAATAGCGTAAAAGTTCCTGTTGCTACAAAGTTTATTTCTGTTGCAATATTCATTTACTTATATTCATTGTTTTTAAGTATTGAGAGTATATAGGTACTTTTATAATTTTCTTTATTATATTTGTGTATTTATTAATAAAATGATTTCTTATTTTAATTTAAAATTGTTCCTAAAGCCCGAGAATAAATATTTTCCAAATTCCTGATGTGGAACTGCACAACTTTTTTTACTGTTAAATATCGTATTTAGGTACGTTGTTTTCAGATAAAATTATCATCGGCTACATAAAACGCTGATCGATGAAAAACTTTGAACATTCTCTCGACTCTTGGCTAGATTAAAAGCTACACGGGATTTCTGAAAAATCGTTAGGTTAGATATCCTTGCTCGGAATGTAGTGCGGAATACAGTAGCAAGTTAGACATTCATGAACTGAAAGAAAACGTATTATTCTATTTCAGATTCAATTTGATAGAATATTATGTGATGTTCCATGTTCAGGAGATGGTACTCTAAGGAAAAACCCAGACATTTGGATGAAATGGACACCAGCAAACGCTCTAAATCTTCATGGGTAAGTAATATTTTCTAATATTTCATTTAATTCCTATAATAAATTTTATACCTAGGATTTAAAAGGAAAAGAAAATAGTGCAGATCCTTTTTAGGGTAAATTTTATTATTTTATTTTAAAAACTAACTGGAAATTTAAAGGGGGCGACTTCATATTCGGTTATCCCGAGGTATATCGCAAACTTTAGAATTTCTTAAATGTATATTACTTTGTTGATTGTGTTGAGGATTGGTTGTGTGTTCTGTTCGAAGATTAACTGAGGGATGATATTTCTTTTTGTGGAGCAGGTGCCTGACCTTTGAGTTAGAGGTGATTCCATCTCTGTTTTGAGTGTTTGTGTGAGAGGTGGTTGGGGTGATGTTGTGTAGATGTCGTTAAAGGATTCTCGTGCCTGTGATATGTTCTTGTGCGGTGATTGCCATTTGTCATGTAGTATTATTGTGACTTGTGTTCCTGCTTGGTGGTCGGTTTTATTGTGGGTCTTCTTGTGTTCGGCTGGGTTGTTGTGTGTGTGGGGTTGGTTCGGTATCTGCTTTATTATTTTTATTGTTGGGTTGGTCTTTGTTATTATTAATAGTATTATTATGACTGTTCTCGTTTTTCTTTCTCACATTTGGTCAATGTGGTTCCATGTTTGGCTGACGGGCGCAAACCAAGTCAGCACAAACGCATTACTATTGTGTATTAAGGAATGACCTGACAATGTTACATGTTTTCAAAATCACTGACTTCTGAATGTTTTTGTGTATGTTTGTGTTGAGTCCTAATTGTACTAAGTGTGGTGTGAATGTTGTTGGTGTAAGGCCTGTGGCTGATATAAATAGGGGGACAATGATGACTTTTTCTTGTTTCCATAGCCTTTTTATTTCCGTTGCAAGATCTGTGTATTTGGAAATTTTCTCTGTGTATTTCGTTTGGATGTTTATGTCGTTGGGGACAGCTATGTCAATTAGATAGGTGACTTTTTCTTTTTTGCACTGAAAAGTAATATCGGGTCTATTGGCGGAGACTGTTTTATCTGTATGGATACCGATGTCCCAGTAGAGCTTGTATTCTTCATTTTCAAGTATGGATGTTGGCGTGTATTTGTAGTAGGGATCTGTGTTTTCTATGAGTTTGTATGTTGTGGCCAGTGCTTGGTGAACTACTTTGGCAGCTGAATCATGCCTGGCTGTGTACTCTGTTCCGGCCAATATTTTACATCCGCTCGTTATGTGTTCGATGGTTTCTTTCTGCTGGTGGCATTTCCTACATCTGTCCTCTGCAATAGTCGGGTCTTTGATGATATGCTTTTGGTAGTTTCTGGTTAATATGACTTTATCCTGGATGGCAAGTAAGAAGCCTTCAGTCTCAGGGAATAGCTGCCCATCCTGTAACCAGGTGTATGATTGTTTTTTATTTACGTGGTCTTGTTCTATGTGGTATCTGTGTTTTCCGTGGAGTGTTTTCTCTGACCACGTTTTCATCTTTTCCTGTTGTAATTGGGTGTGACTGTGTGTGTCTGCTGAGTGGTCTGCCCGGGCTAAGTCGAGAGGTGTGTAGTTTTTGTCTGCTTTCACTGTCGCTGTGTGGAGGCTGGTTTGCTTGCTGTGAAAGAATTTTCTAAGTGTTTGTATTTGTTTTGTGTGTAATGATCTGATGTCTATAATTCCTCTTCCTCCTGCCTTCCTCTCGATGGTAAGTCTTTCTTTGCATGCGTTGGGGTGTAATTTCCTGTATTTGGTGAATTGAGATCGTATAAGGATGTGAATATTTTCTATGTCTGTTTGTGACCATTTGATGATACCAAATGAATATGTGAGTACAGGTATAGCGAACGTGTTGATGGCTTTAGTGAGATTCTTAGAGTTGAGTTTTGTTTGCAAAAGTTTCGTCAGTCTGTTTTTGAATTCGGTTCTGAGCTCTGTTTTGATGTGAGTGTGGTTGAGTTTGGTGCTTTGTTGGAAGCCTAGATATTTGTATGTTTCTTTGTCGAACATGTTATCGAGTGTTTCATTGTTAATGGTTTCTGTCTCATGGTGGCACTTCCATTGGCCTTTGTTGATGTGGAGCACTTTGCATTTACTTATACCAAATTCCATATTGACATCTAAGGTGAATATTTCTGTGATTTTGAGGAGTTCTTTCAGCTGTGTTTGTGTGGCAGCGTAGAGTTTTATGTCGTCCATATATAGGAGGGGGTTTATTTTATGTTGATTCACTTTTTGGTGTCTGATATTGAAGCCATGCTCTGTTCTGTTTAGTATATTTGAGAGTGGATTGAGGCAGAGGCAAAACCATAGAGCGCTGAGCGAGTCTCCCTGAAATATACCCCGTCTGATGTACAGCTCTTCTGTTTCGATGATGTTTTGTATATTGTTCTATTCCAGGACATTTCCAGTTCGTGTGTGGTGTTTGATAGTTTTCCTGTACATTTCTTGTTTATTTAATGTGGAATTGTCTTGTTCTGTCATCATTTTATGTTTGTCTTCTTCGGCTTTGATCCACGGGCGCGACCCTCAGGGTGTATTATAATTATTATCTTACACCAAACAGTTCTTCCATTCTCACATTTGATCAATGTAGTTCCATGTTTTTGCTGACGGGCCAAAGCCATAGTCACGACAAACGCTATTACCCATTCCGTTCGGTTGGTGTGTTTCTAGGCGTATTTTGGTTTTCCATGTTTTCATAATTTGCGCGAGAAACTGCCTGAGGTGTTGGTTGATTTTATAGATTTCTAGGGCCCTGATTAACCAGCTGTGGGGTATGGAGTCGAAGGCTTTTTTATAGTCTATGTAACCGATGTGAAGGTTTCTGTGTTCTTTTCTGGTTTGTCCCATAATCACGCTATCTATAATCAGCTGCTCTTTGCATCCTCGACTATTTTTCCTGCATCCCTTCTGCTCTTCTGTGAGAATATTGTTGTCTGTTAGGTGTTGTTCTATTTTCTTCGAAATTGTGGCTGTGATGATCTTGTATAGGGTTGGAAGACAGGTGATAGGTCGGTAGTTTGACGGGTTTGTGGTGTCTGAGCTTTTGGGTTTAACGTATGTTATTCCTTGTGTGAGGAAAGTGGGAAATGTGTGTGGTTGTAGAATGGCTTTGTTGATTTGGTGTGTGAGTGCTTCGTGTGTGGTGGTTTCCAAACTGTTTTCTTGTGTACCAGAATCCAGGGGGTGTTTTGTATATTTGTCTATTCCAGGACATTTCCAGTTGTGTGTGTGTTTGATAGTTTCTGTAATTTCTTTGTGTATTTAATGTGGTATTTTCTTGTTCTGTCACATGTTTATGTTTGTCTTCTTCGGCTTTGATCCAGGGGGTGTATTATTATTATTAATAGTATTATTATTATTACTCTGGTTTCTCGTTTGCACTGTTGCTTAATCTTATGTGTTAAATCAACAGACTGTTTCCTGTATGTGGTTAGAGTTAGAAACAGCAACGATTAGGAAATTCTTATTCTGATTTATTATTATTATTAATGACTAGTAGCAAATGTTCTAACTAAATAGTTTCTCTTAAGATCTTTTTAATTAAAACTTGAGGTGATCGAAACCTTTTAGTACTGCATTTTATTAGAAAAAAACATAATTGGATTCAAATATCATACCTAGGTCCTAATTGTAGGAAATTACTATTAATACCAAGTTTTCGTTCCTAGTAATAGACAGAGAGTTCAAATTCGAACCTCATATAAATAAATAAGAAGCAGCAACAAATTACTATACAAGCAAGGTTGCAGTGAACGAATCGGGTCAGGCGGTAGATAGGGTAGTTTATTATGCTCTAATAGAATCCCATCCTCATTTTACCCTTTTGAACTTCCTTACTTCCTACTTAATAATTTACTTTCTCTACAAAAACGTATTAGATATATTTCTCATGCTAAAATAAGGGCTTCAGGCAGACATTATTTTGAAAGCAGACAATTTTATCTCTACACAGGTTAATTATGCAATGCTATCTCTAGTCAGTAAAATATCCGACAATCTTCTAACTTGGCCTTGTGGATCCTAATACTGAGGGCGAAGATCACTTTCAGTTATTTTTTCTTGCACTAATTTCTTTAAACTTTTTAATGCACGCTGTGATTTTTGTGATTGTATATTGTAAATTCATAGTTTTCTTTTTAAATGATTTTTTACTTTTGTTTATTATTGTGTGTTATATTCAATTATAACCTGCTTTTTTACATTTAGTTTTTTTTGTATTATAAAACGTGCTAATTTGGGGACGCACGATTCTCCTCACGATTCTCCTTTATCACGAGAAACTTCACAGAGGAGCTTCTCAATTCATATGCTTGCTTATCTGTATGTTCGTGTTTTTTGTTCGCAATTTCTAAATAATTACCGCCGTAATCATATATTCACCTTGTGACAGCTTCTTTTTACTGAAATTTACCTATGCTAAATGGCATCTCTTATATCGAAGAGATAGGCTGACAGAGAAAAAGGAGGAAATTGTAAAGGAAAAAAATGGGTAGCAAGATATATATAAAATCTCTTCACAGAGAAAACTCTTGATAAGAAAAAATGTTGCCGAAAGAAGTACTAGTGGTAAAAATTACTGGTAAATAAAAACCCTGAAAAGAAGAGAAAAAAAACGTTGCATAACCTATAAAAAGATCTCAGGCTGTTCAAATAATTTTACCGTATCGACTCTGGAGCAAGTGGCCGCCCGTAACTGAGGAATACGGTAATCCAAAATGGCGTCGGCCCACTTTTTGTAAAAAAGTAATGGTTCCTTTTACTAGGAATTCTAAAGTAAACCAAAAAGTTCTAAAGTGAACCAAAAAAGGGACTAGTTAATCAAAAAAGAAGACAGGAACTTACTCATAGGTCCAGTTTTTTTAACTAAAAAAAACGACAGAAAAAAAACTCGATTTTAGAATGTTGCGTCTTAAAAAAAAAACAGGTAAACAGAGCACCTATTCCTCGACTCTGTTTATTGAAAACTGCCGTCCTGATGAACGCCCTTCGTGCAGGATCCAACCAAACACGTTTACGAGGGTATATCCTATAGTAGCTTTGAAAATCGCGAAAACTAGAAAAGGTAAAATTGAAAATTAATCAAATTTTCTAACTGTATCGTGCACTGCCAAAGAAAATCTTATGCTCTATTACGAAATATTGTTAATACGAGAAAACTCTAAAAAAGATACTCAAGGTAAAAAAAAACAAGTTTTGCTGGTGCAAGAACATTCCTCTGAAAATCTAATCAAGTGAGAGGTGGCCATGCTATTACCAACGTTCTGTACTATACTGGTAAAAACCCCGTATCGCGATACAAAAAATAAATGTTCCAACCTATGTACATAAGTACTCATATATACATTACAGCTGTAATCATCGATTAATCAGAATTTTCATTTTCAATTAGTATTTGGCAGTTATTTTCTGGATGTAGTTATCTCAGATTTATTTAGGAGCAATCGATTTCTCTAGGTGTCCCTTGAATACACTGAAAAAAGAGTTGTATTGTCTGTTTTTAGAATTCAATACAGAATTTTACGTAGAGCTGCGGAGCTACTAACCATAGGTGGAAGAATAGTTTATTCAACCTGTTCTC
>CM032446.1:116093735-116096235 GCA_019049505.1 Pachyrhynchus sulphureomaculatus | reverse complement strand
ATATATATATATATATATATAAATATATACTTTTACTTTATAAAAACTGCGTTTTTTATATCAGTCCAAATGATTTCTATTTATTTTATGGTTATTTTGTAGGAATGGAAGAGTGGTTAGTTTCTAGCAGGAATTTAGAATTTTATAAGAATTTTGACGAAGTTGATGAAAAATGGAGGACCACTATCAGGCCACAAATGTTTCCTCCTAGTTCTGAAGACAGAGATAAATATCATTTAAATAGATGGTATGTTTCAAACATTTAATATGCATTATGTATATGAAATTCTATTAAAATTAACAGTCGAAATATCAAGTGATAATTCAGTCTTTATTTACATTGCTTTTAAATTGCAATTATATATATATATATATATATATATATATATATATATATATATATATATATATATATATATATATATATATATATATATATATATATTTATATATATATATATGTATATATATATATATATATATATATATATATATATATATATATATATATATATATATATATATATATATATATATATATATATATATATATATATATATATATATATATATATATATATATATATATGTATATACTAGCCGTGCCCGCGGCTCGGCTCGCGTGGACATGATTCACTACTATCGTCACTGGTTATTCCTTATGTTACCTAACGTAATAAAATATCTGCCATTAATTCCCCTTATCTCTCATTGTTTCTCCTTATCTCCCATTATCTCTACATAATTTCCATTATCTAGGCTTATCTCTGGTCATCTCCCATTATTTCTCCTTATCTCCCATTATCTCACCTTATCTCCCATTATCTCCCATTATCTAGGCTTATCTCGACTTATCTCGCAATACTACTATTCTACTATTCCCATATTGCAGTCAAGGATGCCCGATGTTGTCTTTAGACAGCGCATCATAAAGCGTATTTTAATGAAGCTAGACACCAAGAAGGCCTCTGGCGCTGACGGAATACCTGCCATAGTTCTCAAAAACTGTGCAAGGGAACTAACACCAGTTTTCTGTAGACTTTTTAACCTATCCTACAGAAAGGGAATATTTCCGTCCTGCTGGAAATGTGCCACGGTTCAGCCGATACCTAAAAAAGGTAAGAAGACCTTGCCAAATAACTACCGACCAGTTGCACTGCTTTCAATAATATCGAAAGTCATGGAAAAGGTTATCAGTGAGCATCTTCTAAAATATCTTGAACGATTCAATATTATTAGCGATCACCAATATGGTTTTCGTAAACATAGATCAACAGGAGATCTTCTGACTTATGTAACACATGTTTGGAACAACGCAATTGAACACTTTGGAGAATCTCGAGCGGTTGCTCTTGACATATCCAAGGCATTCGACCGTGTTTGGCACGATGGACTGTTGGCTAAGTTGCGCTCTTATGGTATGTCTGAAAGGTTCTGTTTGTGGCTCTCATGTTTCCTCAGAGAGCGTTCTTTACGAGTGGCGGTCGACGGATTTCTTTCTAACACCCTCACTATCAACGCCGGTGTGCCCCAGGGCTCCATACTGTCTCCTACTCTCTTTCTCATTTACATTAACGATCTGCTGGAAAAGACCGGGAATCCAATCTATAGCTTTGCAGATGACAGTACGCTTGTCTCTTCATTCACCTTGAACGCTCGGACATCGGCTGCTCAGGCGAATATCCGCAGACAGCAGGAGGTAGTTCAACTTAACAAAGACCTGGAAGAAATTCTATCTTGGGGTGACAGTAACCAAGTGGAATTTAACGCTACAAAAACTCGAGCGGCAGTTTTTTCTAAAAAAGTTAACGTTGCTGAACCCGACATTGTTATGTCGGGGCGCTCCATTCCCCTAGCATCGTCGCTCAATTTGTTGGGCGTTAGTTTGGGAGCAAATATGTCTTGGCATGAACATGTTGCAGGCATAGCAAGGAGAGCTTCCCAAAAGTTGGGAATATTATTTAGAACCAGAAAGCTTTACACCCCACAACAACTGTTAATTCTTTACAAAGCCCAAATTCGACCAACTATGGAATACTGCTCCCACGTTTGGGGCTCCGCTCCCAAACATACACTGCATTTGTTGGATTCTGTTCAGAGAAGAGCGGTCCGTCTGATTGGGGACCCGGAATTGACCGGCGGCCTTGATTCGCTGGAACATCGAAAAACGATTGGCGACTTGAGTCTGTTCTACAAGTATTTTCATGGAAAGTGTTCGAAGGATGTAGCCCGCTTAATTCCTCCCAAAGCGGTGCATGTTAGAAATACACGTCGCGCTGGTGCTTCGCATCCGTATGAGGTTCAGCTTGTTACTCCGCGTACAACGCTTTTCAAGCAATCTTTTATATGGAGAACGTCATCCCTTTGGAATAATTTGCCCAGCGCTGTGTTTCCCACCGAGTACAATTTACAGCGATTCAAGAACAACGTGAATCGCTTTTTACGCACTCGTGCCGCTCCTGGAGCGCTTTAGGGACTTCCCTGCAGCACGTGTGCTAGA
>CM032446.1:116076235-116088735 GCA_019049505.1 Pachyrhynchus sulphureomaculatus | reverse complement strand
ACATATAAAATAGGGTTGTTCTTTACTTTTAATCTCAAAAATACTGATAATCTACTATGAAATATATTTTCGAAAGCTTGGCGTAGCTAAAAAGGTGTCAAAAACTTTTTAGTTCTTTTCCAAAGACCGCTTACCCCAAGAATATAATACTGCTGTTTAACTAGTCAGTTAAGACTACCTACTCATATATATATATATATATATATATATATATATATATATATATATATATATATATATATATATATATATGATTAGATCATAACAGATCATAATGTTGCCTCCTCCGTGTTTTACAATAGGTACCACGCAATCTGGATGGTATTCCTCGCCGACACGTCGCCTCACGAATGTCACACCTGACGTTCCGATTAGCTGTAAGAACAGAAAAAATAGTCAATTAGAAAATTAGTTATTATTTTGACTAAAACGGATTAAATCAAGAGTAATTGTATGTAGTTATTTATTAAAATAAATCATATAAAAACTTAACAATAAAACTACTTAATTACTTTGTTAACTGTCACTAAATATATTTGTAAAGATTTTACAATTGCGTTATCGCGATTTCGTAGTACAACTACATTGTCAAACGCTTAACTAAGACAATGTAGTTGTACTACGAAATCGCGATAACGTAATTGTAAAATCTTTACAAATATGTTTAGTGACAGTTAACGAAGTCATTAAATCGTTTTATTGTTAAAATGTACTGTCACAAAGTAACGGACCAATGAATCAACTCTATATGAAAACTTACCTCAAAGTTGGATTCGTCGGACCATACAACATTAGACTAATCCTCTTCGCTAAAATCTTGGTGCTTCAGCTCTAAGCGTTTCTTCCTATTAGTCTCTGAATATATATATATATATATATATATATATATATATATATATATATATATATATATATATATATATATATAAATAATTGAAAAATGTATTCTTAGGTCAGTGCTCTTCTTTTAATAAAACAAGCCAAGAATTCTTTGAATATCATCCATCAGATATCACAATATTCTAATTACTATAGATATGCTGCAGGTTTTTTTTTTTGTTTTAAAAAATCTAAGTTTTTGACCCACACTATCAAAACTAAAGCTTGTATCTTTCAATTTATAGCTGTCCGATTCTTTGTTGATTAATGTGTAATAGCAGCTTAAATGATATTTAGCAAAACTAGCCTTTGTTAGTTCTGTCGGTATACAGGTTAAATAAAATATTTGAAAAGGTATACATAATAAGATTACATCGTACAAACTTTTTAGCATTAGAATATTGCCAAATCAACAAAACACTGGAGCATTTTTTGTGGCAGTTTTACAAAAAGTACAACCATTTACTTCCAAGGAAAAGAAAAATGAAACTGAAAACCAGGAAGCTGAAAACGGCGATTCTAAAAAGAGGGAATTTGATGAAAGGTAAATTATATTTTATCAAATACATTTTAGTCATGTATTAAATACTCATGAAATGCTTAATACCATAAGGATTACGTTTTATCGTCGCCTTTCTACCTTAATTTTAATCCTCGTAATAAGACACATATTTGTCGGAGCCTCTAAAAGAGGCTGTAACATACTGGAAAAAATTATTACTGAGTTTTTTTTAATATTTGCGGAAAAAGTAACCACGTGTACCCAGACCTAATAAATATATATATATATATATATATATATATATATATATATATATATATATATATATATATATATATATATATATATATATATATATATATATATATATATATATATATATATATATATATATATATATATATAATATATATATATATATATATATATATATATATATATATATATATATATATATATATATGTATATATATATATATATATATATATATATATATATATATATATATATATATATATATATATATATATATATATATATATATATATATATATATATATATATATATATATATATATATATATATATATATATATATATATATATATATATATATATATATATATATATATATATATATATATATATATATATATATATATATATATATATATATATATATATATATATATATATATATATATATATATATACATATATATATATATATATATATATATATATATATATATATATATATATATATAACACATGGGCTGAAAAATCCCGGGCCTCTAACACATAGATGGCGCTAGTTTTATTGCAGTCACCTTTTTTTCAGTTAATACTAACCTTCAAAAGACAGCTGTTAAAATTTCATGATATTCTATTCATTAGTTTGTGAGTTATTGTGCTAAGAGTGACGCTACTTTTGTTATTTTCAAAACAATGGATCAAAAACAATTTCGTGTTTTAATTTTACACTGCTTCTTGATGGGAAAAAAAATACCGTTCAAGCGAAAGCAATGGCTTGAAAAGTGTTATGGGGACTCCGCTCCATCAGAAACAACAATAAAACGTTGGTTTGCTGACTTCAAACGTGGTCGTAGAGACACCGATGATGCAGAACGCAATGGACGTCCAAATGAGGCGGTAACACCAGAAAACTTAAAAAAAATCCATAAAAATCGTTTTGAATGATCGAAAAGTGAAGTTGCGTGAGTTAGCTGACATCGTAAAGATATCAAAAGAACGTGTTGGCTTTATATTGCATGAGCATTTGACTATGAGAAAGCTCTGTTCAAAGTGGGTGCCGCGTTTGCTCACTGTTGATCAAAAAACAAGAACGTGTTGATGATTCTGAGCAGTGTTTGGCCATGTTTAAACGTAACAAACCGGAATTTTTGCGTCGATATGTGACAATGGATGAAACATGGATCCATCACTTCACTCCGGAATCAAAACGATCGTCATCTGAGTGGACAGCAAACTGGTGAACCTCGTCCAAAGCGCCCGAAAGCACAACAATCGGCTGGAAAGGTTATGGCCTCGGTATTTTGGGATGTGCGTGGTGTAATATTCATCGACTATCTTGAGAAGGAAATATCATCAACAGTGAATATTATATAGCGTTATTGGAGCGTTTGAAGGCCGAAATTGCAAAGAAACGACTGCATATGGCAAAGAAAAAAATTTTGTTTCATCAAGACAACGCACCGTGTCACAAGTCAATCAAAACAATGGCAAAACTACATGAATTGAACTTCGAATGCTCCCACATCCACCGTATTCGCCAGATTTGGCTCCAGCGACTACTGGCTGTTCGCAGACCTGAAAAAAAATTGCTCGCCGGTAAGAAATTTCGCACGAATGAAGAAGTTATCGCTGAAACTGAGGCCTATTTTGAGGCAAAAGATAAATCGTTCTACAAAAGTGGTATTGAAATGTTAGAGCGGCGCTGGAATTTTGAACCAAAAAAACCGTGTTTTCTTTGTTAGGCCCGGGACTTTAGCCCATGTGTTATATATAGATATATATATATATATATATATATATATATATATATATATATATATATATATATATATATATATATATATATATATATATATATATATATATATATATATATATATATATATATATATATATATATATATATATATATATATATATATATATATATATATATATATATATATATATATTATATATATATATATATACATATATATATATATATATATATATATATATATATATATACATATATATATATATATATATATATATATATATATATATATATATATATATATATATATATATATATATATATATATATATATATATATATATATATATATATATATATATATATATATATATATATATATATATATATATATATATATATATATATATATATGTGTATATATATATATATATATATATATATATATATATATATATATATATATATATATGTATATATATATATATATATATATATATATATATATATATATATATATATATATATATATATATATATATATATATATATATATATATATTTATATATATATTTACATATATTGATGCAAAAATTGAGCATTGAAATTAAAAAAAAATGTTATTCAACACTGATAATATCAAATTAGGCTTAGCTTTGTGCAGAAGTTTTTATTTTTTAAATCAATAAAAATTTAATACAACTATATCGATGACAGCTTTATGTATCAAAAGTTATCTCTCTTAACACCTCAGATATTTCTCTCCCATAAAAATGTTACTAGTTAATTAAAAATTTTAAACGACAAATTTTACCGAACTCTTTGTGATTCATTTTTGACCAAAAATTTTTTTATTTTTACTTAAAAATGACAATATAACGGTCGCCATTTCTGTTACGTCATTTCTTTAGGCAGTTGACTGGTTGACCCCATATTCGTCTTGATCTCCTCCTCCTTCGATGTCTTTCCATGGGTATCCAGTTCCATACTTTAATAGGTCACCTATTTTTTGCAGTACTTTGTAGATGTTTGGAACGTGCTAGAGTTATGACATTCTGCAGTTTCATCTCATAGTATTCACCTAAATTGCTTCTAATTTTTCTTCGTGTTTATTACTCACTTACGGTGCACAAACAAGCACAATCGCCTACCCCACCTACAACCGGCCAACCAACTCACTTTCAGTACCTGCTTTTAAAATAGTGTCGTGTTCTCTAACTATAGATTGATATATTCATTTTTTTTTATCTATTTTATCTTACTCCACTATATACAATTAATTGTCTTATCGCTTTGCGTTCTTGGTTTATTCCATAATCGACATCGTCTTGCGTAGTTGGCTAGTTGCTAAATATAATTAAATTTGTTTTATATATTGTATGTTTATATTCAATATACAAATTTGGTCCCTTTACTCCGATTTATCAGATAGTCTGTCTTTTTAAAGTTTATGTCCAACCGCCGTTATTGATATTCTTCGGCGATCTTGCGGATCATGTAGGTCACTCCGTCTGCGTCTGCCGCAATGACCACTTGGTTGCCTGTAAATAACAAAGTGTAAGTATGATTCGCCAATTGGTATTCCTTTTACCGGGCATTTATTAGTTCAATGTTTTTAGCGTAAATTAGACCTATATTTTAAATAGTATTGGTTCCATGCAGTAAATCTTTGGTGGTCTGAAACACCTCTTACCTATCTAGTAAATTGTTGATACTTTCAATTTATTTGTTTATTGTCTTTTCGAACACATTCTTCAGTTCATGTCCTGGTACATTGTCATATGTTTTTTTCATAACGATAAATATCGGATGAGTTTCCAGGTTTTTCACCATAAGATTCGTTAGACAGATTACATTATCTATGCTGTTAATGTATAAAATATTATACTTTAGATGCCAATTATTGGAACGCTATTTAAATTAGGTATATAAATACTCAGGATGATGAATGATGAAGAACATATTTACTTTGTCACACTTTCTTCAGCCAATTTTTATTTTCAAACGTTTTTCATGCCTTTCTAGGAACTTAGAGTAAAACCTTTTTCTATTTTTTACAGTTACTGAGCAATTGACGCTATTTAAAAAAAACCAAGGTTATTTTTTACTAAACTCCCTGTTAATATAAATTCTAAAGCAATTGTTTTAAAATATATTTAACTACTCTACTGTAAACTTACTAATCGTCATTCATTTCATATTATTTTTCAACCATCCATATATTTTCAACTAGCAAAGCGAATTGCCGAAAATATATGTTATAATTTCACCCGTATCATTTTTCTTTTAAAAATATTCGAGAAAAGTTCTTACTCTCCTCAAACTGGCGCGAAATTATGAAATTCATGGTGGAATATTTCCACGACAATATCAATACCTGAGCTTTTTGTAGTATAGTAGTAGTGTGGAGATGAAATAAAACACTTAATATTCCAAAATTTTTATTTTGAGTAGGTGAAAACCAGTTTGTATCAATCTTCAAGCATTGTGACTAAAGAATGCAATGCAATTTTACCAAATTATTGTTATACGGTAAAGTTTAATTAGAATTTGGGTTACTGTAATGGAAGACAAAGATTTTTTTTAGAAAATATATGTTTTAAAAATAATTTTAATCTTTGATTTTTAGGTAACATGCAAAACATGTTATATGGTATATATATATATATATATATATATATATATATATATATATATATATATATGTATATATATATATTTCTAATGATAATGTACAGTCCCAAAGTAACGGACGCTCCAATAAAATATTAGAAATTTTATAAGGCATTTCAATTTTTACGGATTAATTAATTATTTTATTTTATATATTAAATAAATTATTGTTAATCTGTATTTTTCTATTAAGAAGCCTTATTTTTATAGACACAAGTCATATTTTTAATTTAAAATGTTTTCATTTACAAAAAATGTTCCTTGCATAAATAGCTTGTCGCTTATTCCTATTTTTTTGTCTCTTATAATATCACTTCTACACTGATATTAGTTTTACGAGAAGGTATAAAATAAATATTGGTAACACAAAGTACACTAAATGCTTAATTTTGCTGACCGATTCTATATTCCAAAAATGATTGTTGTTTTCCCTTAGGTTACCACAAAATCAAAGAAAGCGTAGGCGAAAAGATGTTTATAGAGAAGATCCTTATGTCTTTTTCACGGACGACGAACCAGTTTGGACTGACATTAAATCATTTTATAATATATCTGACGATTTTAACGCTCAGTGTCTTCTTACAAGGTGCCACGAGGGTAAAAAGAAAAATATTTATTTGACTTCGTCTGGAATTCGGGATTTAGTAGTGACTAATCAAGCAAATATTAAATTTATTAATACTGGTGTTAAGGCTTTTGTCAGGTGTGACAATAAGAATATGAGATGCCCATTCAGGTAAGAAATTAGAGGAGCAGTTGTAAAAAAGTTGGGTTTACATATTGAGAAGTGCAATCTGTTTCTTGTTGCCTATTAAGTCATTTTTAATCAAATATAAAAAGTTTTCGTAAATCTAAGAGCGGAGAGAATTTACATTGTTAACTTAAAACCACTATAGGAATATTGAAAGGAAATTCATCTATGAAAAAATTGTTAAAGTTATTTATTTTTTCTGGTCGATACAAATCGAAATTATTTTTTAATTTTGTCTCATTACCATTCAATGGGTGCTTTAGGTGATATTGGAAGTATATATATATATATATATATATATATATATATATATATATATATATATATATATATATATATATATATATATATATACACTAGCCGGGCCTGCGGCTCCGCTCGCGTGGACTTGATTCACTACTATCGCCACTGCTTATTCCTTATGTTACCCAACGTAATAACTCCCATTATTTTCCCTTATCTCCCAATATTTCTCCTCCCATTATCTCCCATTATGTCCATTATCTACTACATAATGTCCATTATCTAGGCTTATCTCTGCTTATTATTCCCATTATTTCTCCTTATCTCCCATTATTTATCCTTATCTAGGTTTATCTCCCTTATTATATTTCTCACCCATTATATTACTAACCCATTATCTAGACTTATCTCTGCTTATCTCCCATTATTTCTCCTTATCTCCCATTATTTATACTTATCTCCCATTATCTCACCTTATCTCCCATTATCGAGGCTTATCTCGACTTATCTCCCATTATTTCTCCTTATCTCCCATTATCTCACCTTATCTCCCATTATCTAGGCTTATATCGAATTATATAGAACATATGTATAAATTTATAAAAACACTAAATCGGACAGACAGACAGAGAGACGTTGCATTTTATATATATTATATTCTTTGCTACGTGATATTGTTCCATATTTAATGCTTTAGTCAGTGTATTGCAAGAGAACGCGCTAGCGGCAAACTTTTCTCCGACTTGATCCACTATGATCGTCACTGCTTATTACTCATGTTACCTAACGTAATAAAATATAGTCTATAACCTGGCCAGAGAATATATGCATGTTTTAAAAAAAAGCACGTAAATCGGATAATTGGTTCTCCAGTGATAAGCGCACTAACGGACGGACAGACGGACAAAGAGACGTTGTATTTTATATATATTATAGATATAGATTATTATTATATAACCTGGCCAAAGAATATATATATGAATTTAAAAAAAGACACGTAAATCGGATAAGTGGTTCTCGCGTGATAAACGCACTAATGTACAGACAGACAGACAGAGGGACATTGCATTTTATATATATTATAGATTATAGATATTCTCTGCTACATAATATTGTTCCATATTTAATGGTTTAGACTGTGTATTGCAAGAGAATGCGCTAGCGGCAAACTTTTTTCCGACTTCATTCACTATTATCGTTACTGATCATTCCTTATGCTACCTATCATAATAAAATATAGCCTATAACCTGGCCGGAGAAAATATGTATGTTTTAAAAAGAAAAGTACGAAAATCGGATAAGTGGTTCTCCAGTGAGAAGCGCACTAACGGACGGACAGACAGACGTTGCATTTTATATATATTATAGATGTAATAAAATATATATCTATAACCTGGTCAGAGAACATATGTATGAATTTAAAAAATCACCTAAATCGGATAAGTGGTTATCGAGGGATAAGCGCACTAACGGACAGACAGACAGACAGAGAGATGTTGCATTTTTTATATATTATAGATATAGATTATGACTGTTCTCGTTTTTCTTTCTCACATTTGGTCAATGTGGTTCCATGTTTGGCTGACGGGCGCAAACCAGGTCAGCACAAACGCATTACCATTGTGTATTAAGGAATGACCTGACAATGTTACATGTTTTCAAAATTACTGACTTCTGAATGTTTTTGTGTATGTTTGTGTTGAGTCCTAATTGTACTAAGTGTGGTGTGAATGTTGTTGGTGTAAGGCCTGTGGCTGATATAATGAGGGGGACAATGATGACTTTTTCTTGTTTCCATAGCCTTTTTATTTCCGTTGCAAGGTCTGTGTATTTGAAAATTTTTTCTGTGTATTTCGTTTGGATGTTTGTGTCGTTGGGGACAGCTATGTCAATTAATAGGTGATTTTTTCTTTTTTGCACTGAAAAGTAATATCGGGTCTATTGGCGGAGACTGTTTTATCTGTATGGATACTGATGTCCCAGTAGAGTTTGTAATCTTTGTTTTCAAGTACGGATGTTGGTGTGTATTTGTAGTAGGGATTTGTGTTTTCTATGAGCTTGTATGTTGTGGCTAGTGCTTGGTGAACTACTTTTGCCGCTGAGTCATGTCTGGCTGTGTATTCCGTTCCGGCTAATATTTTACATCCGCTTGTTATGTGTTCGATCGTTTCTTTCTGCTGGTGGCATTTTCTGCATCTGTCTTCTGTAATAGTTGGGTCTTTGATGATATGCTTTTGGTAGTTTCTGGTTATATATGACTTTATCCTGGATGGCAAGGAAGAAGCCTTCTGTTTCCGGGAATAGCTGCCCATCCCGTAACCAGGTGTATGATCGTTTTTTTTTTATTTACGTGGTCTTGTTCTATGTGGTATCTGTGTTTTCCGTGGAGTGTTTTTTCTGACCACGTTTTCATCTTTTCCTGTTGTAATTGGATGTGACTGTGTATATCTGCTGGGTGGTCTACCCGGGATAAGTCGAGTGGGGTATAGTTTTTGTTTGCTTTGACTGTTGCTGTGTGGAGGCTAGTTTGCTTGGTGTGAAAGAATTTCCTAAGTGCTTGTATTGTTTTGTGTGTAATGATCTGATGTCTATAATTCCTCTTCCTCCTGCCTTCCTCTCGATGGTAAGTCTTTCTTTGCATGCGTTGGGGTGTAATTTCCTGTATTTGGTGAACTGAGATCGTATAAGGATGTGAATATTTTCTAAGTCTGTTTGTGACCATTTGATGATACCAAATGAATATGTGAGTATAGGTATAGCGAACGTGTTGATGGCTTTAGTGAGATATTTGGAGTTGAGTTTTGTTTGTAAAAGTTTCGTCAGTCTGTTCTTAAATTCGGTTCTGAGCTCTGTTTTGATGTGAGTATGGTTGAGTTTGGTGCTTTGTTGGAAGCCTAGATATTTGTATGTTTCTTTGTCGAACGTGTTATCGAGTTTTTCATTGTTGATGGTTTCTGTCTCATGGTGGTACTTCCATTGGCCTTTGTTGATGTGGAGCACTTTGCATTTACTTATACCAAATTCCATATTGACATCTAAGGTGAATATTTCTGTGATTTTGAGGAGTTCTTTCAGCTGTGTTTTTGTGGCAGCGTAGAGTTTTATGTCATCCATATATAGGAGGTGGTTTATTTTATGTTGATTCACTTTTTGGTGTCTGATATTGAAGCCATGCTCTGTTCTGTTTAGTATATTTGAGAGTGGATTGAGACAGAGGCAAAACCATAGAGCGCTGAGCGAGTCTCCCTGAAATATAACCCGTCTGATGTACAGCTCTTCTGTTTGGATGCGTTCGGTTTGTGTTTCTAGGCGTATTTTGGTTTTCCATGTTTTCATAATTTGCCCTAGAAATTGCCTGAGGTGTTGGTTGATTTTATAGATTTCTAGGGCTCTGATTCCAGCTGTGGGGTATGGAGTCGAAGGCTTTTTTATAGTCTATGTAACCGATGTGAAGGTTTCTGTGTTCTTTTCTGGTTTGTCCCATAATCACGCTATCTATGATCAGCTGCTCTTTGCATCCTCGACTATTTTTCCTGCATCCCTTCTGCTCTTCTGTGATAATATTGTTGTCTGTTAGGTGTTGTTCTATTTTCTTGGAAATTGCGGCTGTGATGATCTTGTATAGGGTTGGAAGACAGGTATATAGATTATTATTATTATTATTACAAAAAGTTCTTCTTTCTCACATTTGATCAATGTGGTTCCATGTTTGGCTGACGGGCCAAAACCAAGTCAGCACAAACGCTATTACCATTCCGTATTAAGGAATGACCTGACAATGTTACATGTTTTCAAAATCACTGACTTCTGAATGTTTCTGTGTATGTCTGTGTTGAGTCCTAATTGCACTAAATATGGTGTGAATGTTATTGGTGTAAGGCCTGTGGCTGATATAATGAGGGGGACAATGATGACTTTTTCTTGTCTCCATAGCCTTTTTATTTCCGTTGCAAGGTCTGTGTATTTGGAAATTTTTTCTGTGTATTTCGTTTGGATGTTTGTGTCGTTGGGGACAGCTATGTCAATTAGATAGGTGACTTTTCCTTTTTTGCACTGAAAAGTAATATCGGGTCTATTGGCGGAGACTGTTTTATCTGTATGGATACCGATGTCCCAGTAGAGCTTGTAATCTTCATTTTCAAGTATGGATGTTGGCGTGTATTTATAGTAGGGATCTGTGTTTTCTATGAGTTTGTATGTTGTGGCCAGTGCTTGGTGAACTACTTTGGCAGCTGAATCATGCCTGGCTGTGTACTCTGTTCCGGCCAATATTTTACATCCGCTCGTTATGTGTTCGATCGTTTCTTTCTGCTGGTGGCATTTCCTACATCTGTCCTCTGCAATAGTCGGGTCTTTGATGATATGCTTTTGGTAGTTTCTAGTTAATATTACTTTATCCTGGATGGCAAGTAAGAAGCCTTCAGTCTCAGGGAATAGCTGCCCATCCTGTAACCAGGTGTATGATTGTTTTTTATTTACGTGGTCTTGTTCTATGTGGTATCTGTGTTTTCCGTGGAGTGTTTTCTCTGACCACGTTTTCATCTTTTCCTGTTGTAATTGGGTGTGACTGTGTGTGTCTGCTGAGTGGTCTGCCCGGGCTAAGTCGAGAGGTGTGTAGTTTTTGTCTGCTTTCACTGTCGCTGTGTGGAGGCTGGTTTGCTTGCTGTGAAAGAATTTCCTAAGTGTTTGTATTTGTTTTGTGTGTAATGATCTGATGTCTATAATTCCTCTTCCTCCTGCCTTCCTCTCGATGGTAAGTCTTTCTTTGCATGCGTTGGGGTGTAATTTCCTGTATTTGGTGAATTGAGATCGTATAAGGATGTGAATATTTTCTATGTCTGTTTGTGACCATTTGATGATACCAAATGAATATGTGAGTATAGGTATAGCGAACGTGTTGATGGCTTTAGTGAGATTCTTAGAGTTGAGTTTTGTTTGCAAAAGTTTCTCAGTCTGTTTTTGAATTCGGTTCTGAGCTCTGTTTTGATGTGAGTGTGGTTGAGTTTGGTGCTTTGTTGGAAGCCTAGATATTTGTATGTTTCTTTGTCGAACATGTTATCGAGTGTTTCATTGTTGATGGTTTCTGTCTCATGGTGGCACTTCCATTGGCCTTTGTTGATGTGGAGCACTTTGCATTTACTTATACCAAATTCCATATTGACATCTAAGGTGAATATTTCTGTGATTTTGAGGCGTTCTTATTATTATTATTATTATTATAACCTGGCCGAAGAATATATGTATGAATTTAAAAAAAGACAGGTAAATCGGATAAGTGGTTCTCGCGTGATAAACACACTAATGGACAGACAGACAGACAAAGAGACATTGCATTTTATATAGATTATAGATATTCTCTGCTACATAATATTGTTCCATATTTAATGGTTTAGGCTGTGTATTGCAAGGGAACGCGCTAGCGGCAAGCTTTTTTCC
>CM032446.1:116056235-116071235 GCA_019049505.1 Pachyrhynchus sulphureomaculatus | reverse complement strand
AGTGTTAATAAGCTTGGTTTAAGTTATTCTTTAATGAGAGCAAGTCAAATTCAATATTGACTTTAGAACTACATGTTTGCAAGCGAAGTACTGTGTAAGTCACGGATTTTTGTATAGAGGTCACTCTATTTTGACTAGTTTTTTTACTACTGAAAGTATTGCATTACCTTACGTTATTTGAATATCAAAATTGGCCCATATTCATCTATCAATATTAGCCGTATCGAAACAATAATAAGTTCACTAAATGGAAGTATTGTACCTTGTCTTTTTTATTGATGTAGTATACAAGTTTCTAGAGGTGTACGTGAACATTTAAAAATAAATCTTTGTTTTGAGAGGTACCTAAAATTTGAAATTTGGTTTCATCAAATTTTAGCTGAGTACAAACAATTTTAAATAAACACAGACTGAAGTTCAAAGCTTAACTATGTTAATTTAAGTGTAGATATAAATATTCGATATACAGATATATAATCCATAACAAAAAAATTAATGGATGATTAAACCTGAGTAGTTAGATTTTTTATTTTCCTGCTAAAAAATATTGCAGATATTTATTATTTATTTTATTGAAACTAAATTCGATCTCCCTTTCAATTTATTTCTATATTATTTATTAAAATGAACATCATTTTAAATTGTTTTTTAGAATCGCAAATGATGGCTTGGAAAGCATATATCCCTATATTGGAGAAAGTAGAAAGGTTAATATACCCAAAGAAGATCTTATTACTTTATTAACGAATAATGATCCACAGCATTCCCCTCCCATAGTGAGTTTATCAAAAACTATCCAGGATCAAGTTCAAAATTTAAGTAAGTTTATTTTCTTCAGTTGTTACAAAAGGTAGATAAATAGCAACTAGGTAATTTCATGTATAATAACTGAAGCTGGTCAAAAGTGCTTATTTTTAGTTGCGTTACAGTGTAAATAAAAATAATAAGAAATTATATCGTTATTATTTAACTGTCGTATTATAGGTTTTAATATAAGTCAACACCCAGTAGTTTTTCGTCCAGCTTTCTTGGATTTTGATTTAAAATAAAACTTATAAAAAACGATTCTAATAAAAACGGTGAGTGACATTGATTGTTAGAACAAACTGCCTAATTACGTGCTTCCAGCAGTGAATATCGGTGGCTATATGGTCAGATTTTCCTAGTTTTTTATAATATATATATATATATATATATATATATATATATATATATATATATATATATATATATAAATACTTAATAATTGTTTTTATTGATACATCCCTATATTCAGCTTTTGCGCGGAAGAAAGTATCAAATACAGTCAGATACTCTTTAGTGTACTTATATCTACTTTTGTATTAGTAGCCTAGTTTTTAAAGTTATCTCAGTTCACGCTAAATCTGACGGACGAAACTTTTGTTTGGGATACGGTCATGAAACCCGAATTTATCCCGTTAACCTACACATAGAGGATGCATTGCGAGATATTTTCAAAATTAGTTCTTAGATTTTTTACTGATTACAAGATACTTTATATTATTTCCCTTTATTTAATTTTTGAAAATATCCTTAATTAAATTTAGACATCTAATTGTGACCTTAGGAAATCAACTTCTGTAATGTTTGCAAGAAAATCAAAGATAATTCCGTGTTGCTAAGATATATTAGAAATTTAAAATTACAGAATATTAAAAAAAAATACACCAATATAAAATAAGTTTTTTAGTTTTTGAGTGAATATTTTTTGTCCGCACAGAACGCGTTAATATTCCATAGATTTCAACAAATACCACAAAAGTTTAAAACTATCTGTATGGTAAATATTTTTTAAAAAAATTGCACGGTTCGCGTGGTTAATTACAATAATACATTACTTACAAGTTAGGTAGAAACAATTACATACCCATAAATTTTCTATGAAATGCAAAACTCAGTTCTATTAGAAGCAAAAATTTATATATTCTGACGTCTTATCGTAACGTAGCACCACGTGACACAGTCGATTCAGTAATTTCTTGAAAGTGTTTGGACAATTCTATTTACTGCAGGCTAATCTGCGTGTCTGTAGTATATGGCTATACCCGTCAAATCACTACATTAACTCAATTTTTAGTTGCAAAACTTGCATTTTTCATATATATATATATATATATATATATATATATATATATATATATATATATATATTATATACATATATATATATATATATATATATATATACATATATATATATATATATATATATATATATATATATATATATATATATATATATATATATATATATATACATATCCCCTGGCCAAATTATTAGACGCACTGCAAGATTTCATGTAAAATATTAATTACCGAGTGATATTGTACCGTTTTATTATTTTAAATTGATTTGTTTTTTATTTTTATATTATCCAATCAATTACCTATTTATTTGACATAAATAAAACAGCATTAATTTAGAAAAGCATCAGTTTATTAAGTTTTAAAGAAAAGTGAAATTAATGTTAGTAAAAGTCAATATTTAGTTGAGCCACCTTTAGCCGCTATCAAAGCTTTAATTCTGCGCGGCATGCTATCAATGCAAGATTGTACTGTCTCCTGCATTTGAGGATGATGATTCCACACATGAATAATCTTTTCTAGGAGCTGGGTTTTGTTGGTAATCACATCTTTAGCCACTTCTCTTTTCATCAGCTCCCACACATTTTCAATGGGGTTGATATCAGGGCCAATCCAACAGAGGGATATTTTTTTCTGCCAAAAAAGCTTTAACAGACCGAGCAGTGTGGCAGGGAGCTCCATCTTGCATGAAAGTGAATGGTTCCCCATTTGGAAACCATTCTCTGAGCTGCGGAATCAACCGATTTTGTAATACTTCTTTGTACTGATCTTGCCTCATTATTCCTTTGACGACGTACAGACGTCCAGTGCCCTTGCCGCTGATGATTGACCAAATCATCACTTTGGTGGGATGTTTAACCGTCGGGACGACACAATCAGGATGAAACTTTTCTCCATGACGACGACGCACATACTGAGCTTTATTCTGCAAAATTTCGAATGTGCTTTCGTCACTGAAGCAGACCTGTCAAAAATAGGAAAAATATATAAACTTCCATGTTTATTTGCTTTATTTAACTGAAAATGATAATAATGTATCAATTATTGATTAAATTGCTGTATCTTACCGATCTCCAGAAGTCCACATCTTTGTCTTGCCATTGTTTGGCCCACTTCAGGCGCTTTGCTTTCATTGCAGCTGTTAACTTGGGCTTCCTAGCGGGGAGACAGGCCTTAAAATCTAATTCTTTCAATTTTCTTCGAACAGTGCACTCAGAAGCATTTACGCTAGCATCCTGGAGTTGTGATTTTATTACCTTTGTGGTAGCAAATCTGTTTTCTACACAAATTTTCTTCAAACATCTCTCTGACCGTGGAGTGAAAATTGGTTTTCTACCGCATCTTTTCTTTCTTTTTGGGCTTAATTCCTTCGCTGACTCAATTTTCTTTTTTATGCGTCTTACACTAGCTTCAGAAACCTCCAATCTTCGTGATATTTCTCGGTTTGTAAATGTTTTCGCAATCACAAGGGCCTTCACTTCAGCTTTTTTTACGTGGTGAAAGGTCGCCTTTTCTACCCATAATGAAAATAGTCCAATTACTTTTTTAAAACACTGCATACAAAATAAACTAATAACTGAGTAGTATAAAACTGTTAAACAAACAATCACAGTCCATAAAGCCACAGAAACACGTCCGTACCTGACTCGATTCCGATCGCGACTGATACAGGTTTGTACTTGTTTACGTTCATGTATCACTTTGTCAACACAATGTTGCCATATCTTAAAAATAAATACAAATATGTAGTCTACAACAATTCTTTTAAATAAAAATCAATAATATTGTAGTTTAAATATACCATTATTGCATAAAAAACTCTTAAGAAACATAAAATTACTAAAAAAAAATACAGTGCGTCTAATAATTTGGCCAGGGACTGTATATATATATATATATATATATATGTATATATATATATATATATATATATATATATATATATATATATATATATATATATATATATATATATATATATATATATTTATATGAGTCTAGCACACGTGCTACAGGGAAGTCCCTAAATCGCTACAGGAGCGACACGTGTGCGGAGAAATCGATTCACGTTGTTCTTGAATCGCTGTAAATTGTACTTGGTGGGAAACACAGTCCAGATGTGAAGTATTAGCGTCACGTGTACTTCTAACATGCACCGCTCTGGGAGGAATTAAGCGGGCCACATCCTTCGAACACTTTCCATGAAAGTACTTGTAGAATAGACTCAAGTCGCCAACCGTTCTTCGATGTTCCAGCGAATCAAGGCCACCGGTCAGTTCCGGGTCTCCAATCAGACGAACAGCTCTTCTCTGAATAGAATCCAACAAATGCAGTGTATGTTTGGGAGCGGAGCTCCAAACATGGGAGCAGTATTCCATAGTTGGTCGAAATTGGGCTTTGTAAAGCTTTTGTTGCGGAGTGTAAAGCTTCGGTTCGAATAATATTCCCAACTTTTGAGCTCTTCTTGCTATGCCTGCAACATGTTCATACCAGGACATATTTGCTCCCAAATTAACGCCCAACAAATTGAGTGACGATGTTAGAGGGATGGAGTGCCCCGACATAACTATGTCGGGTTCAGCAACGTTAACTTTTTTAGAGAAAACTGCCGCCTGGGTTTTTGTAGCGTTAAATTCCACTTGATTACTGTCACCCCAAAATAGAATTTCTTCCAGGTCTTTGTTAAGTTGAATGACTTCCTGCTGTCTGCGGATATTCGTCTGAGTAGCCGATGTCCGAGCGTTCAAAATGAATGAAGAGATAAGTGTACTGTCGTCTGCAAAGCTGTAGATTGGATTCTCGGTCTTTTCCAGCAGATCGGTAATATAAATGAGGAGAGTAGGAGACAGTATGGAACCTTGGGGTACACCGGCGTTGATAGTGAAGGTGTTAGAAAGAAATCCGTCGACTGCCACTCGTAAAGAACGCTCTCTGAGGTAACATGAAAGCCACAAACAGAACTTTTCAGACATACCATAAGAACGTAGCTTAGCCAACAGCCCATTGTACCAAACACGGTCGAATGCCTTGGATATGTCAAGAGCAACCGCTCAAGATTCTCCAAAGTGTTCAGTTGCGTTGTTCCAAACATGTGTTACATAAGTCAGAAGATCTCCAGTTGATCTAGTTTTTACGAAAGCCATATTGGTGATCGCTAATAATGTTGAATCCTTCAAGATATTTTAGAAGATGCTGATTGATAGCCTTTTCCATGACTTTCGATATTATTTAAAGCAGTGCGATTGGTCGGTAGTTATTTGGCAAGATCTTCTTGCCTTTTTTAGATATCGGCTGAACTGTGGCACATTTCCAGCAGGAAGGAAATATTCCCTTTCTGTAGGATAGGTTGAAAAGTCTACAGAAAACTGGTGTTAGTCCCTCGCACAGTTTTTGAGAACTATGGCAGGTATTCCGTCAGCACCAGAAGCCTTTTTGGTGTCTAGCTTCATCAAAATACGTTTTATGATACGCTGTCTGAAGACAATATCGGGCATCCTTGACTGCACTATGGAAATAGTATGTGGTGTTTCTTGGAAATCAACAGTAGAATGTGAAGCAAAGAGTTCAGCCAACAAGTTCGCTTTCTCAACAGGTGTCGTTGCGATAGAATTATCTGGCCGTGTGAGTGGTGGTATGGTGGCTTTGGTGAAATTTTGACTAACTGCCTTAGCGAATGGCCAAAAGGACCTGGAATTGTTGGGACAAGCGAGAAGTTTGTTTCTAATCCATTGATTGTATGACTCCTTGGTTCCGTCGATAATTTCTTTGCATCTGTTCCTGGCACGAACAAAGGTGTTTCGATTTATGGTGTTAGGATTTTCACGCCATTGTCGGTATGCAAGATGTTTAGAAGCAACAGCTTCTTTGCATTTTCGGTCAAACCAAGGCTTGCCGTTGGAGGTGCATTTCTTCGAAAAAGGGATGTAAGCCTCCATACCGGCCAAAATAACATCGGAAACCTCCCTGGCCCAGTCAAATGGGTCTTCGGATCGAAAACAAACATCTAACCAAGGGAAAGTTCGAAAATATTCCATGAGATCTTCCCATTTAGCAGATTTGTAGTGCCAAATCTTGCGCGGTTTAGGCGCCTCTCTGTCACTGATTGGTAGAATACTCGATGTCGAAAGTAGTTTATGGTCGGAAGAACCTAACGGCGGATTTACGCTGACCGTGTAAATCTTCGGATTGGTGGTTAAAAACAGATCAAGAGACTGGCGAACTCCCCGTCTCGATCAGGGATCCATGTCGGTTCGTCAATAAGCTGAGTTAAGTCACAACTGATTGAAAATGATTCGGCTTCATGACCTTGTTCGTCGGTAGGATTTGAATATTTAAGCCAGTTGATGTTGTGGACATTAAAGTCGCCCAGGATGGCAATTTCGGCATTTGGATAGTTAATTTGTAAATGATCGATGGTGTCTACAAGAGAAGCGAAAAGTGTTCTAAAGTTAGTATCACTTGGTGAGCGATAGAGGATACAAATGAAAATGTGGCTTGTTGAGTCGTTATTTTTAACCACATAACATCAAAGTTTAGGGCTTCAGAGCCTCTTCTCGTTGGCAAGAGAGGTCGCTTCTGACAAAAAGACAGATTCCAAAGTTGCGCCTAAATCGAGAATAGTAGTTGTACCCAGGATAAAGATAGTTGACTGTTCTGGTCGATGAACTGACCTTGGTTTCACAGAGAGCGAGTACATGAGCTTTATTTGATTGCAGGTGTTGGTGCACTGAATTTAAGTTCGAGTTTAAACCTCGTATGTTGCAAAAATCCATTTTAAAATTCTGATCTCTACATGTCGACGCCCCTGAACCAGCCCCCACCCGGAGATCCGAACGGGGGGCTATTTTACCTCCGGAATTTTTTGTATCCAGGTGCCTCATCATGCTATTTGGTCCCACGGTCGGGGACATCGATCGGCACAGCTACAAAACGTTAAGCAACTTCACGCAGCCTAAGCCGATGCGATGGTATCACACCGGGCGATGTTGGTGGGATCTGAACATCTATCTATCTAGGATATATATGTATATGTATATGTATATGTATATGTATATGTATATATATATATATATATATATATATATATATATATATATATATATATATATATATATATATATATGTTTTAAATTTATACATTAAAAACAAAGTGATTTTAAGCCGAAAGCACCTGTTCCTAATATATTTTTTATTTTATAGACTTTTTAATGCTGATACGATGGATCAGTATATTTAATTGTTGTTTTCTATTTAAAAACTTTTATTAAACAAAGGAAAATAATAACTACACTTGATTTTAAAAAAATCTGGCCCGAACACTTCATATTGGAATAGATCATGAGTTTTAAAGATAATTTACCAAATAATACATTTTTAGGTCCTGGAAGTTGTGTACTAATATATACTGAACAAGTGAAAGATAGTAAAGTGCCTTTAGTAATTCATATCAGTGGATGGAGAGGTACAACCTCATTAAGATGCTATACTACTCAGCATAGTACAGTTCATCTCCTTCGATTACTTGGGGGTGATACATCTAAATATGGTAAGAATAACATTACCTGATAAATTATTTGCTGTTATTAATTATATTGAAAGTGCAACACTAAAGATTTACATGGACAGAATGAAACCAATTGAGAAATATTTAGGGGGTCTATTTCCCCTAAAAACGTCGTTTCTGGTTTGGATATTCATGATGTCCAAATGTGGTGACCCTATCCTTGCAGTAAGGATTTGATCTTGAAAAAATTGTACATTACAGGAACGGTTTAAAGGTCAAGAGATTAACATGAAATTTCGTACATATATTTGGTATTATTAAGATAAGTAATTAAAATATGGAAATCTCTTGCAAGCACTCAAATCCTTTAAAGAGATAATTAAATATTGATAAATATATAGTTTTGACCCATCTATTTTTCTACATTTAATTGTTGTGATACAGCACGGGACACAAAAATCAATTCTACATTACAGTTATTACAGATAATATTTCAAAAGTATCTGCCATTAATAGTTTAATTAGAAATTCGATCATTTTGAAGAATATTAGATTTAACAAAGAACACTGGTTTCATTCTTTACTTTTCAAGGTCCATCTCAAGCATTTAATTTTACCATTCTATAAGTAAGTGTATATGACCTGAGATCGTGGGTTCGAATCCCACCGCCACCGAGAAACTTTTTTTAGTTCTCTTGTGGTTGTGTCTTAATCTTTAAATATTTTCCTGATTGTTCATGGTTTCGATACCCTAAACCGTCATTAGAAACTTATGTGTATTGTTTAAGTACTTCTTAGCGTGTATTATAAAGACCTACGAACGGACGAAACAGTAAGAATGGTAGCTCTAAGGTTGGGCTTATTTACCGACGATGCCAGGGCGCGTGACGTCAAGGGAATTAAGAGTAGTTCTCGACTGAGATGGGGGAAGTAACGAAACAGATCTCCAACTAGCAGGCCAAAGTCCGCGGGTGTTGTGACTTAATTGGTAAAGTACAGGGGCGTATTCCTTGAGATAGTGGGTTCGAATCCCACCAGCCCCGAGAAACTTTTTTTAATTCTCTTGTGGTTGTGGTTTTACCTGCAAGTATTTTCCTAATTATTTAAAGCACTTATTTTGCTGTTGAATTTTAATATCTCTCAAATAACACAGGTATACAAAAAAAATTCTCTGTCTTTTAAGTGAGACACGTGTTTTCTTAAATATTTTTTATGCTGGATCCAAAAGAATCGTAAAAAAGACCACCGTGAGATTTTTTCAGAAAATACACTTAAAGTTGCCAGAAAACTATTAAATTGAAAAAAATCCATTTTAATAAATATTGTAAAACTGCATAATCATTAAAATTGTCGAATAAAACTATTATTTCGGACATCTTTAAATGTTCTGAATCTACATTTGTCATAAAAGCTTAAAAATATTAGGTTGTAATGTTCATGTTTAACAAAAAACACGCATACACCACGTTTAACTAAGCTGCGTAGCAAAATGCTGTTTATCAAAATAGTCTCCTTTAAGAGCGCTTTTCTAACATTTCTATACCTTTCTTGTAAAAGGATTTGTCTTTGCCTTCAAAATAGTTCTCAGTTTGGGCGATAACTTCTTCATTGGAGCCAAATCTTTCGCGCGAGCATTTTTTTGTGCTCTGCGAATAGATAATAGTCGCTGGGGACCAAATCTGGAGAATACGGCCTTTTTGGTGTCTAGCTTCATTAAAATACGCTTTATGATACGCTGTCTAAAGACAACATCGGACATCCTTGACTGCAATATGGGAATAGTAGGTGGTGTTTTTCCTTGGAAATCGACATAGAATGTGAAGCAAAGAGTTCAGCCAACAAGTTCGTTTCTCAACAGGTGTCGTTGCAATAGAATTATCTGGCCGTGTGAGTGGTGGTATGGTGGATTTGGTGAAATTTTGACTAACTACCTTAGCGACTGCTCAAAAGGACCTGGAATTGTTGGGACAAGCGAGAAGTTTGTTTCTAATTCGTTGATTGTGTGCGTCCTTGGTTTCGTCGATAATTCCTTTGCATCTGTTCCGGGCAAGTTGGTATCACTTGGCGGTCGATAGAAGATACAGATGAATCTTGTAGTTTGTTGAGTCGTTATTTCTAACCACATAACATCAAAGTTTGGGGGCTCCATAGCTTCTTCTCGTTGACAAGAGAGGTCGCTTTTGACAAAAAGACAGATTCCAAAGTTACGCCTAAATCGGGAATAGAAGTCGTACCCAGGATAAAGATAGTTGACTGCGCTGGTCGATGAACTCACCTTGGTTTCACAGAGAGCGAGTAACGGGGTTTATTTGATTGCAGGTGTTGGTGCACTGAATTATATTCGAGTTTAAACCTCGTATGTTGCAAAAATCTATTTTAAAATTATGATCTCTGCATGTCGACGCCCCTGAACCAGCCCCCACCCGGAGATCCGAACGAGGGGCTATTTTACCTCCGGGATTTTTTGTGTCCAGGTGCCTCATCATGCTATTTGGTCCCACAGTAGTTAATGTGGAATTTTCTTGTTCCGTCACATGTTTATGTTTGTCTTCTTCGGCTTTGACTCAGGAGGTGTTATTATTATGTAGTTTGGGTTCTGACCAAATATTTTTCTAATAATCTGTGAGTTCTCCTTTGTTTGATGGTTCAGTCACTGCTGTCTGTTTGCTGTACATAGTTTTTCTGTAGAACTGTTTTTCGCTTCTTCGGAAGAGGTTGTTGGTGTCTTTCCTCTCGTTTGATTATTTGTATCTACGGAGTCTTGCGGCATATACGGATAGTTTTTGTTTCAAAGTATCAAGGATTTCTGGCAGTGTTCTGTTGGGAGACATGGATTTGATCTTGTCTACACTCTGTGTGACACGTTTGGACGCGTTCCCGTTCTTAAACTGGGTAAGGTGTCCTAGATCTCTTCTGATGTTGTTGATTTTGTTTTCTATTCTTATTTGCCATTTGAATCCTGGTTTTGTGCTGTTGGGGTTTCTTTGTCGTTTCGAGAGTTTTTGTTTAATTATTCCGTCGGTTGCGCTTGGGATTGATGGTGGTGGGTCCAGGCGGCGAGTGATTCTCTTGTCAGTGATTTCTTTGTCAGGTCTTGTGATTTTATTTTTATTTATTACAGCAACGCATGGTGTGTCCGTTGATTCCTGCGGTGCAACTCATGCATTGCTTTGATTTTCCCGCCTTGGTGGGTGTTGGCTTACTCGCCGGCACAACACTTTTGACGGGTCCATTTTCGGTTGCCCGGTCTTCATCGTTTTGCTCGAGCTGCCATTATCCGCGACTTCCTCGACCGTTACGTCGCTCGTCCGATGCTTCTTTTATTGGTCTACTGTTGTTTGGGATGTTTTTAGTGTTTTGTGGTGTCAGAAGCTCAAAGTGTCCCGACATTGGGTTGCCTGTTAGTAGAAGGTAAATAGTGTGTGTTTTCCTGTGCTTTTTATTGTTGGTTTGTCCCTATTTTTGTATTTCTTGTTCTTCGTTGTTTCGAGAAGATATGAAAGTTGCTATTTTGGGTTTCCGAGAGGGCAAGTATCTCTAGGCTCGTTCCATAGGTGCCATTTTTCCTCATATGGTTATAGTAGTTATTGAAGTCTTTCATATCGTCGTCTTCAGTTAATGAAAATGTCTGAAGTTCCGACCAGTTTTGTTGTATATATCTTAGAGCAACCTTTCATGATGGTTTTGGTGGCCATATAAGTGTAAGCTAACTGCACGAAAAAGGCAATTTTCATCATCTACAATATCAGATCTGGTAAAACTATCGGGAGTAGTTTCGGCTGAGGCGGTTGTTTGGATCGTCTGTGGTTGTTGTTACGGTGGTGCTGTAGCTGTTTTACGACAGAGGTCCATCTCCTCAACACCCTGCCATTATCACTTCTTCTTCTTCAAGTGCCCTGTCCGGTCCCCCGAACGTTGGCGATCACCCTGGAGAGCGCGTCCCTGTTCTCTGCCATTCTAAAAAGATCACCTGCCTTCTTCATCTGAGCGTCATCAAGATCAAATTCACACTTTCTGCGAATTCTGGCATGTATGACGCGCAAGAATGTTTTTAAAAGATGACTCATCAAACTTATCAAGCGATAGTCACTACATTTTTTAGGTCTGGATTTTTTGGAATAGTCACAAAGGTCGACCTGAGCCAGTCATCTGGGATCACCCCAGTGTTATATATCAAGTTAAATCATTTTGTGATTTGTGATATGTTACCCTCGCTTACAAGTTTCAATATCTCTGTCGGAATCTGATCCGGACCCGGAGACTTTCCATTGGGTGATATATGGATGGCGTGAAGCACTTCTTCGTTAAGAATTTCTGGACCTTCCTCCATATTTTCTTCATTATTCTGTAAGGGTGGTCTATCGTCATGAAATAGTTCATTTATATATTTTTCCCATGTGCCTCTGATTTCCCGTTCATCCATTATAGGTGTATTTGTTGAATCAAGCAGGGTAGCTGGTTGTGGTTTTTTGTAGATACCAGCAATCTCCTTAAGTTTCTTGTGGCTACAAAAGTTATCGTGTTTCTTTTCCAATTCTTCCATTTCCCGGCACATTTCTCTCATCCAGCCTTCATTGGCTTTATATTCTTCCTTGTTGTTCTTGACCTGTCTTCTTCTCTCCATCAATATCAAGATATCGCCAGTAATCCACCTTTTTTTCTTGGTTTCTCCTGATGTTTGTAGGTGCCTATTACACGTCCTGTTCAGCATATTTTTCAGCTTATCCCATAGTACCCCGACTTCTGTCAAATCACTTTCATTCACTTTGCCAAGTTCATCGTTGAGTTCTCGTTGCACCATTTCTCTTACTTCTTGTTGATCTAGTTTTGCCAGGTTTAGTGATTTATATGGTCGCTTTTTGCATACCAATTTAAGCTTTAGTTTTATATCGGCAACCGACGGTACGTGATCTGAGCCAATATCTGCTCCAGGGTAGGTTGTTACACGTTTCATACTATTCCTGAAGCGTTTGTTAACCAGAATGTAGTCTATCTGGTTTCTAATGGGTTCTTGGTCGTTGACTTCAGCAGGCAACATCCATGTATAAAGACGTCTTTTGGGGAGTTTAAACCATGTGTTCGTGATAACCATGTCATTTTCCTGGCAAAATTCAAACAGTCTGTCACCTCGGTGATTGCTCGAACCCAATCCAAAGTCTCCGACCAAATCAGATCGTCGGCCTTGTCCAATCTTAGCATTATAATCCCCGAATATAAGTGTTAGGTCGTCACTGCTGAGTTTTCCCAGGACTTTATTAAGTAGCTCGTACATGTTATCGACCTCCTGGTCATAACGTTTATCGGATGTTGGGGCATAAATTTGTATTATATTGATCTTGAATAGCTGTCCTTGCATCTGAATTAATATGATTCGGTCAGTTATAGGGCTGTAACTTACAACA
Source organism: Pachyrhynchus sulphureomaculatus (assembly GCA_019049505.1). Lineage (NCBI taxonomy): Eukaryota > Metazoa > Arthropoda > Insecta > Coleoptera > Curculionidae > Pachyrhynchus > Pachyrhynchus sulphureomaculatus. Next base: position 116,058,224 of record CM032446.1, on the reverse strand, counting down.
TTCTTGTTGTAAGGAAAGGAAACAAATACACTCACACCGTTGCGGTGTTGCGGGTCATTAGGGTCGCTACCGGAATAGTATAGTGTACCATGTTCATTTTGGCATGTTCCTGAATTCGGCCAGCGGAGTTCACTGATTCCCATTACTCCAACTCTCAGTCTTGATGCTTCTTTGATGACATTGTCGAACTTTCCTGCAGCATACAGACTTCTAACATTCCACGTGGCAATTCGAAACTTTGATTTTGCTATGTTGAGCCGGGAGATTCTTCGCACCCCTTGCCCATTAAAGAGCTGCCCGGGACTAGGGGCCGTGGTATGTGGTTTTCTCTCCATAGCAATATCCTGGGAAATTTGTACACTGGGGTGGTTTCCCGTTGCCTTCCCCTGTCTTAAGTCAGCCGCCCCTAACATGGAGACAGACGCTGTTCGCAGCCGCCCACTCTGGGTCAGACGCTGCTCTTCCCTTATTTAAATATAAGAGATAAGTGCCACTTCCGCCAGTTTTGCCGTTCTGAAAATCTTTTTTCTCCGCCTAGCTGCCGTTGTGGGCTTCATCCGTAACCCTGGACAAGGGACCCTTTCAGGTAATAGGTTTCCGGGTCAGAAACCTCCCGGAATCTGCGGTGGGCAGGGTCGATTCACTTCCCTGAATAGGACTGTCCTAATGGAGTTCCTACCCGCTACCCGCGCCATTATCACTATTAAAATAAAAATATTAGGTGTAGTGGTGATAACTGTTAACTGATAACATTTCTTAACAAATATTTCTATTTACATTAATATAAACTTCAAAACTAAGACGGTCACTATGCATCCTTAGGACACTGACCTATGTCCGTAGGTCACTCCTACTATTCTAGTTCAAAATAATTATAAATAGTTAGAAATCACAGACAATATCACATACATATTTTATCATTACCAAAATTGAATAAATGAAATATTGCTCCCTATTTGTCGAACCATCTGGGAACGCGCGTCTCATCAGCTGACGCATTGAGTTACAACTCATCAGCCGAGCTAGTTGCATCCTGAGATGGTTTGATAGATGAAAAAACAATGTTTGATTGCCGAAAATAAGTTTATTAATCTTTGGTAATCATATTTATCTGTGTATTTTTCTATTTTTATTTAAGATCATGAGTTGTACCTACTACAGTGTTCCTTAATTATTTTAAATGACTTTAGGAGAAACTCTACATAAGGACATTATATGGATTTATTTTTGTTGATAAAATTAGTTCACCATTGCCGGAAAACGTAATTAAAATGTCAGATAAATCCAATTATTGGAATAATTGTCATGTAAAATAAATAATAGTATAGTTGTATGACATTTGCATATGACTGGTTTTCATTTAATCTGACACATATTTTAATATGTATATACACATGTTGTATAAAAACCACCAAGTCTTGCAACATTTTAATTAGATTGGCGACAAGGAGTAGGAAAACGATACTAAATTTCAACACAATCATTCTATTATTATTTGTATTGTAATATTGTGTTATGCCTATATAAAGAATAGTAGTTATTAAAATTTAGTTATTAGTATTAAAATAATATCATGTGTAGTTGAATTTTTATTAATTTTAAATACTAGGCTATTTGATATTATGTGGATTCTTATAATCTAATTTTGACACAATGTTTATTTTAAAAGCGTGGTATTGAAATTCATTATCACAGGGTCTGTCTGCAAAAATAGCACGTAACTTGTCTAGAAAAATGTTATACTAAGGTAAAGAAACTTTATTTTCCATATGTACTTGTATTACTAATATACTATATTAGTTGGCTCATTTTTTTTAACAGTTGTAGTACTGATGTGAAATCGGGGTTCTTGAGATTAGTTCGTATTAAATTCGAGTAACTTTCCGATGTTTCGCCTACGATTGCGCGAGACGACTTTTCGAGAACAGAACACTAAATATTTTCGAAGCGCTAACTTTGGTTTATCGGATGGTGAACATTCTAGACAAC
>CM032446.1:116038735-116046235 GCA_019049505.1 Pachyrhynchus sulphureomaculatus | reverse complement strand
CTTTCGAAAATCTCAGAAGTCATCCATTATTGGCGTAATCTAACTCCAGAGATTTAACTCCTTTTAAACAATGGGGATTTTTTCTGCTTATACCTATGAGCAGTAATTTCAGTTTTTCTGAGCCATCCATGTTTGCTCCAACCATAAGCGTCACCCTTTCTTTACTTGTTTTTAACACCAAAACATTTATCACTTTTAAAAGCAAAAGTTTTATTTGCCAAACATTTAAAAAACAAACCGGTTTCATCACAATTGAAAACGTTTTTTGGCTCGTACTTTTTCAATGCACTTTTTAAAACAGTTTCAGTCCAAATGTCACAGTCCTCCTCATTAACGCTTGCACTCTCGCCAGACACCGTCTTGAAAACAATTGAATTGCAAGTCTTCCAGGCACTCAATCACCCTTCACTAGCTTGAAAATTAACGCAGTTAAATTCTTTAGCAAATTGTAGAGCCTTTTGCTTTATTAAATTTCCCGATATTGGTACGTTTTGATGCGTACTGGCCACTTGAAACCATCGTAAAACTGCTTCATATACATCCTCGAAAGTACTCACCCGTACTCGTTTTCGACTGCTTGGAACACTAAGTTTCTTGATGATACTGTCGCGACTTTTATTATCAGAGAGACACAACTTGGAGAAACACCAAATTTTGCAGCAACATCAATTTTTTGCAGCCTTTATCAACTTCCTCCAAAACTTTAATTTTTTCAGCTAAACTTAAACACACTCGCTTGGACATCTTACTTGATTCTTAAACAAAAAGAAACTGAACCTGAATTTACGAATTACTAGGCCTCGACTATAAAATGGGTTTTTCCCCGGTTTCTATAAAATGGGTTATTCCCCGGGTTTCTCACAGAAATCTACCTGATTTATTGCCAACCATTAGGCGTTAAGAACCTTTATATTATATTTTATTATATAGAGTGTTACTATTTTACAGATTCACTATATGCAGGGCTTTTTACATGAAATTTCATTAAAATATTCTAGGTCTTGAAAAAATTGCACTCTAAAGAGTTTTTCACTATATAGAGTTTCACTATAAACAGTGTCGACTGTATATGTATATATATATATATATATATATATATATATATATATATATATATATATATATATATACATATATAAATATACATATATATATATATATAATATATATATATATATATATATATATATAATATATATACATATATATATATATATTATATATATATATATATATATATATATATATATATATATATATATATATATATATATATATAATATATATATATATATATATATATATATATATATATAAATATATATATATATAATAATATACATATATATATATATATATATATATATATATATATATATATATATATATATATATACGAGGCTGGTTTGAAAATTCCGTGCAAAAATAAAAACTACTTATGTGTTTGGGGTAAACCTTTTTTTATTTTTCGACATAGTCTCCTTTTAGGCTTATACACTTCGTCCAACGATGTTCTAGTTTGTTGATTCACAGTGACGAAACGACGCTTAAAGTCCTCCGGATTCTTCTGGAACAGCTGCAAACCATCCTTACAACACTTCACACGATTCCGTTTTTGGTCAAGCGTGAGCAATCGCGGCACCCATCTTGCGGATAGCTTTCTCATGTCCAAATGTTTATGCAAAATATTATGTACCCGTTCAGTCGAGATGCCCACAGCACTAGCAATCTCACGCACCTTCACGCACCTTAACTCTTCTGTCATCCATCACCATATCATGGATTTGATCAATGATTTCTGGAGTCGTAACCTCCACAGGCCGTCCAGAACGTTCAGCGTCACTTGTGCCCATATGGCCAGTCCGAAAATTTTGAAACCACTTATAAACTTTTCTAATCGAAGGTGCAGAGTCACCATAAATGTTTATCAAGCTTCTCTTTAGTCTCCTGAGGCGTTTTGCCTTTCATAAAGTAATGTTTAATCACCACACGAAATCCTTTTTCGTCCATTTCTTGAAAATCACTCGACTTCCTTGATTCACACGAATGCCAAACACAAAGAAATAGACCAATATGGCTGAAACTTGGTGTGCGTTCATTCAAGAGATGCTACTAACTAAACATGACCTCGATACGCGCCGGCCGTGCCATCTCTCGGACTTTGCACGGACTTTTCAAACCAGCCTCGTATATATATATATATATATATATATATATATATATATATACATATATATATATATATGTATATGTATATATATATATATATATATATATATATATATATATATATATATATATATATGTATATATATATATATATATATATATATATATATATATATATATATGTATATATATATATATATAATATATATATATATATATATATATATATATATATATATATATATGTATATATATATATATATATATATATATATATATATATATGTATATATATATATATATATATATATATATATATATATATATATATATATATATATATATATATATATATATATATATATATATATATATATATATATATATATATATATTATATATATATATATATATATATATATATATATATATATATATATAATATATATACACGTATGTATGTATGATTTTGTTATCTTTCTTTGACCCTGTATGTACTTTTTGTTTATTTTTCAATTTTCTTGGGTTTGGAGGTCAATTATAGAATGAAACTTCCTAAAATTTATTGTGATCCTTTCCTTTTATTATTGACGTTTCGGCACAGTTTGCCTTTCTCAACATTTTTTTGTTTAGTTTGGCTTGGACGTGGATGGTTATTTTTTGATGTAATAGAGTAGGAAGCGTTTTGACGGAAAGTTCAATTTTGAAATTTTATTGTTGAGACATATAGTGAGGTCAGAAGAATTTAAATTAGCAGTATTTTTAATTTAGCAGTTTAGTTTTTAATGCAAGATATGATTTCATATTTTCATGTTTATAAAATCCACCTAATAAATATAATATTCATAATAACGCTGAAAAAGTTATTTATTAAATCTATATTTTAGATATAAGTAAATTCAAAAAACTTGAAGGGGGAGAAGCAGTGAAAGAAGAAAAATCTGAGGCAGCTGAGGGGACTGGTGCTGTTCATAATGAAACAACGAAGGTCAGTAAAAAGTAATTTATTAGGTATTTGAAAAATACTATATTAAATGAAATTTCTTAAAATTACTCATTCTAGAATGTCAGACTTAAAATGGTGCAACATTTTCCTAATGTTAAACGAGGCACACACATAATGAGATCTGGTCACGTCACATTACGCTTTCTTCATCGCTGCCTGGTATCCATAATGCACTTCAAATCGCACCATCATAACCTTGTCCTTTTTTCATTTGTTTAATATTAACGTAGCTTGTCAGGTTCGTGTGACAATGCAAGACTCACAGTGGATGTTCCCCGTTAAGTATTTAAGGTATACTAAACAATGAATTCAATATAAACATTTAAAGCTATTTGCTTAATAGAATGTCGATTTTTCTTCGTTTTGAAACGACTATTCATTAAGATTTATTTAATTCAATTGAATAAAGCGACTTTAAGCAAGTAAATTTCGTGTTTAAAATATTGCACAATCCCCTTTTAATCTTCACAGCCAGGTTATGACTTTTTAAAGATATTTGCATTTAACAAAATATATAAATACTGAGTTTTCAAGTTATTTACATTTTATATCTTAACCTTGTCTCAGTAGTTTTAATTTGGGACCTAACCTATATACAACAAAAAATGTTATTTTTCAAAGAATAAATAGCTAGTTGTAATAAGAATTTTATTATTAATATTATGTGGATACAACGATCGCGCTTGATTGTTATAAATACTACACTTACAGCGTAACAATTTTTTGAAGAAAAATCAATGCAGCTCCCAGTTTTTAACCCAGTTTTTTTTCAAATTACTTGTTTATAATCTAGCAATGCCAAACAACTACAGTTTTTTTGGGAAACCTAACTTTGCAAAATAGAAGACTGCATAAAGGTCAGTTTTTTTACAAACCGCAGCTTCTTGCATATAACTTTTCGAAATAAACTAAATGGTCGTTGAGGCGATTTATAATTTAAAAAACTGAAAAAAGATTGAGCGGAGGAAGAGCTTCAGAGATAATTACAACTGAAGCTTGACATTTTCCTCTATATACTGCTAAAATTGAAAATAACGAGAAAGTAGCCAATTTTCAGATTTTTTGACAAAAAATTCTGAAACGAACATATAACACGATATTTCCGAAGCAACCACTTTACCGTCCTTCCCTACCTCATTAACAATCGATTCAATTCAAGAACCCTAAAATGGACGTGTAATACAATATATTCAAAGCAACTTCCCTACCTCAATAACCCCTTAAATATTTGACAAATTAAAAATACTTCAATTTTCAGATGCCTTGACTCCAAGAACCCTGCAAAGAACTTATACATATAACACGATATATAAGAGGCAACACTCTCCTACCTCATCTCCTACACGTTTACATATTTGAATTACTTTAATGGAAAAATAATGCAACAGATTTCTTGACTCCAAAAATCCTGAAAAAGACGTATAACATGATATATATGAGGCAGCCCCTCTAAGTACGTCCCCCACGCTTTCATCCCATACTTGTTTGACAGTTAATATTTATGCTTAAAATTTGTTCATTATATCAGCCAAAACGAAGAAAATAAGATTTGTCGACCTACAACTTTTCAACCCCATCCCCTCTAAGGATATCAGCGAAGCCCATAGGTTTTATCCATACATACTTTAAGTATAACATAATATATATAAAGTAACTCCTCTAACCCTATACCCATTTCATTAACCCCTTATAAGTTTAATTATAAATAATTAAAAATTACACAATTTTCAGATTCCTCGACTCTAAGAAGCCAGGAAACGACGTATAACTCGATATATACGAGGCAACCCTTTAACACCTTTTTTCAGCCTATCAACCCCTGATTGCTTAAGATTTGTTCATGATCCTAACCAAAATCAAGGAAAATTCTCGTAATGATATTAAAAAAGTACAAAATTTATCGACCGGCATCCCTTTAATTCCGTTCCCTGCGATATTTCTCAAAAGGTTTAACCTTAAATACTTCAATATGTGTACCAAATTTGAAAGCGATGTCTCATTTCATTCCAGAGTTATACCAACAGATTGACAGACTGACGAAAATGGGAACTATATTTTTTATAATCAAGGACCCTGAAACGTGAAAAATTCCAAAAATTTAGAAGGGTGGTTTTTTCGCGAATAAGATACTTCTCTTTATTAACGGAAATAAAATTAGTGAAACGATTTACCCAATACTTCTCTTGCCCATACAAAGTCCCAAAAATACACTTTTGATTTTTTTTTCCACACTAAAGAATTACTTATTACTTAATCCAAGCATTATGAAACTATTTTAGAGTGATATTTTTAAACATGAATATCAGTTTTTTTCTCCAAATGTAACACTTGTCATCTGTCACATTAAAGTTGACCTTCCTAATATTTTAATAAAAACCTTTTGTGTCGTGGGGATACCTTATAAAGCAGTCCTATATTATATGTTTTTTTAAAAAGTTATTCTGGTATATAAATGAAGAAACAATCGTAATATTTTAAACTATGGCCCTTTAAACACTAAACTCCTAAGAATTATCGTCTATAGGGATCTTTTTTGTGAACAATTAATTAATGTTTAATGGTTTAAGATTATCGAGTTTTGTGGCGCTAGGTTTTCGAATAGCTAAACAGAACAATGCTTTTATATTGATAGTTCCACACCGAGTGAACTGACAAATAAAAATCGTTTACTTGTTAGCTCTAGTTCACATATGAATCAAACTATAGATTTGATAGCGAAATAATCCTTTTAGAGTGAGAATAGGTAATAGTAAGTTATGTATAATGTTCAGTATTTTTTTAGAAATCTATAGTTTCAGTTTATGTTTTAGTGAGAGTATTGCTAGAATCTTCGGTTTAAACAGAAACACCTACGTATTCCAGTAAGTGGATTATATATGGTGTCGTATTTTCGTTGTGCGCGTTATTTATGAGAAAACAAAGCTGCAGTGTTTACCAAACCGTGCTATTCAATTTCATCCTGTTTCTTAAAACTAAAAGGATAATCGAAAATAATGGCGAGATCTTTAAGATGTAACAGTGAGGCTATATATCGTCACAAATAACATATATCCCACAAATAATACAAGCATATTACACCCTGTGAGTTTATCTAAAGTTTAAATTATTTTTTATTATGAAATGATATCTGAAACGATGAGTCTGACCAAAATAGTCTTTATTTGCTCTAATTGCAAGTCATTAAGCAATTACAAAAATCAAAATTTATATGACTTGCGAGGAACAAGTTCAGGCATAGCTAACACAACAAAACTGAATAGCTGCTCTTTTCTTGTAGCAATATTTTATTAGTAATATCCACTAGAGTTTATCAATTTTTAAAATAACATATTTATGTTTTATATATTGGCGTAGGTGGATAATAGTATAATTCACGTTCGTCGGAAATTAAGAAAAAATGTTTTAAATTTTCAGTATTGTGTTTAGTTACAAAATAATGATACGTTTCATTCTATAGTCGACTTACAATGGAATAAGGAAAAGAAAATTATTGTCGAATTTACGTTTTTTGTTTTTAAAGTATGTATTAGTGAATCCGCCTAAAAATCCGAGATTGGCTCGTTTCGAAATTGCCAATTTAACTATTTAATCAAGTGCTCTAGTCTCTTAAAGTCTAGCTGCATAATAGTATATGTTGCATACTGTGGCGTAGCCGGGGTGGTGCTTATGTCCCTACGGTCGGATATAGAAAATTATGTTCCATAGAAACGGTTTTATATATATATATATATATATATATATATATATATATATATATATATATATATATATATATATATATATATATATATATATATATATATATATATATATATATATATATATATATATATAATATATATATATATATATATAATATAAAATATATATATATATATATATATATATATATATATATATATATATATATATATATATATAATATATATATATATATATATATATATAGGGGCTCTGTTTTCACCTGAGCATCAATTTTTAAATTGGTTGTAAGTTTTTAGGCTTCTGCTGTAGGGAAGGGATCTTTATTTGAAACCGTTTGAAGTGGAATTATTATAGGTTAAGTCCCATTTGATTTTACAATCTCATAATTTTGTTAACTATTAAACTTCTGTTATTGCCGTGTTCTCTATTGACTTCTTTTTTCTCTTCACTCTAGACGCTAGTTAATAACAAAAAATGTCGTAACTGACGTTTTTAAGAACTAACCCTTGAATATTTAAATTATATTAAAATGTCTTTAAAACAAACAATGGTGCTAAATGGTATTTGTAAGATGTGATAGAGGCATATTTTAAATGTTTAGGGTAGTTTATATATTTATT
>CM032446.1:115998735-116033735 GCA_019049505.1 Pachyrhynchus sulphureomaculatus | reverse complement strand
AAACTGATTCAAATGTTATTTTTCATTTCCATACATAAAAGAAATCTCCACAAAAACAACTAAACTTTTCAACTAATCACCTAATTTAAAAATTGCTTTTAAACACAAAAAAACTATTAACAATATTTTCACTTGTCTAAAAGACAAAGGTGAAATCACAAAAGTTTTAGAAGTAGTTTACAGCATCCCTTGCTCTCAATGCGAAAAAATCTATATAGGACAAACATCTAGAGTCCTGAAAGACAGAATCACTTCCCACAAAAGTGATTGCAGATTAAAGAAAAACTCTTGTGCGCTTGCCCAACATAGTAGCCAATTTTCACATGAATTTAATTTTACTGAAACCAAAATCCTATGTAAAGAGAGAAATCTCGGCAGGAGAATCTTTAGGGAGATGGTGGAAATTCACCTGGAACCGAAGTCGATGAATAAAAAAACTGACATTGAAGATCTGAGTTTAATTTTTTCCAATCTATTACAAATAGGCAGTCAGAATGAAAACTCTTACAATATCTCTGACATATCTCTTTGATAATAATCACACTGATTTTCACTAATTTTTTTAACTTTAAAACGATCAAACAAAATGTCAACGTCATTCTACTTTCAAATATAAATTAACCACAACTTAATTAAGAGATAGAAACACACTGCCCTTAGCAAAATGACAAGAAAACATAACAAAAATTCCTTTGTAAATTAAAATCATTTTACATCCACAAAATTCTCGGTACTATTCTAACAAAATGAAGTAAAAATTTATTATATTTCCCAGAGATGAGTATGTCGAGTTTTTCTAGTGTTTTTTCCTGTTTTTTCTTATGAATAAGTGTAATAAAGTGCCCCCACAAACAACAATTTTTGAACACACCACTTAGCAGTAAGTACTTTAATGTTACATATAAAATAGGGTTGTTCTTTACTTTTAATCTCAAAAATACTGATAATCTACTGTAATTGTAGCCCTGATGAAGAAAATGAAATATTTTCGAAAGCTTGGCGTAGCTAAAAAGGTGTCCAAAACTTTTTAGTTCATTTCCAAAGACCGCTTACCCCAAGAACGTAATACTGCTATATATATATATATATATATATATATATATATATATATATATATATATATATATATATATATATATCCCAGAAGTAAAAAATGGAAGGAGTTGTCTGTGTATCTTAGTCTATTGTAGCCTACCCTTTGATATTTAAATAATTGCATACCCCAAGAACGTAATACTGCTATATATATATATATATATATATATATATATATATATATATATATATATATATATATATATATATATATATATATATATATATATATATATATATATATATATATATATATATATATATATATATATATATATATATATATATATATATATATATATATATATATATATATATATATATATATATATATATATATATATATATATATATATATATATATATATATATATATATGTATATATATATATATATATATATATATATATATATATATATATATATATATATATATATATATATATATATATATATATATATATATATATATATATATATATATATGTATATATATATATATATATATATATATATATATATATATATATATATACCCCAGAAGTAAAAAATGGAAGGAGTTGTCTGTGTATCTTAGTCTATTGTAGCCTACCCTTTGATATTTAAGTAATTGCATACCTCACACCTAAAATGTAAGGGTACCCTTCACAAAGAAAACACATTTTGTAATATTGAAGTTTTCCAGTATCTTGGCAAGTGATTCTGGAAGAAATATAAATAATCTAAACCATCCTGTCAGGTAACACAAATGAAGCAATAAGTGAATTTATTGAAAATTTGGTTGACAAACAACATGGGGATTTTTACAGTCCATACGTCTCGAAAATTGTTTAATTCTAATAAATGTTACTTCGTCGATAACTAAATCGGATGTAAAATTCTCGGTAATTATTTTACTATAAAGACCAGCCGAGAAAACCGACTCTACAGCGCCATTTTAGAACAAATACTATTTGGGCACAGAATTACCAAAAAAACGCCCTATAACTGTCATATCTCAGATTACAACCAACTGTGGGAATGGCCACGCAAATGTTTCTAATAACTGTCTTGGTAGAGAGTAAACGTCAGAGTCCCTTATCCAATTTAAAAAATATGAATACGTAAAATACAGAAGTGTAATTTTTTCAACTCTAAAACAGATATGTTTAGAGTTGTAGTACGAGAGATTATACATGATTGCAACATGTAACAGTGATGTTACTCAAAACCGAAATTATATTTAATAATTTCACTCCAATCTGAGAAAGAAATGCTCAACTTAAAAAACTTTCTGCGTTTTTCGAGTATTGGTAAGCAATTCATGGAATCAAAATATCCTGTTTCTTAACAAAAGTTTATACTTTAGAAACCTAAAGAATTGTAGTAACTTCCACGGAAAAATTGTTAAACTCTATACATAATGAAGTAACGAATATATATATATATATATATATATATATATATATATATATATATATATATATATAAAGGTCTACAGTGTTGTTCACATTTCAATAGATTTAATTAAAAAATATATTAGAAAAATTGTTACCTTTTAAAATAATTATTTGGTGACACCAATAAATTAATTACTTTTATATTTCAATATTTTATTAGTAAGTAAATATTTTAACACACGATTTACAGAAATTATATATGGTTCATGGTAAAAATGCCGGCTTTACTTAAGCCGACACAGGATCTCTTGTCGACCGATAACAAAGGATTTCTTAGCGACGTCGGCGGCTTTGTCGCCAGCTTTTAGTGGCTCTCTGCTTGGCGGTGGCCAAGTGACAACATCCTCTAGCAAAAGCGTCAAATTCACGTTTAATTTGTTTATTTATAGCGAATGGCAGGTTTTTTAAAATATATAAATAAAAATAGTGGTGTTAATTAAGAAATTTGTAGAAATTGTAAAATATAGCAGCCAGTGTGATAGATTGTGTCGTTCGGTACCATTGGTTTAGTTATAAATATGACACACACAACTTAGAATATTTTATATGGAGATCTATTGCACATTTAAGATACATTTATCTATTTCGTAGGGATGAACATTGCACATAGCAGAATTGAAGTTAAATAAAATTAACTAAATGAACTATACAAAAATAGTAGTAATGTAGTAGTAACACGTCACTAATAAGGTACCAATTTAAGTTACATAAGAATAATAAACAAATACGTTCTTTCACTTTAACGCTAAAGAAATCTTACATTTCTTTTACAAGAAAATCGTTTACCATTTCGGTATTAATCTTGGAAAAGTGTTTTGCCCAAACAGCTGTTAACATAAAAGTCAAAACTGGCTATTAAGGGGCAATGATCCAGTTGTTCTGATGCATTACCAAGGAATTACTTATTTTCAAATAATAGATAAAAAAAATTCCTAATTATGGTTAAATATTATTTTTACTAGGTGTAGTATTTTCATTTGTTATTAGTTTAATTTTACTTGGAACTTGAAAATCTGTAATTGTTGAAGAAAATCGTATGTTTGGCAACACAGGCCTGCGCCTTGATTTTGTAAATGATTTGGGAAAATGCCGTTTTGCCTCTTTTTTTAATTAATAATAAAATTTTCGAATTTGAAAAAAATTGAATATGCTTCTACATGACCCCACGAGTCACCCGTTTCAATAAATATATATATATATATATATATATATATATATATATATATATATTTATCTATATATATATATATATATATATATATATATATATATATATATAGATAAATATATATATATATATATATATATATATATATATATATATATATATATATATATATATATATATATATATATATATATATATATATATATAATATATATATATATATATATATATATATATATATATATATATATATATATATATATATATATATATATATATATATATATATATATATATATATATATATATATATATATATATATATATATATATATATATATATATATATATATATATATATATATATATATATATATATATATATATATATATATATATATATATATATATATATATATATATATATATATATAAAAAATATATATAAACGGTATTACTTGTTTATTAATATAACGTAAAAATATGTTAATTTAAAAATCATTTTATGTTATTAGTCTTATCAAAACTGAATACAATCGGTTGCAACGCTTTATAATTTCAACCTTACATTCAGCTCCTAAAAAGGTACATTCTTTGTTTGCGAAACCTAAGGAATGCATTGTCCAATCTAATGAAATAATTGATTCTACGTTCTTACATTTACCTTGAATATCTTACTTCTGGATTACAAAAAAATATGTAAGTTATTTGTTCCAAATTCAATAAACATCTTAACATAAAAATTCTGTAAATGAAATATTTTAGGTAAAGAATAAATGGTAATACCTCTAAAAAAAAATTTCCTTCGTAGTAGTAAGGTTTCCCTAGGCAGTACTTGTGGTCTTTCTTACCTTTCATTTTCGGCTTTTTGTGAACTATTACTTGGACTAGATACCCCGCTGGCTGAACTTGAACTTTGTCTGTCTGTATCATTTTTATGAAGACCGTTGGTTTGACCAATATTTCCCCCGCTTAAACTTTTGGCTAAAGAATAATTTTTATTACCAGCATCGTGATTAACAAAATTGTTAGCTATATGTTGGATATTTCCTGAACTAATGCATTTGCTGATTTCGTTTTTTATTTCCTTAGGCTCTGGGCTAAAGCATTCTTTATTTCCATTATTTGTACATTGCTGAATAACTCGATTTCTTTCAAGTAGTTCCCTTTTTCTCTGAAATAAGACTTAGAAATAATATCGCTCGTTTGGAGGAAGTTGAATCTTAAAAAATGTAACATTACTTCTATAGTAACTTTGGGCAATTTGAAAAAGAACTCTTATATCAGAAGTTCTATATTGCAATACAGGAATATGTAATGCGATCTAATAAAACAACCGTCTGTTAAAAGCTTCTACGCAATAACATACACCTTCTTTTTTCCAATTTTTTTCGCTAAGCTTACACAATTATTTTCTCTTTAAAATCACGGATCAGTGTAATTTCTTTTAAATGTCAATTTCTAGTACCTGTCGTAGACAGACGCACAATAACTTGTAGAAATTTAAGGGGACGAACATTAAAAGTTTTCTTGTAAAAACTTTTTTTTTTTTTTTTTTTTTTTTTATTGGTCTAGCACACGTGCTGCAGGGAAGTCCCTAAAGCGCTCCAGGAGCGGCACGAGTGCGGAAAAAAGCGATTCACGTTGTTCTTGAATCGCTGTAAATTGTACTCGGTGGGAAACACAGCGCTGGGCAAATTATTCCAAAGGGATGACGTTCTCCATATAAAAGATTGCTTGAAAAGCGTTGTACGCGGAGTAACAAGCTGAACCTCATACGGATGCGAAGCACCAGCGCGACGTGTATTTCTAACATGCACCGCTTTGGGAGGAATTAAGCGGGCTACATCCTTCGAACACTTTCCATGAAAATACTTGTAGAACAGACTCAAGTCGCCAACCGTTCTTCGATGTTCCAGCGAATCAAGGCCGCCGGTCAATTCCGGGTCCCCAATCAGACGGACCGCTCTTCTCTGAACAGAATCCAACAAATGCAGTGTATGTTTGGGAGCGGAGCCCCAAACGTGGGAGCAGTATTCCATAGTTGGTCGAATTTGGGCTTTGTAAAGAATTAACAGTTGTTGTGGGGTGTAAAGCTTTCTGGTTCTAAATAATATTCCCAACTTTTGAGAAGCTCTCCTTGCTATGCCTGCAACATGTTCATGCCAAGACATATTTGCTCCCAAACTAACGCCCAACAAATTGAGCGACGATGCTAGGGGAATGGAGTGCCCCGACATAACTATGTCGGGTTCAGCAACGTTAACTTTTTTAGAAAAAACTGCCGCTTGGGTTTTTGTAGCGTTAAATTCCACTTGGTTACTGTCACCCCAAGATAGAATTTCCTCCAGGTCTTTGTTGAGTTGAACGACCTCCTGCTGTCTGCGGACATTCGCCTGAGCAGCCGATGTCCGAGCGTTCAAGGTGAATGAAGAGACAAGCGTACTGTCATCTGCAAAGCTATAGATTGGATTCCCGGTCTTTGTCAGCAGATCGTTAATGTAAATGAGAAAAAGAGTAGGAGACAGTATGGAGCCCTGGGCACACCAGCGTTGATAGTGAGGGTGTTAGAAAGAAATCCGTCGACCGCCACTCGTAAAGAACGCTCTCTGAGGAAACATGAGAGCCACAAACAGAACCTTTCAGACATACCATAAGAGCGCAACTTAGCCAACAGTCCATCGTGCCAAACACGGTCGAATGCCTTGGATATGTCAAGAGCAACCGCTCGAGATTCTCCAAAGTGTTCAATTGCGTTGTTCCAAACATGTGTTACATAAGTCAGAAGATCTCCTGTTGATCTATGTTTACGAAAACCATATTGGTGATCGCTAATAATATTGAATCGTTCAAGATATTTTAGAAGATGCTCATTGATAACCTTTTCCATGACTTTCGATATTATTGAAAGCAGTGCAACTGGTCGGTAGTTATTTGGCAAGGTCTTCTTACCTTTTTTAGGTATCGGCTGAACCGTGGCACATTTCCAGCAGGACGGAAATATTCCCTTTCTGTAGGATAGGTTAAAAAGTCTACAGAAAACTGGTGTTAGTTCGCTTGCACAGTTTTTGAGAACTATGGCAGGTATTCCGTCAGCGCCAGAAGCCTTCTTGGTGTCTAGCTTCATTAAAATACGCTTTATGATGCGCTGTCTGAAGACAACATCGGGCATCCTTGACTGCAATATGGGAATAGTAGGTGGTGTTTTTCCTTGGAAATCGACAGTAGAATGTGAAGCAAAAAGTTCAGCCAACAAGTTCGCTCTCTCAACAGGTGTGGTTGCAATGGAATTATCTGGCCGTGTGAGTGGTGGTATGGTAACTATAACACGTTTATCTAATAACTTGATTTTATTTCTTAATACTTAATTTGGTAATATTTAAACAAAGCAAAACACTAATTTAAACCAAATACCTGCATATCTATATTATCAAACTCGTGGAACAACTGCCGGTACAATAAATTTCTTCTAGTGATGTCATCATCGGGTGGCAACTGTTTCCGTACCATTCGCGGATTCACTTTATATACTAGAACTAAGATTCTCTCCGATACTTTTCTTACTGCTTCTGCAGGATGATGTAATCCGCTAGCTCCAAACTCTGACAATGTTCTACATGTTAGGCCACTAAAATTTATTACGTAAAAAACTAATAAATTTTTCTACTATTGAGGTCTTCTAAATAGTTAAAGACACAAAATGGCGAAAAGATTACATAATAAAACGAATTAAAAAATAGGGCGCATTTCTTTCGAAACATGGTTTTTACCTAAACAGTTCGAAAAATATTTATCATAAGATTAGACAATTGAATAAAAATCAATTAAAATAACAGTCTTTACATAGCATGACCAGGACTAGAGAGTTGTCAATATTTCATACATGTCATGCAATCGTGACAAATAAGTCATTAGTTATAGTGTGATAATAATACTCATCTTTATTCGCATTTGTAATTAAGAGCGCGGGTAAGATGTTTGTGGAGGCCAAAATCTGGCTACATTAATTGTCGGTTCATTGGTATCGTTAATCCCACCAAATTCAAATTACTATAAAGATCTTTCCTGTGTTCTTTTGTTGACAGTATTCTTGAGTGTTTCTCTTAATAACAAACGCCCATATTAGGCATGAATCCTCTCTATTGTGAAGAGACCTAATTATTCTTTGATATTCATTAAAGACAATTAACATAATAATTCGGGCATAGAAGAACATTTCTACGGTTTAGATGGAAATGAATCTGAGACCTGTACTCACTCTTAAGTACAAGGAACTTAAAAATTTCCTTTGGACATTTTCTAGCTGAAAAATGTATTAACCACACAAGAGGTTCTCTATAAATGCGCCTTATTAAGGTTTTCATTTTAAGTAATTTGTTTAAAAGCTCCTTAATGCTTCTAGTAAATTTGAAAATGCTTTTACATTGTGCAATATGACATCAAGCATTTTTATAGCACCGACGGAAGTCACGCCAAAATGAGGTAAGAGAAAATTTTGAGTCATATATAACCCTAAAATATTTAATCTTCATCATCTTTCAACAAGTGTATTATCCATTCTATAGTCAAAGTTACGTAATTATTTAAAATCCGTCTGAATGGAAAAGTTTTGTTAATTTTAAATTAATTGCAGACGCTAAAACCAAGAATTTACTGCAGTCTGTAAAAAAAACAGAAGGATCTAATTTTTAATTATAATAGTAATTCTAAGATGACTCTATAGTATTTGTTAATATTCAAAAGCACACCCATTCAATTAATCATGTTTTTGAAATTTTTATCAAAATATAAAAGATTCATAGATTTTCCATTTTTTTAATCTTCAATTACGTTAACGTTGTGTGTTATTATGTAAATGGGAATATGGAAAAATATGGTTTTGAACCTTAAATGATAACTTTCTTCATCCAAATGTTTTCCTCAAATTTGAACATTTTGTTTTAGATATTTAAAAGATGCCTTAACTTTTCAAGACTATGTTTCTTGGTAGTGAAGAATTTGTAGGCAAGTAGAACAAAAGTAATTTTTCAGCTAATTACGAGCAAAATAGATTTCCGAATACAGTTAAATTTAAACCCTCTGTTTTAAAACCAATAAAGAATTTCATATTGATCAACGATTGTCCTAACTCTTTCAATTACCCGCATATCGGGCTGACATCACTTTACACTACTTCTACACCTACTTAATGACAATAGTCCATATACTACAGGGTTATTTTGTTTTTTAAATCTGACATAGTTTAACTTTTTATTTGGATAAATGGCCATCGGTTTAGAAAACTATATTTTTTAAACGGCAACACATGTTTTTTGACGTAATTTGATAATTCTCATAATCATTCCATAAACTACTGAGTAAAAAATTTCGAATAGGGAAGCCATTTGTGAGGAATAAACAGGAACTACCTGATTCACTTAAAAGGCTTAACTTTAAAACTGCTATAATTTGGCAGTTAGAAGCTTAAATTGACAAGAGTACTAGTAGGGCAATTAAAAATTTGAGACATATATATATATATATATATATATATATATATATATATATATATATATATATATATATATATATATATAATATACACAGAATTTCGGCACAATATAAATATTGTGTCGAAATTCTGAAAATATATTTTCTACCAGTTTCAATGTCGTAACTCTTAATGTTAGTAATTAAGTTTTTTTACAAAAAAAATATTTATTTGGTGATACAAAATATTACATTGTCAAAAACAAACTTCTACTGTACACCTAGAGCTTTTAGGTTCTATGGTAACTGGACTAGGTTTAGCTTTCAGATTATAATGGAAACCAACCCGAATGCCTTATCTATGTTTGGTAAATCTGACTATTAGAGTGTGTAGCTTTTCATTATTAAATTCATTAAAATGCCATTTTTGGTGGACCTTAAATAAGTTTAACATATTCTACTACATAGGCCGCACATTGTAAACTATAAACCATTAATATTTATTATATTTTTCTGCCAATATAAAATGCAGAAAAGTATCGCACTAAGATGCAACAAACTGTATCTCTACCTTGTAAAAGCATAATATTTAAAAGTATACTTGCCCACCGTCGGGGGCTGTTTAAGGCCACAGACTGACAGAGGAATTGCTACTAACAATTATCGCTAGGCAGCTCGATGGTTAGGGTTCTAAACTCGGTGATAAAAACCTGTATCAACTACTAAAATAAACATAGTCCATATTTTAGCAGTGACCATTGTTATCTTATCTCTCAACCCATGGCGGGACGCGTTTCGCAGTATCACGGCTGAGCTAGCATCGACAAACGAGAGAACAAATTCAAACAAGTACAAAGTACAGAGATACAACGAATTGTATCTCTACAATTTGTTGTATCTTACTGCAAGGTTACGACAGTATCTGCAATAAATACTTCGAAGTTTGTTCTCTCGTTTGTCGATCCTAGTTTGACTGATGAAACATGGTGCGGCGAAAACGCGTCCCGAGATGGATTGACAGAGGAGAGAACGATGGTCACTACCGAAAAAATGGACTTTGTTTATTTTTAGTAGTTGATACAGCCATAAAAGTATTGTTAAAGTATAAAAATAGTCTCGTTAATGCGAGTGCTATTAACCCAAAAAAGGCTACTGTAAGAAAGAATTTTACTCTTAGTCTTTTGTTTAGAACTACGAGCACTATCAAAATGACACATCGTCCTTTTAAAAAATTAGTTTTTCGAGAATAACGTCCACACTGGGAACACTGAATACATACGCATATTTTTATTACTTTTAAGTTGGAATACTCACTAAAACTTTAAAAGCTTCCTTTGTAAGTTTATCTTTTCCAAAAAAAAGTCCATGTCAGATTTTTAAAAAGTGACCCGATATATTAATATTTACAGCGCTATAATTTTATATTCGTAAAAACGGTATTGACGGTCCAATTCTGAGTTTACACTCTTATATGAATATTAATGATTTTTACTTTTTAAAAAGTGACTAAATGATAATTCGAAAAATTTCTGGGAGTGTATTTAATTTTTTTAAATATATAAAATGTTTTTAAATTGGGTCGTTGCTTTTACCTGGTTACAGAAGTAGTATAACCAGTGGTCATGTGCCAAAGTTGAATAGGTTTTTAGAATTGAAAATTGACAGTACGGTCAAGACGCATTTCGTTACATTTTCCTTCAGGTAAAAATCTACCGATTCACTGTACGTTTTTGTGTTGACCTGAACCTCTAAAAATAGAAAAACAATAGAAAATAGACAAATTTTCTCGGTCAAATACGGCAATGAGTTCGTGTTTACGGTATTCTAAAATGGGTGTTATTTTCATCTATTGTAATAAATTTTAATATCTTTATGAAAATTTAAAATTATTATTTTTTAAATATTTATATTTATTACAATTTTTTTTAAAGAGTTTCATATTGGCTATATTTGACTTTATTGGCCCAGAACTATAACCAGGTAAAAATAATACCACAACTTACAAACCACCTTGTGCATTTCACTGGATAAAAAAGATTTCTAGTGTTAGGCAGGCTAAGGGGATAAGACGCCATAAGCATGGTGATTCGTACATTTCTGTGATCTGCACAGCTCTAATATGAGACTCGAATAAATTAGAATCTGCTCTATTTTTTAAATATGTAACATAAAAATGGGGTCATATTAGAAGATAAGACTCGCAAGTAATTTAGCTAGGATATTTCATTATGTGGCTGTATTCATTATAGCTTTTTAGTGTTCCGTACGGAACACTTATAAGATCACTTCGGTGTCTGTCCGATCGACTCCGAAACTATTTGAATATAGAAAGTTGAAATTTGGTACTAATATAGACCTCATCAGAGCTGTGTAGTTTTGAAAGTTAAATTTTGACTTAAGGGGTTAGTTTTGGGGGTGAAATCGAAAGTGAAAAAAAATACCAGATCATCGAGTGGTCTGTCAAATGAAAGCTTGTAAAAAACACGAGTTTAAATATATATATATATATATATATATATATATATATATATATATATATATATATATATATATATATATATATATATATATATATACATATATATATATATTGCATAGACAGCTGTTAAAATTAATATTCTATTCATTAGTTTGTGATATATATATATATAAAAAATACCGTTCAAGCGATTGAAAAGTATGGGGATCCGCTCCATCAGAAACAACAATAAAACGTTGGTATGGTCGTAGAGACACCGATGATGCAGAACGCAGTATAAAAAAAATCCATATTGTAACACTTGCGAAAAATTGCTGGCTGCCCCATCTCAAAAAGTACCACTGATCAAAAAAATTTTGAAAAAATTTTGGCAAATTTGTGAAACTGAGGCCTATTTTGAGAAAACTCTATTAGGGGTGCATTTTCTGAAGTCATTGATCATTTTGTACCTCGGTAAAAAAGTACTGATCAAAAAATTTTTTTTGGATTGTAAAAGCAATCAACGTACGGAACACTAATTAATTGCACAAATCCTTGGCCGGTCCAACACTATAAGAAAAAAAAAAAAAAAAAAAAAAAAAAAAAAAAAAAAAATGTTGTAAAAAATAATGTAACGAGAACAACGGGCATTTTAAAGTAGAGTTGCCACTTATTTACATTAAGCACAAGGAATTTATTTTATAAATATTATATTTATATATTTTATATATTTAATTTTTAGAAAAATAGCTATTATTTAAGTCAACTGACACTGAAAGCTTGTTTATTTTGGCATAATTTTGCATTGCCAATACAAAAATCACGTATTGGATGAATTTTATCTGGGAACTTATAGCGCTGTAAGGTTCGTTACATAACTTCCGCTTATTATTTATTTTTGTATATTTTTACCTCTGTTTATCTGTAGAGATCCCATGATTTAATACGAGTTGTTCGACCATTTCTGCTCTACTTAACGCTAATCTAGGATGAGTACTGCTACTAACTGGCCTACTCAAATGAACAGGAATAATATGAAGTTCTCTAAAAATTATGCATGTAGTAATGATATTGTTATTTTCCTACTGTGATCTAGTCTAATGAATCTATGATATATTGAATACTGAACAGAATATGTACACCAAATCGTAAGAGAGTTAAAGTCAGTAAAATTTTTAGGATTTACAGTAATATTGAATTAAATTATATATGCAGTTATTTTCACAATGACACTGTTGTTAATGTACACATGTTTATCAATTTCGCGTTAGGCGCAAGTTTTTTTGTGGTTTATGGTTCTTTGTGGGCAGAGATTTTCAGTCTGATGTCTACGCCGGCGACCCGGGTTCGTATCTCGACTCAGGAAAAATAATTTTAAAAAAAGGCCTTTACAACGTGACGGTCGTCTCTCTCGGGAAGGCAATGGCAAACCACCCTTAGTATCATACTCAATCAAAATAAATTTGATATAAAAGTCTAAATTATGAAATAAATCCAGGCATTTGTTTATAGTTGCTTTCGCAAAGGTCGATTGTTGTAGCCTTCCTGCTAACACTTTAAAAGTTCACTCGGTTTTTGGTTTCGTTATTTGTCGGCTATGATTTCAGTATGATGCAATTGAACCCTTAGTATGTTTTAACTACTATAGTTATAACCATACTATGATAATTTTGTAGTAAAATGCATTAACTGCATTAATATGCCTTCTGGGACTAACAATTTAGATCGTAATCGTGTGAGATGGAATAAAAATTGCCCAGTTTACAAAAATATGTTATTTAGGTTTAAGGCAAATTCTGGGCAAGCAATAGGAACCACTGAATATCAATGGACCTAAGCGTCGCACCTTCATCAATTTGAAAGCTTTATTTGATTTTCAAAGCGGAAACCACAGTACTTTCAGCTCTAGTCTAGTTACAAAATTCACCTACAATAGCAATAAATTTACGCTGTAATAGCAAAAAGTTCGTAGTATTAGCACTAAAACTTACTACTATTATTATACGCATCTTATTACCACAGTTTCAACATGACTGAATTTTGTGATCTCCAAGATACTAGACAGTTAGTTGTGTTCTGATGATTATTGCGTTTTTGCTCTATTATCCGTAAAATAACTCTGCCGAACATCGAGATAGCGGAGACGTTCTCCCATTTTTTTTTTATCGTTCGCCTCCCCGCCTGAGTAGGGATTGTACCGTTTTTCATATCCTAAGGATATCAGCGAGGAGGTCGTAATACCCGTCAACGTTGTCCAAGTGCCGAAACATACATTTTTGTATTTCACAGCACCTTTTAGATAACGCGGTGGTGCTACCACGGACGTTATTGCATTTCTGCAAATAACTACTACCTATGTACGTGGCCAGGCCAAATATACTTAAATATATTAATAATTAAGTAAGCGACCTGCCGGGATTGAACCCGAGACCTTCTGCCCGCAGGCAGGTACTACGCCACGGAGCCACCGGCTGTCCATAAAAGTTTCTATATACTTTTAGTCAAACAAATATATTTGTGTCTTGTATTCATATAGATCTTTCAAAATTAATAATAACTATGGTTTATATTAGAGCTAAATTTTTGCAATACGAAGATTTGATTATGAACCTTGTGAATTTAACTTATCTGTATAATGGTACTAATAAAATAACTTTAGGTGATTTTAATATTTCCTAGTTTAGGTTCTATTTAAACATTAATGCCCCGACTTACAGGGTGACACAGGTTAATAATTTTTCCAAATTTTGCCATCGTCAACAACTGTGACGATGTGAAAAAAGAGAATACTAGACATCTTGACCTAATCTTTAACAGCTTATATTCATATAATAAATCAGATCTACCAATGTTTCCTCTCAATTTACATTATCTGGTCCTTTTTAAACAATATTTTTAATATTCACTAAACTGTTTCAGCACTTTATTAGTATATTGATGCCATTTTTAATAAATTGGCCCCTAGGACCCCTAACCTTGGTTAGAAGAGAAGTGGTGACATTATTAAAAAAAAACGTGAATAATAAAACTTTAAATGTTGCTGTTAAAAACATCAGGAAAAATTTAAACATAATCTTCAAACTTTTTGATGTTATGTAAACTGTAGATTATCAAATGGATCTTTGTTATCCACAATGTATTATCAGCATCAAGAACTTGAGGACCAGGAGGTGTATTTAAAGAAATATTTGTTAAGTCTCCAATGTATACAAACTCGTCTGATTTTGGTATGAATTTTTCCCGGAGCCTTAATTTTTTTTGTTTTTTTTGCAATATCAAAATTTTCAAGAAATAGCTTTGAAAGTCTAACTAAAGCTAAGAAGTAGCTTTGAAATTATAACGATGATACTTTCCTCTAAATTCTGAAATTACTTTAAATTTACTTCATGATCTTCTGCATTTTAATAAATTTTTTAGTGAGGTGAAGGTAATTTGCGATGAGAAATGGCCATAAGTGCTTTTTCTTGGACTGCCATTGCCTTTATTTAATTTACACGTTGTGATTGAAATTTTACTGGCAATACAGGCAATGATAATCATTCATCGTGAATATGAATACGAATATGAACATGCAGTCGTACCTGACACTCTTTACGTCAGCCATAGTAAGTATTGTATGCACAGCCATATGATGAATTCTAGCACTTGTATCCCCAGATTTTGTTAGTAACTCTGGCAGTAATTTATCTACGCTTCTAGATACCTCAGCAGGTCCTACCCTGCAAATTTTTACTTTTATTAGTATTTTGGTTAAGAATAATAAATTGAGGTTAAGTTAATTATGTTAATAACTACTATTTATTATTATACCAAGGGAAGAAGAAAACCATACTTTTTTAACTTTGACAAAAAGTATGCTGATCTGAAATATTTTCACTTTTTTCTTTCCTGTACCATCAAACTTCTTTAAAACAAGTAATAATAACTAATTTTTACAAAGATAGGGTAAAGTAGAAGACCTGGACATTGAGGGAAACAACATTTTTAACTTATTTGTTATTCAGTGTAATACTTTATAGTTTTGAACACTTTAAAATATTACTGTTTTTCTATGTTTGTTGGCTGAAAATACATTTTGTTTGTTCTTACTGTACTAGCTTGTTTAACTAAAGTATAACCTAATTAAATCCGTCATTGCTTTATAATTATCCAGTTTTTTACAGAAATTTCTAACCCCTATCTGTTAGTTTTTGGTAATACTTTTATTTAGATAAATGTTAACCCATTCTCAATTCATTGACTTTGTGAAAACAAATAATAATATTTTAAGATGAACCAAGTTATTAATTTTTTATTTATGATGTAGGGAACAGATTTTTTTTTTATAAAATTTTTTTGATTTCTTAAATTCAGTGCTTACCTTCCTGGTACAAACTGCACAAAAAACAACCTAATAACCTCATTAGCTGAATTATAAACAGAGAACACTTTATCTCTTAAGGCTCTGTGTAGAAGAAAAATTGCAGCTCTTGCTGTTTTATTTGCTGTATGCATTTTTGTGTTGTCATAAGAGAGTAATTCTTCCTTTAGGCAATTTAGGCCATCTTCTTTATCTGTATAATGTTTGGAATAGAACTTTTCTACTAGGTCTGTTCCGAAAACTAAAATTGGCAAGCTTGCTTGCTTTTTCTCTCTTTCAGATAGCTTTGAAGTTGTTTTATGTTCAAGATCAACTTGGCACTCTCTTAAAAATTCATTTGTTTGGGAACTAAAACAAAATATATTGACACAATTATTTTTCTGGTTTTATAGTACACTCTATAGGCACAGAAAATAACCGTACATGCACAATTTTATTCGACATTAGTGCTTTTTCCAAGCACTATTAGTTAATATTAAGATTTTTTTTCTTATACATAGAAATAGATTCCTAGCAATGATGGATTTGAACCTATTACATTTTTCACTTCTGGACTTACGTCCTTTAACCCGCGCAAGAGCGAAAAGACAGAAGACAAGAAAAAGCAGCGTATTAAAGCAAATATGCATTGTGTAACGAGATA
This sequence comes from Pachyrhynchus sulphureomaculatus, assembly GCA_019049505.1. Taxonomy (NCBI): domain Eukaryota; kingdom Metazoa; phylum Arthropoda; class Insecta; order Coleoptera; family Curculionidae; genus Pachyrhynchus; species Pachyrhynchus sulphureomaculatus. The sequence continues at coordinate 116,017,103 of CM032446.1, read as the reverse complement.
CATGAAAAAAGTTGATCCAAAAATCGTCAAAGATTTTGTTAAAAAAAAATTAAAAAAGCTAAAACAGGAGGCAGAAAATTTACCAATAATTATTGTTTTGGATGTTGATCAATTAGAAAATTTTAAACTTACTGCCTTAAAGCTGGCAATGGCTTTTCCTCATACATCTCATACGTAGATTTTATAATAGCACCAGCTGACTTATTTCTTCTTCTAAATGAACCTCTGCTCATTATTGGACTTCCAGTACATGGCGAACCCATTTTAGGACTTGTCATGTGCCTTGGCATGTGTAACGGTGAAGCTTGAGTAGCTAGTGGCTGATTGGGTGAACTGGATCTTCTGTCGGTCCTGATGATGGTTGGTGATAAAAGGTTCTTGTTATCAGATTCATCGGTAAATTCATCATTTTTCGGGCAAGCCTGTAAATGAGATTAGACTAACAATAGTATAGCAGATTATGTCTGATGTTAAATATGAAAATCTTATATATATATATATATATATATATATATATATATATATATATATATATATATATATATATATAATCATATATCATCTATCAATAATATAAAAATAAACTCGATGGTTCTGCAAATTTGATACAGTAACTCAAGTATAATTTAATCTACGTAATGTAAACAAGTCTGCCTGAAAGCAATTAATGATCTATCTATCTATATCTATCTATCTATCTATCTATCTATCTATCTATCTATCTAATATCTATCTATCTATCTATCTATCTATCTATCTATCTATATATATATATCTATATCTATATATATATATATATATATATATATATATATATATATATCTATATATATATATATATATATATATATATATATATATATATGCATCATTGTTTATTCACTGTATCATATTGCAGAACCATCGAGTTTATTTTTATGTCATTGATATATGGCCATATATTACTTAGAATGATGTTTATGTGACCGATATTTTGGTACGTACTAATCTGTTGCTTAGAGAGCTAGAAGAGGGCCAGCTTTCTTAGATGTCAGATTGCAAATTATTAATAAAATGGCCATGATATTGTTTCCAAAATTACCAAAAAATAATTTGATTTTAAAATAAAAGCTAACATATATATATATATAGTATATATATATATATATATATATATATATATATATATTTATATATATAGGTATAGGTAATTCTTTGTCAACCGGACCCCCCCATCAGTCCATAAATTAGCGCAATTTATGAGGAAATAATTTGGTCCAAATTAATGCTTATGACACGTAGTTTTAAATTTTGAGTGACAAATTCAGAAATTGTGTTGATTTGGGCTCAATACCGACCTAAATCTAAAAATGGGTTTCAAAAAATTTCAGAAAAACTAAGAGAAAAATATAATTTCCTAATATAATCAAAAGTTTTCTCTGATAATCTTATTCTACCTCAAAAAATTTTTGTAGAAAAAGGGATGTTCGGAGATATTTATCACAGTATATTTGCCATGTTTTGGATATTCAACAATTTTTTACTCGAAAACTAAAATTTTTAGAGAAATTATGTAAGAGGCAAAAAATACTTGTTTTTATTTGTAGAATTCCTGTGAATTTTTTCAAAATTTTTGAAGCCCTTTTTAACAATTCGTCATTTTTTACGATTTTTTCATTCTCAAACAATTTGCCGGGGCATACAGGTCAAAATAACGAATTGTTAAAAAGTTCTTCAAAAATTCTGAAAAAGGACCACGCACACTTTAAATGGAAATTGGATTTCGGTGAATTGACTCCAAATTTTGCACAGAGGTAGATCTTGTGCTCCTGAACAAAAGTCCCAATGGGCACAACTCGCAAAAATGCTTTCTACCCCCGCTATTCACCGAATCAACCCGAATCGAGCCCAAGCGAATCCAATCGGTCATTTACTGACAGTCGAAAAAAAAAGTATGTTCCGATGCTCAAAATAGGATAATAATCTCACCTAGTAGGTAAAATTGGATGCTCTTTCAGATTACTTTATCAGTTTTTTACTACAACCTCTACAACTCTCGAAAAACGGGGTCTTAAGAGGACGAAATATTAAAATTCAAGTATATATACATTCATGTGTAAGGCTCTTTTTACCCAAACAGGGGGCCACGGAGTTTACTCGGGTGAGTCGAGTTTAATTTTTTAGACATTAAGGGTATTATTTAGGCCTTACCCCCCAAGAGATGAAATACGTGAAATAATCAATTGATGCGATTTTGAAAAAATAAATAAGTTTAAAAAAATAATAAAAAAACTAAAAAGTTAAAAAAATATATAAAGTTACATAACGTAAAAAAAAATGAATAGTGGGGGTAGGAAGCATTTTCGCAAGTTATGCCTATTAAGACTTTTGTTTATGAGCACAAGATCTACCTCTGTGCAAAATTTTGGAGTCATTTCACCGAAATCCAATTTCCATTTAAAGTGGGTGTGGTCCTTTACGGTGATTCTACGACTAAAAACAAGTATTTTTGTCTCTCACATAGTTTCTCTAAAAGTTTTAGTTTTCGAGTAAAAAAATGGTTAAAAATCCAAAATATGGCAAATACGTTGTGATAAATATCTCCGAAAATTGAAGCCATCAACAAAAACTTTTCCTACTAAAGTTGTAGGTTTTTTGGGGTAGAATAAGATTATCAGAGAAAACTTTTGGTTATATTAGAAAATTACATTTTTACTTTAGTTTTTCTGAAATTTGGGTCGGTATTGAGCCCAAATCGGCACAATTTCTTAATATGCCACTCAAAATGCAAAACTACATATAAGCTTTAATCTGGACCAGATTGTGTCCTCAAAAATTGCGTCAATTTATGGACTAACGGGGGGGGGGGTTCGGTTGACGAAGAATGGCCCATATATATATATATATATATATATATATATATATATATATATATATATATATATATATATATATATATATATATATGTATGTACGGTCTCCCAAAAACCAATGTCTTCCCTTCGAGGGCTGATAGGCCAGCTCAGAACTCAGTATATGTAAATAGGACCTTAGTGCAAAATCTTTTTTTTTAATTTTTTAAAACTGGCCAGGTTAGTTTGGTACATTATTTTTAAAGTATGAAGAGTCAAAGTTAGCTAATTAAAATGTATTTACTCAAGATACTTGCCAAATGTTTTTTTCCACGTTTTACGTCCTTTGCCAAATTTTTCTAAAAAATTGTTAATTAAAAAACTGGAATTAAAATCGGCAATAATCAACAAGCCGACCCTTAAAAAGGTATTAATTATTTCCATATTTTGCTTACGTTCACGCTATGAAGCGTGATTTCTTACAAACTGGTAATTTTTTACTTACAAGAAATATTAAAACATTCATATTAATGATAAACTTTAGTTTTAAATAGTTTCTAGCTTTACATAATATTGTCTATGTTGTGTTTTAAAATTAGATTTACATTATAATCAACTTTTTTGCAATATCTTCCATATTTTTTAAATTTAAGCTGTTTCAAAGTTTTTTTTTATGAAATAATACTTTTTACATAATGACATTGACTGGGAAAATTAAATCTTAGTACGTACCATTCTTCTCCCATAAATTTGACCTTGACTTGGAATATAAAAAAACGGACTACGTCTAATTATAAGCGCTTGTGCGAAAACAATTATTATTTTGCACAGATTCCTTTTTAACTTCACATACTCTACCATAAAGACACTGGTGAGCAAAAAAATCAACTCAAACTATTTAGCTTCATTTAACACGAATCCTAGAATTTAGTGTTCATATAATTTTACGGATTTTAGTATCATTTGAAAGCCCATTCTATTCTCTTTCTGATGATACCAAATTCCATAGCATACATCATGCTTTTTACTGATTAAAGTGATTGAAAAGGGAAACAAGGAGAACAAGGATTGAAAATAGGGGTAAGAAAAAGGAGAAATTAAACAAATTTTTAGTTTATATTACTGATAAAAACCAAAATTAATATTTTGTATTACCCCCCCACCCCCGTAGTCCTTATTACTGCTTCCAGCCGGTTTTTCATGGAGCGGGTGAGCTCTTTCACCACTGTTTGTGGGATTCGTTTCCACTCTTCCGCCATCGCAACCTTTAAGTCCCTCAGCGATGCAGGGGCTGGATTTCTGGCTCGCATCCTTCTTTTAAGCTCATCCCACGTGTGCTTGAATGGTCTGAGATCAGGACTCCGCGCAGGCCAGTCTAATCTAGGTATTCCCACTTACGTCAGGTATTGCCGCACCGATGCAGCAGCATGTGGCCTCGCATGATCGTGCGTTAGCACGAAGCTATCGCCAACAAACCCAGCGTAAGGAACGACGTGTTCCTGCAGGATCTTCTCGATGTACCGGTGAACAGTTAATCCACCACTACGAGTCTCATCAGTCACGAAAACCAATTCGGTTTTCACATCCAGTGAGATGCCTCCCCACACCATGACAGAATCTTTCAGTAATGCAGCACTACGCATAGCACTCCTCATGCCTCCTATAGACTCATCTTCCTTCATCATTGCCACGTAGGCACCAGTCTCTTGGTAACGTTTCTAGAGTCTGGAGACAGCTGACGGGCACAAGTACACTTGCGCAGCGACTACACGTTGGCTTAACTCTTTTTGCAATAGGGCAATGACTTGTGCCGTTTCTTCCGGGCTAGTATCCATTTTCCGATGACGTAATTAGTGAGCAGGTACAGCAGAGATGTTGACGGTTCAAGTTCCGATAAAAGAATGAAAGGAAATGCAGTTGCATGTGTTTTATAGGGATGAATATCACGCAACGACAACGTTGCTGAGCGAGCAAAAACGGTTCAATTGAGTAAAACTGTTTTAATCAGTAAAACTTTTTGGAAATCCAAATGTTTTTGGTATTATTGGAAAGAGTAGAAAATCAGCATTCTAATGATACCAAAAATAATACCACTGTTTGAAAATTAAATTGAAGGATCGGCGTTAAATGAAGCAAAATCGTTTGAGTCAATTTTTTTGCTCACCAGTGTAGTTATCCTTGCTTGGTACTTACTTGATTGTTAATTTCTAATAAATCTTCAATCTTTAGTTCTTGAAAAATTTGACTTCTGAACTGTTCTATCTGTGTCTTTTTATGTCTTGCCTTTTCATAATCTTCCAACTCAATAGCGTGCCTCTTTTCCAATTCATATTTTCCTAATTTTTCTCCTGCTACTCTTAATGTTAACATGGCATGCTTTAATTTTCGTGCATATTCAAATCTTTCATCTACGAAGGAAACTCTTTAAGTGTACGACGGATAATTTAAGATTAATTAAACTATTTTTATTATATTGACATCTAAAAGTACTTAAGTATTTTCTAAAAGTAATCTATAATTATCTGTAGAACACTAGATTGCCCATCAACCTGAGGAGGAGAGTATTTGATACGTGTATACTGATGACTTATGGCATTGAAACAGTGACTTCATCTCAGAGAAGTGTAAACAAGGCAGAGATCGATGGAAAGAACGATGCTCGGCATTAGCCTAAGGGACCGAGTAAGGAATGAGGACATCAGAGTCAGGACGAGGATCACCGATGTGATCGACAGAGCAGCAAGACTAAAATGGCAGTGGGCGAGACACATAGCTCGAAGTCCTAACGACAAATGGATAAAGCGGCTTCTGTGCTGGCGTCCGTACGAAGCGCAGTAATTTTTTTTTGCAGGGAGGAATCCGATAATGAAGCAGTCTGCGTTACCTTAAGGGTGCCCCAGAATGCTCCTCCTATAATGTGACGATTATTCTTTATATACGGGGTGTGGTTAGTTTCTAATGTGTAGATCCGATGGCGGGATGATATAAGGCGGCATACGGGTGCATCGTGGATGCAACTCGCCCAGGATTTCAGAGCATGGAAAGGGATGGAGGAGGCACGTTCAGGAGTAGACGGCGATGGGCTGAAGAAGAATCTATAATTACGTCATGACAATTTATGTTGATTTGGGGAAAATAGAGAAGACAATTCTATCGATTAACATATGCTTTTCCTAAACTTGAACTATATTTACGTTAAAATCTTACGTATATCTGACAGAAACAGAAAGAAAACAAATTTGTTTATTTAAATAACTAACAGTTGCGAAAGTATATATATATATATATATATATATATATATATATATATATATATATATATATATATATATATATATATATATATATATATATACGCTACCGTCAGAAAGTATTTGCCCACCTAGAAATTTTAATCTAATTGCCAAAATTTAATACCTAATTAAACCCTTTTATTTGATTAGGTAAATTTAATCATATCATAAATTATAAAATTTTCAAGTTTTGCATGATAATCGTTTTTTTAGGCGATTTCTGAGAATTCCAGTTGAAGTAAGAACTCATTTCAAGTTTCTAGGGATTATTGAAATTCCTAGTGACATTTTATGATAAAAACTATGCTATAAATACCATTGCCCTTTTGGAAATTAACCATTCACAAACAGTACTTTGTCATTGATACAGGCTCAATTGTTTTGTGAAAATGCCAAAAACGAAAGAAGATTCCATTGAAAATCGGGCTCTGATAATTGCGAGACATCAAAATGGTCACTCCAGTCGACAAATCGCGAGTGATATGCGGATGCCAAAGCGAACGGTGGACTACATCGTAAAAAAATTTTCTACGGAACATGGAATTCGCAACCAAAAATGGTCAGGAAAGCCGCGAAAAAAAAAAAACGACTCCCGTTGAAGACAGAGCTATAACAATGTCCAGCAGACGTAATCGCCGCCTAACCGCACCAGAAATCACGGCTCAAATAAACCTGGAGCGGCCCATTCCCATCACCGCGACAACCGTGAAGAACAGGTTAGTAGAAGGTGGACTACACGGGAGACTTGCAGTGAGAAAATCACTTCTTAGGCAAGTGAATAAACGTAAACGATTAGAATCGGCCCGCGAACATGAAAATTGGACATCATAACAATGAAATTCCCTCCTTTGGAGTGACGAATCTAAATTCGAAATCTTCCGTTCAAATCGACGCGTTTACGTGCGGCGGTCAGCTGTAGAGAGGATGTGTGGAAGCCTGTCAGTTACCTACAGTAAAATATGGTGGAGGTTCAGTAATGGTTTGGGGTTGTTTTGGCAATAGTAAAGTTGGAAAAAAATCTTTAGGATAGAAGGAATCATGCGAAAAGGACAGTATCAAGAAATTTTGCTAACTTAAATGCTTCCTTCTAGAAGGTATATTTTTCAGGGAATTTTTTTTTTATGGGTCTAGCACACGTGCTGCAGGGGAGTCCCTAAAGCGCTCCAGGAGCGGCACGTGTGCGGAAAAAGCGATTCACGTTGTTCTTGAATCGCTGTAAATTGTACTCGGTGGGAAACACAGCGCTGGGCAAATTATTCCAAAGGGATTATGTTCTCCATATAAAAGACTGCTTGTTGTACGCGGAGTAACAAGCTGAACCTCATACGGATGTGAAGCACCAGCGTGACGTGTATTTCTAGCATGCACCGCTTTGGGAGGAATTAAGCGGGCTACATCCTTCGAACACTTTCCATGAAAATACTTGTAGAACAGACTCAAGTCACCAACCGTTCTTCGATGTTCCAGCGAATCAAGGCCACCGGTCAGTTCCGGGTCTCCAATCAGACGAACAGCTCTTCCCTGAACAGGGTCCAACAAATGCAGTGTATGTTTGGGAGCGGAGCCCCAAACATGGGAGCAGTATTCCATAGTTGGTCGAATTTGAGCTTTTTAACGAATTAACAGTTGTTGTGGAGTGTAAAGCTTTCTGGTTCGAAATAATATTCCCAACTTTTGAGAAGCTCTCCTTGCTATGGCTGCAACATGTTCATGCCAGGACATATTTACCCCCAAATTAACGCCCAACAAATTGAGGGACGATGCTAGGGGAATGGAGTGCCCCGACATAACTATGTCGGGTTCAGCAACGTTAACTTTTTTAGAAAAAACTGCCGCCTGAGTTTTTGTAGCGTTAAATTCCACTTGGTTACTGTCACCCCAAGAATTTCTTCCAGGGCTTTGTTAAGTTGAACGACCTCCTGCTGTCTGCGGATATTCGCTTGAGCAGCCGATGTCCGAACGTTCAAAGTGAGTGAAGAGACAAGTGTACTGTCATCTGCAAAGCTGTAGATTGGATTCCAGCAGATCGTTAATGTAAAGGAGAAAGAGAATAGGAGACAGTATGGAGCCCTGGGGCACACCGGCGTTGATAGTGAAGGTGTTAGAAAGAAATCCGTCGACCGCCACTCGTAAAGAACGCTCTCTGAGGAAAGATGAGAGTCACAAACAGAACTTTTTAGACATACCACAAGAGCGTAGCTTAGTCCACAGTCCATCGTGCCAAACACGGTCGAATGCCTTGGATATGTCAAGAGCAACCGCTCGAGATTCTCCGAAGTTTTCAATTGCGTTGTTCCAAACATGTGTTACATAAGTCAGAAGATCTCCTGTTGATCTATGTTTACGAAAGCCATATTGGCGATCGCTAATAATATTGAATCGTTCAAGATATTTTAGAAGATGAGCTTGATAATCTTTTCCGTGACTCTCGATATTGTTGAAAGCAGTGCGACTGGTCGGTAGTTATTTGGCAAGGTCTTCTTGCCTTTTTTAGGTATCGGCTGAGCCGTGGCACATTTCCAGCAAGACGGAAATATTCCCTTTCTGTAGGATAGGTTGAAAAGTCTACAGAAAACTGGTGTTAGTTCCCTCGCACAGTTTTTGAGAACTATGGCAGGTATTCCGTCAGTGCCAGAAGCCTTTTTGGTGTCTAGCTTCATTAAAATATGCTTTATGATACGCTGTCTGAAGACCACATCGGGCATTTTTGACTGCAATATGGGAATAGTAGGTGGTGTTTTTCCTTGGAAATCGACAGTAGAATGTGAAGCAAATTTATTTTTCAGCATGACAACGACCCTAAACATTCTGCTAAACAAATTAGAGAACTTTTGGATCAATGGAAATCCGATGACGTCCTGGAAGTGATGACTTGGTTTCCACAATCACCCGACTTGAATCCCCTCGAATTACTGTGGGACCATTTGGACAGATGTGTTCGAAAACTCAATCCAACATCAGAAAATCATTTGTGGGAACTTTTACAAGCAGAATGGGTTAAAATAACCGAAGAAACTCTGAAGAAATTACTGGTCAGAATTACAAAACTTTGTAAAGCGGTAATTAAAAGCAAAGGAGGTAGCATAGATGAGAAAAATCCTGGAAAATCATGAATATTTTTCTGATTTTCTAGACTGTAAATAATGTGAAAATAAATAATAATTCATTAAAATTTAAAAAAATATATATTATCTGGGTTTTTGTTGCCTTGGGACTGAAATAACTAGGTGGGTAAATACTTTCTGACGGTAGTAGTGTGAATATATATATATATATATATATATATATATATATATATATATATATATATATATATATATATATATATATATATGTATATATATATATATATATATATATATATATATATATATATATATATATATATATATATACCAATGTATTCCCTTCGGGGGCTAATAGGCCACTGAAAAACGTTTTTTCCTTTATAATTTTCTTAAATAACTGGCCAGTAGTTAGAGTATGAAGGCTCAAAGTTAGCTAATTAAAATGTTTTTACTCATGATACTTGGAAAAATATTTTTGCTTATGATACATGGAAAAATGTTTTTTTTTTTCCCACAAGCTTAGCACAAATATTTTATTTTGAACTGTAATCAACAACATAGTTATTCAGGATTACGTAACAATAATTAGAATCTTAGAATACAGAAATTTGTAGTTGCTGCACTCGATAAACCGATCTAAGGTGTAGATTTTCATGAAATTCATAAAAGTGTCAATATCTCGATATCTAACAATTCACTAAGGTCATAATTACATATTCTGGTGAGTTAAGAGCTGGGCTATAAGCCCTTGAAGGGAATATGTTGGTTTTTGGGACACCCGGTACATATGTATCCACAGGGTGTTATGGTATTCACTATATATATTGGAATTGGCGTCTCCTTGTAGGACGACCGATTGCAGAAAATTCACCTTAAATCGAATTTTGCAAAAAAAATGTGTTTTAAGTAGCTAGACCAGAACCTTTTCAGCCTACGTGTTATATGTATATATATATTTTGTCTAAGCAGTTGAATTGCGGTAAATTGCTTTTACTTTGGTCATAATTAAAAAGATTCTTTTGATATTTTTAACAATTCCAAGCTGTTGCAATGATTTGTGTCTAATTGCTATTTTGGGTGTTTTACAACAAAAAATGCCCTCAAATGTTTGAAAATGTGTCAGTTTTCTGATCCTTGCCAAGTTTTACTTTAGTAAATTATAAATTTTGCTGTTGTGATTTGTACCTTAATAGCCTTATCGATATTTTATAAATAAAAATAGTCCTAGATTCTAGAGCCTAAACCCACCTATTTTGTTAGAACATTCAATATATCCTCTCAAAAGTACATAATAAGTACTAAACAATTCCGTTAATAATCATAAAAACAACAAAATTAACTTAATTTAAAAATGTCAAACGGGTATTAAAACTCCGTTTGAAGTGGATGTTGCTTCTACTGAAAATAAATTTTTTCTTGGGACGGGCATCATAGTCCCGCTGTTTTAACAGTTGCACAAATTTCAGTTTGTATGAAAAAAACTTATTTCTTTTTAATATTCTTCATACTGATCGCTCTTCAGTTTTTGTCGCCTTGGAAATATGAACACTGTAGTGTTTCTAAAACTGCCAGCCGTACATTCAAACTATTTCCATTATAGGTCACTATTTTTTCATAAAAAATTCCGTACGGATTTTCTGCACACAAAACATACAAATTGAATTCGCAAATACAATTGAATCGTTCATTTCAAAAACCACATAAGTCAAAAAAGTAAAATTTTCAGTAGGCGAAAAAAACTTTATTAAACTAAAACTATCCTTTATAAGAGGAAAAAATTTAATTTAATTCAAATTATTTAAGTAGTTACATAGTTTATCACATAATACATGTAGTTTATTTTCGTTGTTATTAAGAAAAAAAATTTTTTTTCTTGAGACTTAGGTGGTTTTTGCACTGAATATAATTTTGAAGTTATCATTTTCCTTCTTTAAAAGAAAACAAGTCAACAAACTGTCAAAAGGGTTTATTAAAAATGCTTCAAAATACAAACAAACAATAATATTCCTGATTTTAATAATTAATTAAGGCACATAATCAAACTCGTGGTCATTTTCGACATAATATTCTTCCTGGTTCTGTCTTTCCGCGGTAGGCCAGTGGAAAATCCCGTCATAAAATGGAATATGCTGTTCAAGGATACTATTTCTAACTTGCTTAATATTTTCTATTTTTTTGGGGTCCCCATATCAAAGTGCGCATGAGTTGGATAGTTTCGAATCGGTTTGCCATCAATTTGACTGGTATCTGAACAGAGATAACACTTTTTATCTCCCACTCAACTCAAACCCTCGCTAGAAAATCCGTGCAAAAACAACATAAGTCTGTGACTAATGTGGTTTTTTGCAACAAATGGTGGAAGTGGATAGGCGGCCATTCGTTAACCGTAAATACGACTTACGTGGCTTTTGCATATAATATGTAGGTACCCTTGAGGAGACGTTTCCTAGCAAAAACTCAATTTTGCTAAATTTTGACTTATGTGGTTTTTGAAATGAACGATTCAATTACAATAGAACAAAAAAAAAATAGAAATACATGCAGAACAAAATGACAAATTTTTTTAGTAATATTTTCTTTTATTTTAATTTGAAAACTTACCTCGTTATTTGTTGTTTTATAGTTTCCAAGGCAACTGCAGTTTATGGCGCGTTAAGTATAAAATAACTGGTCAAGTGCAAGTTGAACTTGCGCAATTAGTGTTCCGTACGTTGTTTGCGTTTAAAATATAAATTTTTGTTACAGAGGTATTAAATGGTCAGTGACTTCACAAAACACACCCAAATGAATTTTCAACAAAGTTTGTTTCCGATCTTTACTGAAAAACTGATGACATTGAAATTTTTGTTTTTTTTTATACACCAGAGAAATTATTAAAGGTAATGCACTTTGATAATTTCCGTTCAATCTACACCCCGTGTGTGCAAGTATTACATAATATATATTTTTGCACTCGTGTTTTTACAAGCTTTCATTTGCCACCCCATTCGATTTTTCACTTCCAATTTCACCCGCCAAAAGTCACCCCTTAAGTCAAAATTTAACTTTCAAAACTACACGGCTCTGATGAGGCCATGAATTCCTATATTGGTATCAAATTTCAACTTTCTATATCAAATAGTTTCGGAGAAAATCGGGTGTGACACCGAAATGATCTTATAAGTGTTCCGTACGGAACACTAAAAAACAATCAATTGAAAATTACTTTTTAAGTTTATTTGCAAATTGCAAAACCTATTTTTTAAACTTAAGTAAAACTTCACAAAGATCAACGAATTGATGTAATTTAAAACACCGAGGATATTTTTTTGTTGTAAAACACCCAAAAAGCCCAAAGGGTATAGGGCAAGAAGAAATTTGTATACTCTAATAACAAATTCCCATATGTTGCGAATTCTTTGCCTGTCACTGTAGATTTAAATTACATTTACATTTTTATTTTCAATTTTTATAAAATGTATTTACATAAGACTAAAAATTAACAAAAATAATTAAGCAGGGCCTTAAAAAGGTCTTAATAATACTATATTTTCCATACGTTCGCTGTTTAAACGAGATTTAGAAAGAAAGAAGTTTTTACTTACAGAAAATGTTTAGCCCGTATTAACGATAAATTTTGTTTTTTAGTTACTCTGACTTTACCAAGCATTTTCAGTGTTATCTTTTTAAATTAGATAGACACTTATTCTTGCAATATCATATTTTTAAAGTTTTACATAGTTTAAAACTGTTTTTAGATATGATAATTATTTTGATATAATAACATTTAGTGTACCAACATCAGACTTTTGAGGAAACCTACATGCTAGACATATCCACCTCCAAATTTGACTGTGACTTTAAATATGATAAAACAGACTCACCATTTTGTATGTACGAGGAACGTTCAATATGTTATTTAGCCAAGCATCAAAATGAAATTTGATAATGAAATTCATTCTATTAAATTTCAATATAGTCTCCTTGATTTCAACCCTGTTGGACCATTTCTTCTCCTGTGGTCAAATAATCTTAGAGTAGAAGAAACATCTTGACTCTCCAGCAACCCTGCTACGGCTCCCTTAACCTCGTTATTGTATTGTAAATCGTCGTCTATATAGTTTCCGACAGAGGACGTATTCAGCCGACAACGTAGCACGATGTTTCGGTTTAACAATTTCCCGTAAGGCCAACATTGTGAGTTTCTGTATTACTGATTGGCTTGTGAACATGAATTCTACGACCAGTTCTGTATCTTAAAATTGCCACGATCTCTCTCGCTTACTTGTGTTTCGCCATTTATTCTCGCCTCTACCTCCCATTGACTATGATAACTATTCAAATTTAATACTTTTTTCTGTTCTATAGTCAATTTAAACTGTCTCATCTTTCGGATTTAAAACGAGATATTAAGCTTCATTTCACTGTGAACATATCCTGAAAAATCACTTGTAGACACACTCGAAGCATTGCCTTCTTTTCGCATGTCAATTCAAGAAAAAGCAACTGAACCAAATGAAATAGTTTGTTTGACTTTTAATAAAAATGCTATATCAGACAATAGATGTAAAAAAGCAGTTACAATAGTTTTCAAAGGGAAATGTCAACCCCAGTGCGGGATTTCCATCAACTCCAGATCTTGCTTTACTGCCTGAATCCTTGTAGATCGCGGTCTACCCTTGCCTCTTCTTCCATCCACTCCTCTTATTAGGGCTTGCTTTGCCTGTCTTTTTTTGTTCATCCTTGCCACGTGTCCCAACCATCTTAATCGCTGGCTTCTTATGATTTGGCTTATAAGGGGTTTCGTATATAGGCATTATAATTCGTAGTTTATTCTTCTTCTCCACAGTCTCTCTTCTTTCCTTCCTCCGTAGATTCTTCTCAGAGCTTTCCTTTCCCACACCTCCAACGTCTCCTTTTCTCTTGCATTTAGTTTCCACGTTTCGCATCCATATGCCACCGTGGGTCTGACAACTGTCGTATATATTCTTTCTTTTGCTTTTCTTGATACATTCTTCGATTTCAATATTGAATTCATTGCCCCCAAACATCTGTGTCCTTTCGCTATTCTTTCTTGTATCTCCGTCCTTTCTCGTCCACTCTCTGTTATTGTTACTCCCAGATAATTAAATTTGTCTACTTTTTCAAACATATATCTTTTCCCTAAGTTGTTTATTATATCTAAACTATTGTTGTTTTTATTATCCTTCTTCTTTGTAATTTCCATGTATTTTGTTTTTTTTCCTCATTTATCTTTAGTCCTCTCATCCTTCCCCTTTCTTCTATCCTACTTATGGCTTTTTTGAGGTTCTCTTTTGCTCTTGCAATCACTGCTACATCATCCGCATAGGCCAAGCATTGGCAGGTTTGTTGGTATATTTTTCCATTTGTTTTTATTTCTGACTCCCGGACTATCTTCTCTAGTACCAAATTAAATAGACATGTCGACACTGGATCCCTCTCTCTTAATCCTTTCCTCACCTTAAACTCGTCTGATACTTTGCTCTCAACCAACACTCTATTTTCTGTGTAATTCACGGTCATTCTGACCATGCGAATCAATTTACTTGGAATTTTTAGTTCTTCCATTATCTTTTAGAGTTCTTCTCTATTTACAGAGTCATATGCTTCTCTGAAATCCACAAAGACCAAGTGTAGTGCCAAATTTTGTTCTAAGCTATTATCTTGGATTTCCTTAATCGAAAATATCTGGTCTGTAACCGATCTATTTTTCCTAAATCTACACTGGTACTCCCCCAGAATAGATTCGGCTTTCTCTTCTAGTCTGTTTTTGATAGTCACCACTACTATCTTGTACACAACATCCAGTAAGGCTATTGGTCTATAATTAGCACATATAGTTTTTTCTCCGTTTTTGTATATTGGACAAATGAGCGACTCTCTCCAGCTCATTGGCATCTTTTCTGTTTCCCATATTTCTTGCACCAACCGACATATTTCATTTTCCAGATCTACTCCTCCAGCTTTTATCATTTCTGCTGTTATACAATTTCCACCGGGGGCCTTATTTTTTTTCGGGTTCTGAGTATTTTTCTTATTTCTTTTTGCAGGGTTTATTTGTCTCATTCTGCCTTTTAGTTAATTTTGCTTCCTATTTCTCATTTAACTCCTCATTTTCATCTCCATTTAATGTTTCTTTAAAGTATCATTCTATCATCTATTCAGTTTTTCTGCCAAGTTTACTGCTAAACTTTCATCTTTTTTCCTACATATTAGCATTTTGTCTCTGTTTATTCCCCTTGTATTTTATAAAAAAAACACACGTAAATCGGATAAGTGGTTCTTGAGTGCTAAGCACACTAATGGACAGACAGACAAAGAGACGTTACATTTTATATATATTACATAGATTATTATTATTATTATATAACCTGGCCAGAGAACATATGTGTGAATTAAAACAAAAACACGTAAATTGGATAAGTGGTTCTCGAGTGATAAGCGCACTACTGGACAGACAGACAGAGAGACGTTGCATTTTATATATATTATAGAAAATTATAGATAACCTGGCCAAAGAACAAATGTATGAATTAAAAAAAAACACGTAAATCGGATAAGTGGTTCTCGAGAGATAAACGCGCTAACGGACAGACAGACAGGCAGAGAGACGTTGCATTTTATATATATTATAGGTATAGATATTATAGAAAATTATAGATAACCTGGCCAGAAAACAAATGTACGAATTTAAAAAAAAAACACGTAAATCGGATAAGTGGTTCTCGAGAGATAAGCGCGCTAACGGGCAGACAGACATACAGAGAGACGTTGCATTTTATATATATTACAGATATTCTTTGCTACATGATATTGTTCCATATTTAATGGTTTAGGCAGTGTATTGCAAGAGAAAGCGCTAGCGGTAAACTTTTTTCCGACTTGATTCACTATTATCGTCACTGCTTAGTCCTTATGTGATCTAAAGTAATAAAATATAGCCTATAACCTGGCCAGAGAACATATGTGTGTTGTAAAAAAAAGCACGTAAGTCGGATAAGTGGTTCTCCAGTGATAAGCGCACTAAGGGACGGACAGACAGACAGACAGAGAGACGTTGCATTTTATATATATTACAGATTTATTCATTTTTAATAACACAGCCACACAAAAAAAGTTCATTACCACGTACCAAAATACATGGATCTAGTGTATTTTTCGACGCTGAATTCGAATCCGTAGTTAAAAAAAATATTGATCTTCCCATTTTTTTTGATCAAGAACATCCCTTAAAATGGGCTAAAACTATAGTAATAATATAATGGCTCTTAATAAAGAATGAAAAAAAAAAATGTATAGTCTAGGGAAGAGAATATGCATTCAAACCACAGCAAGCTATTTCTATTAATTAAACCAAAATCAACCCTTATAGGGGGTGAAAAATATCTCTAAAACTGAAATAACGCACGTGAGTTTAAATAACATGTACAAAGGACAAATTCTTGTAGCTCTTGGGACAAAATATTTGAATCTGGTGTAACAAACAGACATTACTCTTAAAGGGTTGAGACTCACCCCTATAGGGTGTAAGAACCACCCCCACCTACAGAGGTATCTTATAAGTTTCAACAACGACGAGGAATGTTCCGAAACCACCGATACACGACTATAAACTACCCTTAGAGGGAGGTAAAAACTACCCCTACGGTCTAATGGTGCATATGGATATGATTGAAATTCAGAAAGGCACAAGTACTTTTATCTCATTGTGCCAAACATTCAAGACAACTAGATCGTCTTTCTAATAAGGTCGAAAATCACCCCTAGAAGGAGGGAACTACCCCCTGGGATTGATGAAGTTCTAGCATCCGAGAAAAAAATACAGGCTTTCGTAGTCTCAGGCAGGATTGACAAATACAGCCTGTATTTGTTTTCTCAAATGCTAGAACTTCTAACTACGGATTCGAATTCAGCGTCGAAAAATATACTAGCTCCATGTATTTTGGTTCGTGGTAATCGACTTTTTTTTTTGTGGCTGTGTAAGGGGGGGGGGGGGGGGGGGGGGGGGGGGGGGGGGGGGGGGGGGAGCATTTTTTATTAAAAAAGCTTTATTCCCTTTAAGTCAGACCGGATATCAAAGGTTTAGTTTTGATATTCGGTCTGTGTCTGTGTATAACAAAATACAAAACAACAAAAAGTTACAAGACAGAATTAAAAATAATTATAATTCTCGTTTTCTGATTCTAAACCAGGCCTATCGAAAAATAATAATTTTAGAAGTAGGAATATGGAACCTCTATTCATTCTTATTACTTTCTTTTAGTAATGGTTTGAAAATAAAACTAATTATGAGAAACAGATAACAGATCTATTAGCCCATTTAAATATAGACCCTACTGATCACGTTTTATACTATGTTAGATATCAAAATACGAGACAAATTAATTTTTTACATTGAATAAGTTGTCTCTTTTTAAATTGGGCTAATAGGACTATGATTAACTCAATCAGCTAAAATTGTTATATTAAGGGTAAACTTACTTATAACGGCCAAATACTTCTTTATTTCCATATCTCTTATAATTTTTGCAATGTCAGTCGCAACATACATTTCAAAAGCCAAATCATCGTAAGGAGAAATGTATTCAGGATTATTAATAATTTCATTTATCTTAGCACTTTGTGTATCTTCACCTTCGTTTAAACTCGGTTGTAATTCAATTTCGGAACCAATTACATTAATGGCTATAATGCTAACCTAAGTAAATTAAAGAAAATTATTATCATAGTTACCTTTTTATAATTAATAATTAAAAATAGATAAATCGATTTATTTGAACAGTTGTCTACTCTAATTCACTGGCTATAATATTAGAAGATAATTTTCATATTTAATATTATTTAATATTATGTATATATATATATATATATATATATATATATATATATATATATATATATATATATATATATATATATATATATATATATATATATATATATATCTATATATATATATATATAGCTTACACTCCACAACAACTGTTAATACTTCATTATGTATATATATATATATATATATATATATATATATATATATATATATATATATATATATATATATATATATACATATATATATATATACATAATGAAGTTAGACATAAAAAAAAGCTTCTGGCGCTGACGGAATACCTGCCGTAGTTCTCAAAAACTGGGCGAGGCAAATAACACCA
>CM032446.1:115961235-115993735 GCA_019049505.1 Pachyrhynchus sulphureomaculatus | reverse complement strand
ATTTTTCTTAAAGTTTTGTTGCATCAAAATTAGTTTTATTTGTTAAAAACGAAAAAAAGATGAGGTAATGGTTAAAAAAAACAGCTCCACTCCCGAAAGGATTGGTGAAGGTGATAGGGGAGAATGTCCCCTCTACGAAACACTTTAAATTTTACTTCGGTCACCTCCCATAAAAAAGATGCACCTCCATAAACATTGTGTATTTAGAGTCAAAAATTACTCTTACGGTAATGATCAAAAAAACATCCAACCCCCAGGGGAGGTGGGAAGTGGGTGTAGGCGGTAGGGGAGGATGCCCTCTCTACGAACCAGTACGGATTTTGCGGCGGATACCCCCATAAAAAAGATGTACCCCACAAACATTGTGTATTTGGAGTAAAAATATGTATCTTTCACAATTTATATAGGCCATGTTAGCGAGTCATTTATTGCAATATTTGCAGTTTAAAATTGATGAATTATTTACTCACAGCGATTTCCATTCGCCTGCATGTGGTATGTTGAGAATGCGGTGCATACATTACGGTACACCGAGAAACGTTATATTTAAAGTGTCTGGGTAACAGTTGAAAAGATCAATAAAAAGAAACGGCGGAGAATGAGGTGCACGTACAAGGAACCTGCACTGATATTTGGTTCAGATTAGTTTAAGTTAGTTTAGGTTAGTTCATGTTAGTTCAGTTAGTTAGTTAGTTTAGATTAGTTCAGGTTAGTTTAGGTTAGTTGAAGTTCCACCACCATGTAGAGAAGATCGACCTTGACCACCTCCACCCACTCCCCACTTCCTCTGGGATGGGGGTGTTCTTTAATTATTATCGTAAGGGTAATTTTTACTTCAAATACACAATGTTTGTGGCAGTGCATCTTTTTTATAGGGGGTTGCCGACGTAAAATTTATGGTGTTTCGTAGAGGGGACATTCTCCCCTACCACCTTCACCAACCCCCAACCCCTCCAGAAATGGATCTGTTTTCTTAACCTTTACCAAGATCAGTTGCTAATTTCTCCTTAATATATTAAAAGTAGACCGACCCCTCTTCACTAAATAAATATGTTATAATCAAGATGATATTTTATAGAATATAATGGCGAAAGATATAATATGTTTTCATAAATCTATAGCTAAGTAAGGATAAGTAATAAAACCCCCTTTTTTGTAGTACGGTTACAAATGCGAGCTCTGAATAAAAAATGATTTGGTATGATTGGCAGCCTTTATTTATTTTTTGTTCAATTTCTGCGTAATTCAGTACCAAAATAATTTGTTTTAAACATTAAGCTCACGATCTCTAAATAAAATTACATGTTTTGTAACTTTACATTTGGACCCAGTTTATTAATATTGACTTATTATTAACTGAAAAAATACTATTGTACTATCAGCCATTTTTATTGTGACAAACCGGTGGGCTCTTAGAGGTGTATGGAAGATGTTAGTTCAGGTTAAAAAGGATAAAAATGTCAACTTATAATTTATTATATTAAACAATTTTAGCACGATTAGTCTTCCCTGTTTTATACTAACAAAAATTAAAAAGAAGCTTTATTATAAACCATTTTCCCAATTACAATAATTTAGATACAAGAATGTATAGTCGTACAGCAACATTATGTCACAACAACAAAGAGTAAATGTAAACAAAACTTATAAATCATTTAGGTCAGCGAGATTAAAGACGGTGATCGAAAGCCGACTAGAGCCACCTGCTAACAAGCGACTCTAGTCGGTAATTTAGGTATTCAATTGCCGTCTGTAACCTTACTTACCTAAATGATTTATGGAGGATCAGTTTTTCTGTCGTGACATAAATTTAGAGTGTACTATTGACATATTTTTTCTAATGTTAAATTATTACATGTATCCGATACTCTGAACATGGAGATGCAACCGCTTGAGTTATCTAGTACTTTAAACATTTTACGTGTAATAGTCCTCATGCCTTTATTGTGCATAATATCCCCAAATTTTTATAAACTAAGCATAGGTTGAAAACTGTTTCAGATATCGTAATGAGGAGAGCAAAAATAGTATTATAAGGAAACCAAAATTATAGACCATAGAAAGCTTTTTTTCTTACTAAACCTCAATGGCCCGCTTTTTTGATTTTTAATAAGTTAAGGAGTCTATTTTGACAAATTTAATAGTAAATCTATTAAAGTCTTGAAGCGTGTAGTACAAAACACGGAAAACCGTTTCGGCTCGTCAATAAACCAAAAGAAAACTCAAAAATTTAGTTGAAACTCTTAAATCCCTAATTTTTATTTACATATTTATTTGATGATATAGGATTAAATAAAATCGCAAAGAAAATACACCTAACCATAGGTTTTAGGTTCCATGGTAACTAAATGGGTTTTAAATCACAAATTTTAATTAAAAAATTATATATTTACCTACTACTTTCCAACCTTACCAACTTTCTACTGTCTGATTTAATATGATTTTAAAACTCTGGTTTCAATACCATTAAAAATAATATATAACATTATATAACATTATATATTGGAAACTGAAGTTTTTAAAATATTTTTTTTGCCATTGGAAAACAGGAAAAAAGGTAAATATGGCTGTTAATTTTTTTGAAGTCACTCCTTTATTAAAATCCCTCTATATATTTTTTCTGATAAAATGAAGTTAATAAAAACTAACATGATTTTCAAATTTCTTGACTCTACGAACCCTTACACAAGGTATGTCCTTCTGGGCCTAATGATAAATAATTATGAATAAAATTAGTTTTTTTTTTTTAAACTAAAATCAAGGAAACAGACGAATAATGACACCATTTTTTTTAGATCACTTTGTCATCTTTCCCCTTCTCTGTCTGTCATTTTTGATAAAATTGAGAATAATGATAAAAAAGCATCGGCCCAACTCCTGAAAAGAATATGTAACGTGACATTCGAAACTGTCCTCCCTAACCCTTCTCCTCACCTTCCTAGGTTTGACTATAAATAATTATGCATGCATTTTCATTCTCCCAACCAACAATCAGAAAAAAATCATTTTAAAACTTCGCTCGAACAGATATTTCTCGAAAACTATATATTTTTTCCGTATTTCATTTGTGCCAAATTGGAAATTGCTATTTTAGGTGATTTCGAAGTTATCGCGATAAGTACTCGATAGGTAGACAGACCACGGGAAATTGGAAACTCTGTTTTTTGATCTAGATAGGAGCCTCGAAACACTGAATTGCAAATGTCTCCCTTAACCAAAGAAGTAAAAAGTCCCGTTTTTCAATCTGGCAACGTAAATTTGAGTTTAATATGGTTTTACTATAAGATCTGACTTGACCTGAACTAACCTGAACTAACAAATAATATGCTGGCATATTTTTATTAATCACTTCAAGTTAGAAGTTTTATATTAATTAAGTCCATGTTGTCTGTACAATAAATAACTAATTTTATTTGAACTATTTGTCATATATTCTTTATTAATATTCTATGATATAAGGGGTGATGCGACTATAATGAGGAAGTTTAAAATAAAAGTATCAAATTCAAATTCAACAGTATCTTTATTATACATTTTAAGATTTGCTTGCTAATAAGTTTTGCAAATACGATGTACTGAATAGTATACCCGATTGGCCTTACGGCTAGCTGATGTTCGGCCTCACATTTCATTTATTGACAAAATTAGCTAGTAACTAGACTATAACTAATATACATTGATAGAATAAGCGTGTATACATTTTGAATCTTAAGATATTGACATCGAATGAACCTAACTACTTAGCCTAGGTATTGACAAACTTAAGATATTTCAACTTAAGATATTTGATGAATATACTTTAAAACAGAACTTAAATGAATAAACTTAAGATATTTCAACTTAAGATATTTCATTAACATGAGCTTAAGTACTTAATATTAACTGAAGCTAATCCTGGGTCATCGGGTCGCTGGGTCTTAGTAGACGTCGGCGGGCATGGCGTGGGGGGGGGGTGGTAAGTGGTCCTGATTGTGGGGTTCACGTGACGGGTGGCTTTGTCCAGGAATTTCTGCTGGGTGCTGCTGATGAATTCCCGGATGGTTGGCATTTGGAGGTCCCTGTGGAGTTGGGTATTTCTGAGAAACCACGGGGCGTTGACAATGGTTCGGAGGGCCTTGTTTTGGATGGTCTGGAGGGTGGATCTGCGAGTGCGTGACATTTGGCACCATGCGGGGCTGGAGTAGGTCATTCCTGCTCTGATGATCATCTTGTAGATTGTTAACTTGTTTCGTGTTGACAATTTCCTGGACTTGAGTAGGGGGTAGAGCTTGCTAAGGAGTTGGTTGGCTTTCTTGGCGGAGGCAGTGGCCTGGTCCTTCCATACTAGCCGCTTGTCGTAGTGGAGTCCCAGGTACTTGATGCTGTCGGACCATCGAAGGCGGGTTCCTTGGAGTGTGAGGCTTTCTGGCGGTGGCAAGCGGGCCTTGGAAAACATGATGGCCTGGGTTTTCTCTGGGTTGAGCCGGATTCTCCAGTGCTCGAACCAGGGAACTAACATGTTGAGATGGCGTTGGAGGCGGCTGGTGATAATCCTTGATGACTTGGTCGTTGCAGTGATTGCAGTGTCGTCGGCGTACATGAAAATGGATGTATGGTTAGCCTTTGGTATGTCGGCTGTGTATATATTGAATAAATGGGGGGAAAAGGACGGAGCCTTGTGGGACCCCGGCTCTGATGGGCTTGACTTCTGAAAAGGTCTGCTCGACTCGAACCTGAAATGTGCGGTCCGAAAGGTAGGAAAGGACCAGTCGTGTGAGATTTATGGGGAAATTCTGACGAATGAGCTTGAGGATGAGTCCTTCATGCCAAACTCGGTCGAAGGCTTTAGAAACGTCGAGGAAGACAGCTCCGACTTTGTGTTTTCGATTGAAGCTTTTTTTTTGGGAAAGGGCAGTGGTGTGATGAGCGGTGCCATGAGAGGGGCGAAAACCGAACTGTTCATTTGGGATGATTCTGAGCTCTGATGTTTTGGCTCGGAGGATTTCGAGGATAACTTTCTCGGCCACTTTGCCTAGACAGGGAAGTAGGCTAATTGGCCGATAGTTGTTTGCTTCGTGAGAAGGGGTGCCTGGTTTCCTGATTAGGATAATCTCAGCTTTCTTCCAGAAGAGTGGGAAGTAACTGAGTCTCAGGATTCCGTTAATTATATTTGTGGTTTCTGTAACTTGTTTTTTAGGAAGTTTTTTCAGGGCTTTGACGGTGATCTTGTCGTGCCCTGGGGCTTTTCGAATCGAATATGAGTTGATGATGATCTGGGTGGCGGAGGGGGGTGGTGAAATGAGTGTTGGGTGGAGGTTGGACCTGCTTGAAAATCTGGATTGTGGAAGCCACCCTTTGATCTCGGGCGGGATTTGGGCGGACGTAAGGATTGGGGCGAAACTGATCTTCCAACATTTCTGCAAAAAGATCTGCTTTTTGTTGAGGGGTCACAGCAGTGGTTCCAGCATGAGAGATTGTGGGCATTGAAGGTGGGGAGTCATTGAAAAGAGCACGGGCCATTTTCCAAAGAGAATTATCTTGGGTATTGAGGGTTTCTAGTTTGGAGTCCCACCTGCTGTTATGGTGCTCAAACAGGGTTTGTCTAACTTGAGCAGTGGCACGATTTGCGAGCCTTTTGAGATTGGGATCGCCAGTACGAATGGCTCTCCTGAGCAGACGGTTTTTTATCCCGGATCTGCTCTTTGATATAGGGGGGAAGATTTCCTATAAGTCTGGCGGGTTCGACCCTGGTGACAGTGGCCTGGGCTAGGGCAGTCTGGATGTCTGCTGTCAATTTATAGACAGCGTTGTCCAGGTCCCTTGTGGTGGTGATGGCGGGAATGGGGGCGGTGTCTGCTAGGAGCCGTTGGAAGTGCTCCCAGTCTGTGATGCTGCTGATGGTATCATTAATCCGGTCGGCCGGGTCGCCCAGAGTAAGAATGACTGGTAAATGGTCTGAGGAGATCTCATGAAGAACAGTGATGTTATGGTGGAGGTCGACGTTTCTGACCAGGAAAATGTCAAGAAAGTCCGGCCTTCCATGGCCTATGAAGGTTGGCTCGTCTGGAGTGATAATGTTAAAAAGGAGTTGGTCCTGGATGACTGCGATATCGCGGCCGTTTTCGTTCGTAACTAGGTTTCCCCAGTGAACGTTTTTTGCGTTGAAATCGCCGCCCAGGACCGTCTTCTTATTATTTGGGCCGAAAAGGGTTCAATAGTCTACAGGGTCAATCGGATGATTGCGTCCGCCTTGTTGATAGACGGACGAGAACTGAATGAAGCTATTATTTGCCATGGAAACGGCTATAGTAGTGGCTTCGGTTTGAATTAACCTCAGAGGTGAAGGCTGATGATGGTTTAGGCATTGTTTGACTAGAATCATGGTCCCCCCTAGGAGAGCCCTGATTCTGTCGTCCCGGTAGACTATGTAATTGGGGATTTTGAAGCGGTGGCAGGGTTTCAGGAATGCTTCCTGAATTAGGGCTATATCGATATTATGCTCCTGCAGGAAATGTTGGAGCTCGTGTTTCTTGTTGGCGATGCCGTTTGCGTTCCAAGTTAGAACCTGCAGAGATCGCGGACTAATTTTATTTGGGCGTGGGACCATTTATGGGTTTGGAAGATTGACAAGATTCAGGACGGCTGGGTATTGGCTTTGAATCTGAGCCAACTGTTTGAAAAGCTGCTGAAGTGCAGCGTTGAAAGTGGTGACCTGTTGGGTGACTATGGGCTCTTGGGATGTGGAGGCGGCAAGTTTTGAATTGTCCTGCTTGCCCCAGGTGAATTGACTTTTGGGAGAAGCGTTAGACTTTTGGTGCTTTGGATTTTTGGGGCATCCACCATAGGAAGATGGATGGGGGCCCCCGCAGTTTGCACATGTGGCTGGGTCTTCTCTGGTCTTTGTACATGTGGAGGACTGATGTCCTTGTCCACATTTGACGCACTTGGAGGGGGGGAGGCTCTGCATCTGAGGGCAGAGTGCCCGTGAAGTTGGCAGTTAAAGCACTGCGTGCTTCTGCCTTGATTACGTTGAGTTTCTACTTTGACTCCTACATTGCATAGATAATTCAAAGAGAAAATCTTTTTATCGTCTTTTGGCATTAAGGCTAGAACTATAGCCATTGGATCTCCGGACTTATGAAACCAACGAATAACTCTTTTAGGGAAATGACCTAGACGATTTAAATCATTAGTGACCTCTTCAATGGTGGCACCTTCGTGATGATGCCACGGATTAAAATTCTATTAAGCTTCTCTTCTTCGAGAGCATATGTGTGGTAAGGTTCCTTTTTGTTATCCAGGAACCGGGTTATTTCACGGAAGTCGTTAAATGTGGGTGGGTGGATTCTGATGCCTTCGGGCACGGTGACACCGCGTCCGTAGTTAAGTTTGCGTTCATTGAACGCTGAAGTAATCGCATTTATAACGCTTCTTGTCACGAATGACAATAGGCGGGATTCTCGCCGAACGTGTGGCTGGGGTTTTTTGGGAGCGGGGGGGCTCGGCAGCTGGAGTCGCTGCGGGCGTTTGGGTAGCCGGGAGCTCTGCGGCCGGGCTAGAAACTGGCGTGGGGGTTTTCACTTTGGAGGGGGATAAGAGGGGAAAATCGGATAAATAACATGACTTACCCTGTTTATCCTGGTTTTGGGCTGACCTTTTGGAGTCAGACTCCTCGTCTGAAGACAGGTTGAACATCTTCTTTCTTTTTTTCGCGCCTATTTTTTTGGCGCTCGAATCCTAGATCTGCATCCATCTGACTGTCGGAGTCAGGGATGGTTTCGTTCTCTGTTGTTTTTTCTTCATTGTTTTGAGCTTTCTCATCCTCTGATGAGTTGCCTTTCTCTGAGTTGATCTCAATCAGTTTGGCTAGCTGTCTCTTTAAGTCGCTAATTTCCATTAGCAACTTCTCGTTTATGGCGTCTTTCTTGGCTGATTCCTCTCTTAACAGCCTTAAGGTTTCTTCGGATGTTCGGCCTGATGGGTACTTTAACCTTGCGTATATTAATGTTTCGTTTTGTCATTTCCGCCGAGTACTTTAATGACACTTAAGTTTTTGTGGCTTACGTGAAGAAGACTTAGTTGTTTATTATCTATTTTTTTTGGGTGGGTTGAGCTTCCTGTTTGTTAGGAAAAATATTGCTATAAAAAACTCAGCTCGATTTTTATCAGGTACATGGTTTATGAGTTATGGTTAGTTATTACTATTATAATTGCATTCTCGCTCTCTTTCACGCATCTCACTCTTTCATAGGTCTCTTTCATACCTATATACAGTCAGTCCAAAAAGTCTCCATACACCATACCTGATTTCTATACTATTTTTCTGCTATGTTTAACCAATTAGTTGGAACTATGAGAAAACATGTTTAAATTAACATTTGAAACCAGCAAGGATTAGTATTAAAAACAACTACGGAAGTATTAAAAACAACTACGGAACATTTTATTTAGAAGTTACATTATTGTTATAAAAATAAACGGAATATAACAACTTAGTTTAAACGAATATTTAGTGGGACCGCCGTTGGCCTTGATAATCTCCTGCAAGCTTTTTATTATGCTTGCAACCAGCTTTCTAGTAACTTCTGCTGGCATGCTCTCCTATTCGTTCAATATTCTGTTTTTTAATTCTTCTGTATTTGAAACATTATGTTTGCGAACGCGTGGTTTAAGTTCCTCCCATAAATGCTCGATGAGGTTAACATCGGGTGATTGTGGAAGTGTATGAACCTGCTGTCGCACATTATGGATCATCTATTCTCGCACCAAGGTATGTTTTGGATCATGTTGGAAAATGTATATTTTCTTGAGTGCTAATTTTTGGTCACCTTCTCTTAAATTGTCTCTCAAAATATTCAGATAAACATGCTGATCCATGGTACCATAAATAAAATGTAAATTTCCAACCCCTCCACCCTACATGTATCCCCAAAGCAGAACACCGTCACCCCCTTGTCTCACCGTGGAACAAATGTTTTAAATATCGAATGCGGTGTTCTTCTTTCTCCAAACTATCAGACCCAAAAAGGTTAATTTTGGTTTCATCACTAAAGATTACGGATTCCTAAAAGTCAGGAGGTTTAGTAAGGTATTCCCTAGCAAAAGCTAACCGCTTTTTGCGATTACCTTCCGAAATTAACGGCTTCTTCCTGGCTACACGCCCCTTATAGCCTGCCCTGTGTAAACAATTTCTCACTGTGTGTGAACAAACATTTTTCGAAAATAGTTCCCCTACTTCTTCTTTTCATTTTAGCACACTTTTCTTGGGATCTATAATTATTTGTCAATACTGGCCACTTCACGTGGAGTCAGTTTGTTGGGACGACCGGAGCATGGTCGAATTTTATAGGAACCCGTTGATTTATACTGGTTTCCAATGTACTGAACAGTAGCATATGACCTTTTAACAATTTTTTCCTATATTTCTATACGATTTTCCATTTTTCCACACATCGGTTGTGATCTTTCGAACTTTTTTAATACCACTTTGAAAACCCACTGCAAACTTACTAGCAACAAGTGACAGATTATAAAGTATGGCCGAAAATTATTCATTTCTTTTCAGTTTAGCGAGCAATAGATAGCTTGATAAAGTACGGCTGATTATAACGTATTTTTTTCAATGCAGTTCTTGAGTGTGTGGAGACTTTTTTTACATTAATTTTGTTTATATTTTTATAACGATGATGTAACTTCTAAATAAAATGTTCCGTAGTTGTTTTTATTACTAGTTAAGTTTCAAATATTAATTTAAACATATTTTTCTCATAGTTCCAATTAATTAAACATAACAGAAAAATAGTATAGAAAGCAGGTGGTGTATGGAGACTTTTTTGGACTGACTGTATATATAACACATGGGCTGAAAAGTCCCGGGCCTAACAAGAAAAACACGGTTTTTTTGGTTCAAAATTAGCTTTATTCATCAACGTAATCTCCATCAAGAGCAACGCAATCATTCCAGCGCCGCTCTCTAACATTTCAATACCACTTTTGTAGAACGATTTATCTTTTGCCTCAAAATAGGCCTCAGTTTCAGCGATAACCTCTTCATTCGTGCGAAATTTCTTACCGGCGAGCATTTTTTTCAGGTCTGCGAACAGCCAGTAGTCGCTGGGAGCCAAATCTGGCGAATACGGTGGATGTGGGAGCAATTCGAAGTTCAATTCATGTAGTTTTGCCATTGTTTTGATTGACTTGTGACACGGTGCGTTGTCTTGATGAAACAAAATTTTTTTCTTTGCCATATGCGGTCGTTTCTTTGCAATTTCGGCCTTCAAGCGCTCCAATAACGCTATATAATATTCACTGTTTGATGGTATTTCCTTTCTCAAGATAGTCGATGAATATTACACCACGCACATCCCAAAATACCGAGGCCATAACCTTTCCAGCCGATTGTTGTGCTTTCGGGCGCTTTGGACGAGGTTCACCAGTTGCTGTCCACTCAGATGACGATCGTTTTGATTCCGGAGTAAAGTGATGGATCCATGTTTCATCCATTGTCACATATCGACGCAAAAATTCCGGTTTGTTACGTTTAAACATGGCCAAACACTGCTCAGAATCATCAACACGTTCTTGTTTTTGATCAACAGTGAGCAAACGCGGCACCCACTTTGAACAGAGCTTTCTCATAGTCAAATGCTCATGCAATATAAAGCCAACACGTTCTTTTGATATCTTTACGATGTCAGCTAACTCACGCAACTTCACTTTTCGATCATTCAAAACGATTTTATGGATTTTTTTTGATGTTTTCTGGTGTTACCGCCCTCATTTGGACGTCCACTGCGTTTCTGCATCATCGGTGTCTCTACGACCACGTTTGAAGTCAGCAAACCAACGTTTTATTGTTGTTTCTGATGGAGCGGAGTCCCCATAACACTTTTCAAGCCATTGCTTCGCTTGAACGGTATTTTTTCCCATCAAGAAGCAGTGTAAAATTAAAACACGAAATTGTTTTTGATCCATTGTTTTGAAAATAACAAAAGTAGCGTCACTCTTAGCACAATAACTCACAAACTAATGAATAGAATATCATGAAATTTTAACAGCTGTCTTTTGAAGGTTAGTATTAACTGAAAAAAAGGTGACTGCAATAAAACTAGCGCCATCTATGTGTTAGGCCCGGGACTTTTCAGCCCATGTGTTATATATATATATATATATATATATATATATATATATATATATATATATATATATATAT
This sequence comes from Pachyrhynchus sulphureomaculatus, assembly GCA_019049505.1. NCBI lineage: Eukaryota > Metazoa > Arthropoda > Insecta > Coleoptera > Curculionidae > Pachyrhynchus > Pachyrhynchus sulphureomaculatus. The sequence continues at coordinate 115,982,544 of CM032446.1, read as the reverse complement.
ATATATATTTTAAACTCGTGTTTTTACAAGCTTTCATTTGACAGACCACTCGATGATCTGGTATTTTTTTTCACTTTCGATTTCACCCCCCCAAAACTAACCCCTTAAGTCAAAATTTAACTTTCAAAACTACACAGCTCTGATGAGGTCTATATTAGTACCAAATTTCAACTTTCTATATTCAAATAGTTTCGGAGTCGATCGGACAGACACCGAAGTGATCTTATAAGTGTTCCGTACGGAACACTAAAAAGCTATAATGAATACAGCCACATAATGAAATATCCTAGCTAAATTACTTGCGAGTCTTATCTTCTAATATGACCCCATTTTTATGTTATTTATATTCGCACAGGAACTCGACGCGTGACTGACTTTAGGTAGTTGTACCGTGGCGTGCTTTTGGCATCCTTTGGTATGTTATCAGCAGCGTCGAATTCCTGAACGTAAATAATTTTTTTTTGCACGTCCTAATTCTTCCATTTTGCCCTCGTCGCGTAGTCAAGGAGCCTCAAAATTAATTTTTGATATATGCTATAATGGTTTATGTTCTGATGTAATTTGCGCCAGGTCTTGTGTTAGAATCGAAGTCTGTATTTTGTGTCTGTAGAATTTGTTTGCTGTTTCATCTAAGAATTGTCTTATTGTTTGCATGTTTGTTATGTATGTCGTTGATTCTTATGTATCTGTTACTTGATCTCACGCGTCTTAGTATTTTATTTTGAATTCGTTGTAGTCTGTATGTTTATGTATCCGATATGTTACAACAAACGTACAGCATACATCAGGACTGGTCTAGTGTGATCTGTTTATAGATCATTAATTTATTTCGGAGCTTCATGTGTGAATCTGGTGCTAGTAGTGCATAAGGTGCTGCATCGCGACGAATGCTTTTTGGAAAACGTGCGAGACGTGAAGATGGAATCTAAGACGCGAGTCTATAATGACACCCAGATACTTCAGTTTATTTCTGCATGGTGTCAGTGTCATTTATTTTGAATGGTAAGTTAATTCTGTTATTAGTGAATTTTTTAGTGAGAATAATTCTTTCGCACTTTGAAGCTTTTAATTTTATTTTCCAACGTTCTAGCCATGGGAATATACTGTTTAGGTAACAGACTGAAATAAAAGTATGTGAATTCGGAGTACTCCACACAAAATGTTGTCTAGAAAAAAAAAACTACGACAAACAGACCCAGGTTACTTGTTTTTCCAATTTTTGGTATAGAATACTGAAAATTTAGAATATGGGTTAAATTATGCCATTAAATTCAAAAAAAAAGGAAAATTTAACATCAAATGAAATAAATTAGTTAAACTTTTAAGTAACTGTTATAATACATAACGCCAAAGATTTTAAGAGTTAAACTGAATGTTTCTGGAAATATTTGCAACTGTTTCGTTGAAAGAATATAGTAAAAACACTTATAACTTTATTTTTGAATTATATTCAAATGAAGAGTTCAGACTAAATCGGAATTTTTGGCACAAGCAACTATCACCACTACACCAAACACTTAGTTTTCGCACTCGACGCGCGTTTCGCAAACCAGCATTATCAGGAGCGATGATTGTCAATAGTTAATCATCACGAAACACGCGACAAGCGCAAAAATAAATTGTTTGGTGTGGTGATGATAACTATTGAAAGTAGAGTACTATGTAAATAAGTAAACAAGTTTTTTAATAAATAATAATAATGGTCTAGTAAAACTGACACGAACAAAATAATTAATTATTGACTTTAAAGTATGTTTTGGAATATTTAGAAATACTTAAAACTGCAACACACTGTGTAACGCTGTGAGTTTATTTTTAAAACCATCAGAAACAGTTTTGTTGCCATTTTTAGATGGTATGTTAAAAAAATTGCGAATATAGGTCTAATACGCAGAGATTGATGAAATTTTATTGTAATACAATGTTATGAAATTAGATATTTTAATCTTTTACAATGTGTATTTTGTGCCAAAATTTACACAAGTTAAACATTTCTTTTTAATAAAGAAAACGTTGCTTTGAAGTAAATATGAGAATAATTTTTTGAATGATATTTGTCAGTTCTTAGTTAAAACATTTTTACTTAAATGAATAGATATACTCTTGAGAATTCTTCTAAGATGGATCGTTTACGTATTATGAATCATGCAAGTGTAAATATTTTACTTTTTAGATGTCGATGTCCTTAACTGTTTTTTTTTCGATATATGATATACCATTAATTTTAAAATTGAAATTTTACAGAGGATGCAAAAATATAACAGGTTATGGTGCACCTAATTAAAACAAGTTGCTCTTTACGAACATACACTATTTTGATCTAACCCGTTATGGGAAAATTCAGAATTCTATCCATTTTATTTCTCTAGATACTGTTTAACGACCAGCCAGGGCGACCATCTACACAAGCAAAAAGAAAAATCAAGAACATAAACACAATAAATAAAATCATCTTAATTTTTTTATTGTATTCTTAAAAAAGATGTATAAAAATACAAAAGTTATAAATGCTGCTCTGGAATGAGAATGAGAATGGAATATACATAAACGAAAAGAAATTATATTTTAGAATTTTTTAATAAAGATTCAGATAGTGTCGGAGTGTATTATGATCAATGATCTATGTGTGCCAATTGCAGTTCAATAGTCTAACAAAAAGTGGGTGACATTACAATAAGAAGCTTCGAAATGGGCATCTGGGTATTATAAATTTGGGAAAAATTATAATAATCTAAAATCTTACTCTCTCTGAAATACATTGCAATATGGATTCATTTTCTACTGTCTAGTAGGTGATTATTACACTCCATTTTTGACAGTTTATAACTTTTGCCAAATTCAGCTAGCAGCTGACGCAAGTTGCCTCGCTCCCGCCCCTAATAGAAAATAGCGCTCCCATAATAACTTTTTTTATTGGGGGGTCTTTTTATAAAAAATCTCCCTTACTTCCCACTCATCGATTTTTAAAACTGGTTGTAAGTTGTTAAGATTTCCCTATAGATAAGGATTCTTTTTTGTGAAAAATCTCCACCCCCGATGATTGATATTCAGTTCATTTTGTGGAGAAGGGCCTAAGCTTGTAGGGTTCCGGTACAAAAGGATTTTTTTTCATTAAGGAGTTTCGCCCTTCGGTTGTCGATGGCGCCCCCTCTTCTATAAACCACTGGTAAACCTTAGGAAACGCCCTTTGTATCTATGTGCACTCTCCCGCTTCAACCTAGTTACTCCACGGGTAAGAAACACAGCACAGATAAGAAAGTTAGATGTTTTTAGAATTTGAATATAACATGTCACTTTTATCAGTTTGAAATATAATTTTCTGGGTTTATACTTCAGAATATCATAACTGTGCTCTTATTAATTTAAACCCCTGATTACCAACTAAATCAGTTTTAAAGTTAAGACCTATTTAGTAAATCAAACATTCAAAGTTTAAACGGTGACATCGAACTATATTCTCGACTGCATGTAGATGTTAAAAAAAAATTAAAAAAATCACATAAAAAAAATATTTTCTTTGAGGTGCAGATATATTTAAAAATTAATAAATTTTTCTAACGTTTAAAAATCACTCAGTTATAAGTAGAATGTCTAGGCTTGTTTTTAATATTTCACCTACATCACGTTATTACTTACCTTTTCGTCTAATTTCAACCACAAGAACTAGTATTTATAGTCCAAAACTATAAATTTGTAATAAAGCCTACTTTAGCAAGTTCAAGCTGCTCTCATAACTTTTGTCAAATCCATAAAAGGATTTTTGTTTCGTTAGTGTTTTTCTGAAGCAACAAATGAGAATTTTTAATGTTCGCGAGTATAACAAAACTCGAGGGCTTTGTTCTTTACATTCATATAATATTTATTTTTTCAAACTCATACTGTCTTACTGGCTTTATAGATTTATAAATACCTAATTACCCTATAAATAAATAATTATATTGCCATAAGTGTTCACAAGGATCCTTTTTGTTTTAAAATAAACCTCAAATAAAATTTCTAGTGCAATGAAATATTTATTTTGTTTTTCATTGTCTACAACTATGAGTTATCCAAAACGTTATCTTTTGTTTAAAAATATGTATTAGATATATCTATATTTATAGCCTAACCTTTACAAACTCATCATCATATTAATAATTGTTAACAAACTTTAACTTTAATATTTTGACTGAAAATTTTAATAAATTGTAATTTTAAAAATAAACTTTATTGTGGCTGACGTATCAGGTAATGTAATGTGCAACTGTAGAATGTATTTTTTTAATTACTGAGCAAATTGATTTAAAAAATTTGGCTTCTTCGGGGCCCCTTTCTCCTCTGAGCCATATTCGCCAATAAATACTAAGATAAAAAAAATAACTTACGTATCATATATTGATGTGCTAAAATTTGTATTTTATTTAGGACGCATCTTTTTTCTAATTGTAATACAATTTCTTGAGGATAATCGCAATTTTTTATAGACTGCCATCCTTTTACTGTAGGACCGTGACCATTTAATTCTGAAACACGATACTTCGGATCTTCACCTAAAATTCAAAAAAAAACAAATAAGCAATATACTTAATTATATTTCTAGTTCCTAAAAGAGCCATTTTACCTACTTGAAACACTAATCACCGAAAATTTAATCTTTTTAGGCATTTGAAATTATTTATAACGAATCAAAAAAATGTATGAATTATATAAAGAAAAATTATTTTTTATTTCGGTCACATGTCATTGATTGTTGAAAGTTAAGGCAATCCTTTGCCTTACATTGCTTGACAGTGGTATTGATTTTACATATTTACGCCAAGATGTCAGAAAATCGATACAAGCGTTCCAGCGCAGTGCTTGGTTACACTGCTCAAAATAATAGTGGTTATTGTAAGACAAATACAGTGTTGCATATAGAGTAATATGTTCATATAGTAGTTTTGTAAAAAAAATCTTGAAAACCACAACTTTTTTTTGCATTTTTAATTTTTATCATATCATCTTAGAGAGTTTCGCTTGTGTCAAATTTAAGTATAGGACGTATCTGAAAAATGAATTAAAATAATCAAAGTTATATAAAGTATATATATATATATATATATATATATATATATATATATATATATATATATATATATACATATATATATATATATATATATATATATATATATATATATATATATATATATATATATATATATATATATATATTTGAGGAAAACAAAATACACTTATAACCGAGGTAAATTTCCCTCATTTGTTGCCATACTAATTTAAAAACCCGATCAAGTGCAAGTTGGACTTGCGCTATTAGTGTTCCGTACTATAATTGCTTTTAAAATAAAATAAAATCCTTACCTAGGCTAAGTAATGTACAATACACTGCTGAGCAAAAAAATCGACTCAAACTTTTGGTGTTCATATATTTTTACGGATTTTAGTATCATTTGAAAGCCCATTCTATTCTCTTTCTAATGATATCAAATTCCATAGCATACCTCATGCTTTTTCTCTGATTAAAATGATTGAAAAGAGAAACAAGGATTAAAAATAGGGGTAAGAGAAAGGAAAAATTAAACAAATTTTAAGTTTAACAATTAAATTTATTGATAAAAACCAAAATCAATATTTTGTATTACCACCCTAGTCCTTATTACTGTTTCCAGCCGGTTATTCATGGAGCGGGTGAGCTTTTTCACCACTGTCTGTGGGATTCTTCCCCACTCTTCCGCCATTACAACCTTTAAGTTCCTCAGCGATGCAAGGGCTGGATTTCTCTCTGGAACCCTTCTTTTGAGGTCAAGCCACATATGCTCGATTGGATTGAGGTCTGGACTTCGCGCAGGCCATTTTAATGTGGGTACTCCCACTTCTGCCAGGTATTGCCGCACCGATGCAGCAGTATGTGGCCTCGCATTGTCGTGCCTTAGCACGAAGCTATCGCCAACAAACCCAGCGTAAGGCACGACGTGTTCCTGCAGGATCTCCTCGATGTACCGGTGAGCAGTTAATCCACCGCTACGAGTCTTATCAGTCACGAAAACTAAATCGGTTTTCGCATCCAGTGAAATGCCTCCCCACACCATGATAGGACCTCCTCCGTAGGCGACCGTTTCAGTAATGCAGCACTGCGCATGGCGCTCCCCAGGCCTCCTATAGACTCGTCTTCTTCCATCATTGCCATGTAAGCACATTCGGGACTCAACTGAGAATAAAACGGAGCGCCTTTGCTCTAAGGTCCAGTCGACATGTTCTCTGGCAAATCTAAGTCGCGCTCCTGCTGGACCTCAACGCCGGTCAAGTAACGATTTCTTAGAGTTGCGTTGACAATGAAGCGGTCGTCTCGCTCCGAGGTACACCTTCTTCCTGATTCTGGTCTCCGTGTAAAGGCGCTAGTCTCTTGGTAACGTCTGTAGACTCTGGATACAGCTGACTGGCTCAGGTGCAGTTGCGCAGCGACTACACGTTGGTTATGCCCTCCTTGCAATAGGGCAATAACTTGTGTGGCTTCTTTCGGAGATTCTCTTTCTAATGATTTTAGATCCTCTTCACAAAATTTATATGTTGTTTTTAGTGTTCCGTACGGAACACTTATAAGATTACTTCGGTGTCTGTCTGTCTGTCACACCCGATTTTCTCCGAAACTATTTGTCATAGAAAGTTTAAATTTGATAATAATATAGGAATTGATGGCCTCATCAGAGCCGTGTAGTTTTGAAAGTTAAATTTTGACTTAAGGGGTTAGTTTTGAGGGGTGAAATCGGAAGTGAACAAAAATTTTTTACTAGGTCATCGAGTGTGGTGTCAAATGAAAGCTTGTGAAAACACGATTAAAAAATGTACATATAATGTAATACTTGCGCACACTTTTCTTTGTATTATTTTTAAAAAATCGCGAAAAATCGCTGTCCCCCCTTATCTCGAAAAGTACTGGTCGAAGAATTTTGAAAAAATTCTGGAATATTCTCCAAGGGGTGTAGATTGAACGAAAATTATCGCGAGTGCATTACCTTTAATAATTTATCTGGTATATAAAAAAAAAAAAAAAAAAAAATTCAAGGTCATCAGTTTTCAGTAAAGATTGGAAACAAACTTTGTTGAAAACTCATTTAGGGTGTGTTTTGTGAAGTCACTGATCATTTTGTACCTCCATAACAAACTTTTTATTTTAAAAGCAATCAACGTGCGGAACACTAATTGTGCAAATTCAACTTGCACTTGACCGTTTTTTTTTACTTATATTCAATAAGACAAGATTTGTAGATTTCTAGTCTCTAAAAAAATTATAGTCAACATTTTTATTTATTCTGGGCGTCATAATCATTTGTTATTTATTAAAAAATATGATACCTATAATAATTTATACTTATAACGATATACCTTTTCCCTATTTACATTTATTTCCTTATTAGGTGTGGTAAGTGAAGAGCTTGTTTGCAAATTGTCCTTTAAACTTGTTAAAACTTTTTCGTGAAATATACACTCACCTTATATACAAATTTTATAAAATAGTAGACATTAATTGAATAATGGAGGGACACTATTTTTTACCTATCTTTACTTGAGAGAAAAATATAACACACAATTATCAAACGTACCAGTATCGATTTATGGTATATATAACTATGTATTTTTTATATAGTAATTGTGGCACCAAAATGTTAAATTTATTGTTAGTATGGCACTCGAAGAGATAATATGGCGCCCGGAAAACACTCTACTGATACATAAAAAATAGTGCCTCAAAGGTGATAATCATAAAATTAACATAAAAAATATGGTAAATATATTTTTCTACAACATACAGCCATACGTAAAAATCACTTTCTTTAATAAAACGCTACAGCCGTGTAAATAAAAGGTTATTAATTATAGTAAGTCAGCTTATTTATTTAATAAATTACACGAATATGGTGAATAAAAAAACGTGTATTAGATATTCCAAATTAATTTTAAAATGTTTTTGATGCATTAGGCATTTAGTTTTAATAGTAGTACCATAATATTAAACTTACATCAAAATCATTATCATATTCAAAACAGAATGGTGTAGAATTAACAATTTCCGGTATTTGATTTGTTTTCGTTAACTAAGTTATAGAAATAGAATAGGTAATAGTATACTTAAAAGTGAAAATTTGTTTGAAGACACTTACTTTAAGTTCTGCTTCCGGAAGCCTTAAAGGGCTCTTTTCGTCCAAATTATTAACCTAAATTAGTAAAAAATTTATATTTTTAGCAGAAACATCAATTTTTTTTGAAAAAATGTCAAAATTTGAAAAAAGAAATGCTTTTGTTGCATATCAAATTTATGTTGAACAAAAATATAAAATATTTAATATTTTGAATACATTGAAGCATCAGTTGATGGTTGATATTCACTTACAGTTCCATCAGTTTTATAAGGGTCATCATCACTGTCATCAAAATGATAAACGTTACCCAAATAATAATAAATAAAATAGATCTAGTATTATGTAATTAAATTATTTTTATTTATTCTTTTGCTGAACTCAAATAAAAAAACGTAAAAAAACTGAGAAGCGACTCACTCCCAAAATACTCGTACGGTTTCTTTCAAAATCGGGAAATCTCCTAAGAAATACCAAAGAAATCGCGAAAAATCGTTGCAAAAATTAGGAAACAGTTTATTAATTACTTTCATTTACTGGTCAATAGGCCCAGAAACGTGCAAAAAAAAAAAAATTTACCGTTTTTTTTTTATCTCGAAATGGAAGCAAGATATACGAACCAAAAAGTAAGTGACGTTCTATGATTTGTTCATTCAATAGTGATTAAATTGCCGGAAGGGACGCGATTTCGGCCGGAAATTCTTATAAAATTGTGAAATTATGGGATTTCCAAAATACTTTGCATTTTTTCCTTGGATGAGACGCCCTTAAATAAAAAACCTAATTTCTCGAGATCATAATTTTTAAACTTACAGGTAAGTTATACATTAATAAATAATTGATTTAAACTATACTTTCTTTGAAATATTTGGAACGAGACAATAAATGTGGTGCACTCAATATTTAATTAATAAGTTATTTTTAGTATACAGTGCCCGTGGAAAAATCTGCACCCTATGGAAAACGTTTTAGGTTTTTTATAAATTAGTTTTTGGTATTAGGTTTGGCATGACCCAAAACAGAAATAACCGGTCAAGTGCAAGTTGAACTTGCGCAATTAGTGTTCCGTACGTTGATTGCTTTTAAAATAAAAACTTTTGTTACGGAGGTGTAAAATGATCAATAACTTCACAAAAACACATCCCAAATGAGTTTTGAATAAAGTGTTTTTTCAGTCTTTACTAAAAACTGATGACCTTGAAATTTTTCTTTTTTTTTATACACCAGACAAATTATTAAAGGAAATGCACTCGTGATAATTATCGTTTAATTTACACTCTGTGGAAAATTTTCCAGAATTTATTCAAAATTTTTTGGTCAGTACTTTTCGAGATAAGAGAAGGCAGCGATTTTGCGTAATTTTTTAAAAATAATACATTATATATATTTTTAAACTCGTGTTTTACAAGCTTTCATTGGACACCCCACTCGATGACCCGGTAAAAAAAAATTTTCTCTCCCCAAAACTAACCCCTTAAGTCAAAATTTAACTTTCAAAACTACACGGCTCTGATGAGGTCATTAATTCCTATATTAGTGCCATATTTTAACTTTCTATGTCAAATAGTGTCGGAGGAAAATTGAATGTGACAGAGGGACAGACACCGAAATGTTCCGTAAAGTTTACCCAACTCAACTAACTGTATATTTTATTGCCGGTGCGTTGACGACCACCGCCAGCTTCGAGGGAATTCGCCACTTTATTGGCTGCGGCACGTGGTATTTCCCGGTTTTGATGGAATTCTTAGAAATTCTTGTTTGTGTTCGGCGAAGAGTTATTTTTAAATCACGATTTTGAGAGTCTAAATTAGGAAATAAAAAAAAAATGATTTCTTAGTTGCAAACGCGTTGTTGCGACAGTTTGCATTGTTAATTAAAACAGTTTTTTTTTTTATTTGCCTTTTAATGTACAAAGACCAAATTTAAATTTTTTAAACGAAAAACTTGGATCTAGACTCAAATGGTGATTCCAAATAATATTACTTTTTTTCGTATCTTGAAAAAAAAAGCCACTTTTGCTGATTTGATATTTTCAAATAACATTTAACAGGTGTACTGCAGAACTTAATGTCAAAATCAGATTTTCAAAAAAATCCCTAAAAAACTTTCTCATATGGTCTGGACGTTTTCGCGGGCATTGTACATATTTTACTGCCTAATGAAACAAATATAACAAATACTATTTAAAATTAGCTTATTTTTCATCTGTAATATATATAAAATGCAACGTCTCTCTGTCTGTCTGTCCGTCCGTTAGTGCGCTTATCACTGGAGAACCACTTATCCAATTTACGTACTGTTTTTTTTTAAACATACATCTCTGGCCAGGTTATAGGCTATATTTTATTACGATAGGTAGCATAAGGAATGATCAGTGACGTAAAATAGTGAGAGAAGTCGGAAAAAAACTTTGCCGCTGGCGCGTTCCTTTGCAATACACAGCCTAAACCATTAATTATGAAACAATATTATGTAGCAGAAAAATATTTATAATCTATAATCTACAATATATATAAAATGCAATGTCTCTCTGTCTGTCTGTCTGTCCATTAGTGCGTTTATCACGAGAGAACCACTTATCCAATTTACGTGTCTTTTTTTAAATTCATACATATATTCTTTGGCCAGGTTATATAATAATAATAATCTATATCTATAATATATATAAAATGCAACGTTTCTCTGTCTGTCTGTCTGTCCGTTAGTGCGCTTATCCCTACAGAACCACTTATCCGATTTACATGATTTTTTAAATTCATACATATGTTCTCTGACCAGGTTATAGATATACATTTTACTACATCTATATTATATATAAAATGCAACGTATCTCTGTCTGTCCATTAGTGCGCTTATCACTGGAGAACCACTCATCCGATTTTCGTACTTTTTTTTAAAACATTCATATGTTCTCCGGCCAGGTTATAGGCTATATTTTATTACGATAGGTAGCATAAGGAATGAGCAGTGACGATAATATTGAATGAAGTCGGAAAAAAGTTTGCCACTAGCGCGTTCTCTTACAATACACAATCTAAACCATTAAATATGGAACAATATTATGTAGCAGAGAATATCTATAATCTATAATATATATATAAAATGCAATGTCTCTCTGTCTGTCTGCCTGTCCATTAGTGCGTTTATCATGCGAGAACCACTTTTTAAATTCATACATATATTCTTTGGCCAGGTTATATAATAATAATAATAATCTATATCTATAATATATATAAAATGCAACGTCTCTCCGTCTGTCTGTCTGTCTGTCCGTCTGTTCGTCCGTTAGTGCGCTTATGACTGGAGAACCACTTATCCGATTTACGTGCTTTTTTTAAACATACGTATGTTCTCTGGCCAGGTTATAGGATATATTTTATTACGTTAGGTGTCATAAGGAATAAGCAGTGACGATAATAGTGAATCAAGTCGGAGAAAAGTTTGCCGCTAACGCGTTCTCTTGCAATACACTGCCTACAGCATTAAATATGGAACAATATCATGTAGCAAAGAATATAATATATATAAAAATGCAACGTCTCTCTGTCTGTCTGTCCGTTAGTGCGCTTATCATTCGAGAACCACTTATCCGATCTACGTGTTTTTATAAATTTATACATATGTTCTATATAATTCGATATAAGCCTAAATAATGGGAGATAAGGTGAGATAATGGCAGATAAGGAGAAATAATGGGAGATAAGTCGAGATAAGCCTCGATAATGAGAGATAAGGTGAGTTATGGGAGATAAGTATAAAATAATGGGAGATAAGGAGAAATAATGGGAGATAAGCAGAGATAAGTCTAGATAATGGAAGTTATGGTGAGATAATGGGAGATAAGGAGAAATAATGGGAGATAAGGAGAAATATTGCGAGATAAGTCGAGATAAGCCTAGATAATGGGAAATGAGGTGAGATAATGGGAGATAAGGAGAAAAATAATGGGAGATAATGAGAAATAACGGGAGATGAACAGAGATAAGCCTAGATAATGGAAATTATGTAGAGATAATGGGAGATTATGAGAAATATTGGGAGATAAGGGGAAATAATGGGATATATTTTATTACGTTGGGTAACATAAGGAATAAGTAGTGACGATAGTAGTGACTCAAGTCCACGCGAGCCCGGCTAGTATTAATATAAACAACAAAACTTACTCCTTTTTTCGTTCTATCCCTCATTTTCAAATACGGATACGACTTAGGGAAGCAACAGACACATACAAATGCACATATCAATATACGAGTACACACCAACAAGAAATGTTTATTAAAAGATGCAAAAGCGTTGCAAAAATAAAATTACCAACCACTGCGCGGTTGCCGTAATTCGGGTGCTAGAAACACAAAAACATCCCGGTGTCTGATAACACATTCATATACCGTTTTATACATGTGTATATATATTAAAATTGCTGAACTAAAATGTTTAATGTGAAATAGCTTATTGTCAATGTAGCACCCCCTTCTTTTGTCTCTTTCTATCTCTTTTCATTACAGCCTAGGAAGACAATTTACGGATTGGCACCAAACCCGGGTGCCACTTTTAACACCAACTATATATATATATATATATATATATATATATATATATATATATATATATATATATATATATATATATATATATATATATATATGTTACAGTAAAGGTTTTCATGGATGGTGGAATGTAATATATTACAATTCCGGGTTTCAACCCGTTCGTCTAACAATGAATTTGCATGACGTTTCGCCAAAATCTCATTTGGCATTTTCAAGTGCTCCCGCTGCTGCTGGCACTCGACGTGCGGTCGACGTCTTTTATAGGTCGGCGTCTACGAAGATTGTAGGTGGGAGGGTCGGAAGTGTTCATCTGAGCATCGGTGTTTGTCGGCTGGGTGGTAATTACGGGTTCCGGCACTATGCTGACTGTTGCCTTCTCGATGTTTTGGTTATTTCTTGGTTTAGCTAGTAGACCCTTTCTCTTAGTGGAGATATTCAGCGCATCATCTCGCTTATTTAGCTGTCCATTCTTTTCGATTTCCAAGGCTTCCCTGACTATGCGTGTTTTATAATGTGAAATCGAGACTTTTGTTTAGATCCCTCAAAATTGATGTTGTGACCAGTATCATGATGGTGCTGAAAAAGAGCTGATGTTGTTTGTTTGTTTTTGATACTTATCTTATGTTCTTGGATCCGGGTGGAGATTCTTCTGTTTGTTTGTTCTATGTACAATTTGTGACAGTCTCCACATGGGATGCTGTAAACTCCATGGTTTTCCAGTTTTTCTTGTCCTTGGGGCTACCCAAGATGTCTGCCAGAGTGTTTTGTGGTTTGTATGCTGTACCTATGTTGTGTTTTCTTAGGACTCTTCCAATCCGATCTGTAACTCCTTTCACATACGGTAATAGAACTCTACTCTGGTTGAGGTCGCTTTCTTCTGTCTTTGTCTGTGGATGGCGCTGCCTTTCTAATGCTTTCCGTATTGACTGATCTTTATATCCATTTTGTTTAAGAGCCCTAGTGATTTGTGTAATTTCTTGCTGTCTCGTGTCTGTTCCGGTGAGTCGGTATGATCTCGATACGAGGATGTTGGCTACCGACTAGATTTGAGATGGACGGTGGTGTGAGCCAGCGTTTAAATATTTGTTATTGTAAGTGGGCTTCCGGTAGACTGAGTATTAAAGCTGACTGTTGCTTTTTCGAGTTATGAGTACATCAAGGAAAGGGAGGCTTTTTTCTTCTTCTACTTCCAAAGTGATCTGTATGCGGTGGTGAATTCTATTTAAATAGGTCAGGAAGTTGTCTAATTCATTTCGTCTATGGGGCCAAATTATAAAGATGTCATCAACATATCGTTTCCAAATTTGGGCTTGAGTGGTGAGTTATTAAGGGCCTCTGTTTCAAAATTCATCATGTACAGATTGGCTATTACTGGTGAAAGGGAAGAAGATCCCATGGGCGCTCCATCTGTTTGTATATCTGACTGTTGAAGACAAAGTAGGTATTTTTTAGACAGTGTTCCGATAGTTCTATAACATTAGCTGGAAAATCCTCGTTCATTGCTATTTTGTCTAGTACTTCATCCACTGGAATACTGGGATAAAGTGAAACAACATCTAGACTTGTCAGAATGTCATTTTCCTCTAGTTGAATGTCTCTGATTATGTTCGTGATGTGTTCGGAGTTTTTGATGTATGAATCAGCACTTTCAACGGTTGGTTGCATGATCTTTGACAGATGTTTTTCGAAGTTTTGTGTAGGCGAGGCCACCTCGTTAACAATGGGTCTAAAGGGGACATTGAGCTTGTGTATCTTTGGTAGGCCATACAGCTTTGGGCATCAGCTGGATTTCTCTCTTGGAATTATGAATCTTTCAACCTCTGGTCCCAAGTTTGCAGCTTTTATCTTGGCCTTTGTAGTTTTCTCCAGATATGTTGTAGGGTCCCTGGTAACTGGCTTGTAGGTGATGTCTTGTAGAATGGTTTCCATTTTTGTCATGTAGTCTTCAGTATTTAGGACCACTGTGGCATTGCCCGTGTCTGTTGGTAATATGGTGATGTTTTTGTTTTTCTTGAGTGCTTGAAGAGCTTTCCATTCTTCAAATTTTTTTTCCAAGTCCGTGTCGAACAATCCCTGTCCGAGGTAAAGAGTATAAGGGCCGGGGTCCCACAAGGCTCCGCCTTATCCCCGCACCTCTTCAATATCTTCTCGTCCGATATCCCTAAGGATCGATTCACCAACTTCCAATTGTACGCTGACGACACGGCCATTACCGCTTCAGCAGCGAGAATTGATCACATCACGGCCCGACTTCAACGTCATCTAACGCGCCTCTCTGACTGGTTTGACCGGTGGAGGATTAAGGTCAATCCAGCCAAGACCCAGGCCATAATCTTTGGAAAAGGCTTCCGCATACCCCCTCCTCAACTCTCACTGAATGGAACCAGGCTCCGATGGGCCAACAACATCAAGTACCTGGGCCTTCTATACGACAAACGGCTCGTATGGAAGGACCAAGTGCCTATGGTCGTGCGCAAGGGAAATCAGCTTCTAGGGAAGCTGTATCCGCTCCTGAATCATCGTAGTAAGTTATCAACTAACAACAAGTTGCTAATTTACAAATCGATAATCAGGGCCGGACTTACGTACGCCTGTCAGGCCTGGTGCCAGATGTCCAAAACTCATCGGACCAAGGTCCAGACAGTCCAAAATAAAGCCCTCCGTATCATAGCAGGAGCTCCCTGGTTCGTCCGCAACAATCAGTTGCACAGGGAGTTTGAAATGCCCACGATAAAAGAATTCACGCGTAATGCCCAGCTTCGCTTCCTTGAGAAAGCAGCGGTCCATCCTAACCCCGAGATAGCAAACACTTTTAGAGGCAACGTAAATGTCGGCAATCGATACCTACGACCAACGGACATTCTTCCACTAGACTAATTAACACTAGATTCAACATGGACTACCCTTGATTAATTAAGGCCGTAGTTTAGTTGAGCAACTCCTTCAGTTTTAAAAAGTGTAAACAACACACACGACTAACACAATTATAACACCACACCCCCGGAAAATGGGGAACTAGGTTAAGTTAGCATTAAGTAGCATTAAGTTAGGTTAAGGTAGGTTAGATCCACATATTAGAAAATTAACCTTAGAGTTAGCATACATCAAATATCTAGACATTGACAAACCAGAATTGTAAAAGGAGTAGAGGGTTTTCCCAGCTCACAAGGAGTTTTAGTGGGTATGCCAACCCTTCAGGTCGGTGAGCCCCACATACCTGGAGCACTTTGGGGCACCCTTACGGTGACGCAGACTGCTCCAGAAATCCATAAAGCGGATTTCTCCCTGTATAAAAAAAAAAAAAAAAAAAAAAATCTTCAAATTTGAGGTTTGGCTTAGGAGGTCTGCTTGTTCTCAGGATTTGGGTGATATTTTGTCTTATTCTTTCAGCGTTTTCTTCGGGCATGGTATCTAGAGCAACCTCTACATTTGAGATTATATCTTCAACTGGGAATGATTTTGGTGTTACGGCCTAATTGAAACCTTTGCTTAGTACTGATTCTTCGTGGTCTGTAAGAGGATGTGTTGAGAGGTTAGGCACGACTTTTTTTGTTTCTAATTGTAGATCAGTGTCGCGTACCTTTTCCTCTGATGTTTTCTTGCTTCTTTTTTAGTTTTTCGGTTTTAAAGTTGGTATCGGATTCTGCCCGCCAGAATGAACGTTTGTCAATATCAGACCATAGCAGAAGG
Organism: Pachyrhynchus sulphureomaculatus; assembly: GCA_019049505.1. Taxonomy (NCBI): domain Eukaryota; kingdom Metazoa; phylum Arthropoda; class Insecta; order Coleoptera; family Curculionidae; genus Pachyrhynchus; species Pachyrhynchus sulphureomaculatus. The sequence goes on along the minus strand of CM032446.1, from coordinate 115,966,190 downwards.
TGTATATGGTTGCTCAGTTGTAGATGTAGGTAGAAAGTTTCTTTCTCTGTGATGGCAATCTGTCTTCGTTTTTCCCGGATTTGTTCTCGCAGAACTGCCTGGCTGGCTCTTTTTAAGATGGATCTTGCATTTTTTGTTTTAAAGTGGTACGATAATCTGGTAGATGTTGGAAGGAGGTCGTTCCGTTACCTAATCAGGAAGGTTAGGTCGCTACAAACTGTCGAGACTCTAGAACGAAGTTTCTCAAAGCGTTTTTCTGTTTCTTAAAGTCTTTTTTTACAGTATCCTTGCGGAGACTGCCACAAATTGTATATATATATATATATATATATATATATATATATATATATATATATATATATATATATATATATATATACAGTCCCTGGCCAAATTATTAGACGCACTGCAAGATTTCATGTAAAATATTAATTACCGAGTGATATTGTACCGTTTTATTATTTTAAATTGATTTGTTTTTTATTTTTATATTATCCAGTCAATTACCTATTTATTTGACATAAATAAAACAGCATTAATTTAGAAAAGCATAAGTTTATTAAGTTTTAAAGAAAAGTGAAATTAATGTTAGTAAAAGTCAATATTTAGTTGTGCCACCTTTAGCCGCTATCAAAGCTTTAATTCTGCGCGGCATGCTATCAATGCAAGATTGTACTGTCTCCTGCATTTGAGGATGATGATTCCACACATGAATAATCTTTTCTAGGAGCTGGGTTTTGTTGGTAATCACATCTTTAGCCACTTCTCTTTTCATCAGCTCCCACACATTTTCAATGAGGTTCATATCAGGGCCAATCCAACAGAGGGATATTTTTTTCTGCCAAAAAAGCTTTAACAGACCGAGCAGTGTGGCAGGAAGCTCCATCTTGCATGAAAGTGAATGGTTCCCCATTTGGAAACCATTCTCTGAGCTGCGGAATCAACCGATTTTGTAATACTTCTTTGTACTGATCTTGCCTCATTATTCCTTTGACGACGTACAGACGTCCAGTGCCCTTGCCGCTGATGACTGACCAAATCATCACTTTGGTGGGATGTTTAACCGTCGGGACGACAGAATCAGGATGAAACTTTTTCTCCATGACGACGACGCACATACTGAGCTTTATTCTGCAAAATTTCGAATGTGCTTTCGTCACTGAAGCAGACCTGTCAAAAATAGGAAAAATATATAAACTTCCATGTTTATTTGCTTTATTTAACTGAAAATGATAATAATGTATCAATTATTGATTAAATTGCTGTATCTTACCGATCTCCAGAAGTCCACATCTTTGTCTTGCCATTGTTTGGCCCACGTCAGGCGCTTTGCTTTCATTGCAGCGGTTAACTTGGGCTTCCTGGCGGGGGGACAGGCCTTAAAATCTAATTCTTTCAATTTTCTTCGAACAGTGCGCTCAGAAGCATTTACGCTAGCATCCTGGAGTTGTGATTTTATTACCTTTGTGGTAGCAAATCTGTTTTCTACACAAATTTTCTTCAAACCTCTCTCTGACCGTGGAGTGAAAATTGGTTTTTCTACCGCATCTTTTCTTTCTTTTCGGGCTTAATAATTTCCCTGACTCAATTTTCTTTTTTATGCGTCGTACACTAGTTTCAGAAACCTCCAATCTTCGTGATATTTCTCGGTTTGTAAATGTTTTCGCAATCACAAGGGCCTTCACTTCAGCTTTTTTACGTGGTGAAAGATCGCCTTTTCTACCCATAATGAAAATAGTCCAATTACTTTTTTAAAAACACTGCATACAAAATAAACTAATAACTGAGTAGTATAAAACTGTTAAACAAACAATCACAGTCCATAAAGCCACAGAAACACGTCCGTACCTGACTCGATTCCGATCGCGACTGATACAGGTTTGTACTTATTTACGTTCATGTATCACTTTGTCAACACAGTGTTGCCATATGTTAAAAATAAATACAAATATGTAGTCTACAACGATTCTTTTAAATAAAAATCAATAATATTGTAGTTTAAATATGCCATTATTGCATAAAAACTCTTAAGAAACATAAAATTACTAAAAAAAATACAGTGCGTCTAATAATTTGGCCAGGGACTGTATATATATATATATATATATATATATATATATATATATATATATATATATATATATATATATATATATAAAACTGTTGTAATTTATTTTATTTGTAAAGGGATCCAAGAATGTTTGAATGTTTTTCCCTTGTGTTATCTGTGATTATGTTATGGAGTTCCAATTTTAGCTGTCACAATTAAATTAAAGCGAATAATAGTACCTGCTAGTACGTAAAAACGATGAGCTTCCAACAATCACATCTAAAAAAACAAACGAATCTCCCTTTTCTTGTATTTTTCTCAGGCTAATGCAAAATAACAACAAAATGTAAATGCCTTTTCGGAAAAGCAAACATTTTTGGACAGTCTCTTCACTATTAGTTATATATTTATATTTATTTTTATATCGCTTTAAGTTCCTTACTATTTCTTATAAAAGTATTTTTTTCCTAGTTTTGGGACAAAATTGTCTTCCATAAAACAAGTTAAATTGTCTGGTTTAAATCGCCAGTTTCGAGGATTAACTTATGGTTTTTTATCATCCATGATAAATGAATTATCAGTGACACAAACTATACTCCCTTGCGGATTAACGTATTTTTTTCATTTTTAGTATTCCATGCGGAACACTTATGGGATCACTTTGGTATATCCGTTTGTTCGCCCGTCTGTCACACCCGATTTTCTCTGAAACTAATTGACACAGGAAGTTGAAATTTCGCACAAATATAGGAATTGATGGCCCAATCAGAGACGTGTAATTTTGAAAGTGAAATTTTGACTTAAAGGGCTAGTTTTGGGTGGTGAAATCGGAAGTGAAAAAAAATTACCAAGTTATCGAGTGGGGTATAATGAAAGCTTGTGAAAATATGAGTTCAAAAATATATATGATACGATACTTTCGCCTACTTTTCTTTGTGTTATTTAAAAAAAATTGCCAAAAATCGATGTCGTCCCCTTATATCGAAAAGCAGTAATCAAAAAATTTTGAAAAAATTCTGAAATATTCTCCATAAAGTGTAGATTTAGCGAGAATTATCCCGAGTGCATTACGTTTGATGATTTATCTTGTATAAAAAAAAACTATGAAAAGTATGTTTCTTGACGTATGGTGAAGGTAACTGTAACCGACTGGCGAGTTGCTCTTATACCGAGATATAATTTTATTTACGGAACACTAATTGCTCAAGTCCGACTTGCACTTGACGGTTTTTATACTTGATTTGATATGTATAAGCACAAAATAGAAAATTTTACAGTATAGAATTAATGCTTAAATTAGTAAAAAATAATAAAGTATGAAGTTAAACGTCTCCGTATTGATGTAACATTTTTTTTCACTAAAAAATAATTTGAAAAAAAAGATAATAAAACTCATAACTTAGAACATTAAGATTTTTTATTTTATTTAAACAGTATTTTAAGCACTAAAAGTAACTAATTAAAAAATAATATTTTATCTGTATTATATTATATTATAGTTAAACTAATTAAAATTTGGCAATTGGCAGTAAGTAAATATTCCACACAAACCTTGTTAATCTAATAAATCTAAATATTTATAAGTAATATTCTTGTAACGATTACATATTTTTGGTTATTTTCATCCCTCTGTTGGCATATTTGGGAGAATATTAAGCTACCTATAACTTCATAAATAAGCAAAATCACAACTTCATTAAATTTTTAGTATTAATTGTTATTTTTATTGGCATAGCTGAATGACGATGTTTTTTTTTTTTTTTAATTTGAATTCACTTTAAAGGTTAAAATAATTATGTATGATTTATTAAGTGTAAATTTATTACAGTTTAACAAGAATGTTTTCTTTGTCATATGTTTTTCCCTTTTGATATATTACTTCTTAAAAATCTTCTTATATTATTTAATACTATTGAAAATTAAGAACTGTATCACAGATAGTAGCAGACATGTAAGTACACACAGCTTAACTTATTATTTATGAATGAGCTGATCATAGGTTCTATTATTGGCAAAGTTTCCTTTATGATCTTCATACGGTAGAGTTTCGTATACATTTTCGTTGTTCTGTTGTTGTTTTCTTATTTTTCTTTTTTGCACAAATCTAGAATAGAAATTAAAATATTATTAAGGTAATAATTAGAGTGTACCAAATTGTGGTACATTTGCCGTTGATGTGAGTATTTCGTTGTTGAGTTTATATTTCGCAAAAAAATCTTTTTTTATAATTATGTTTTTATATGAATATGTATTATAGTTTTTTTTTCTGAAATGGACACTGGGGTGAATATTCCATATCTTCGGTCAGTTGAAAATTTCCTGTCAGTTGTAAAAAAAATATATATATTTTTCGAGTTTTTTGCCACAATGACAATAAAAAATAATAATTTAAAAAATTTAATCCAAAAAAATAAATAAATAAAAAGACCGTTTTAGTTTTCTTTTAATTATCAAATATTATAATCTTGATGTTTCGGCACCTAATCTGGTGACGTTGTCAAAAGCAATTATAAAAATTATAAGAAAATATTTCTAACAATAAGAAAAACAACGTAAAAGTAAAATTATGAAAAATAATAACTTATTCTTAGCAACACTGTCCTTTAGTGTTACTAATTACAATAAACAACATATTGTATTGGGACGTTATTATTGCTATGTATCCTTATAATGAATGATATGATTTAAAGCTTCCTGGAGTATATTAATGATCACGCGCAGACAATAAAATTTACAATATAAAATACACATGCAACTTCTATTTCTAGATATTTTGTTAAAAAAATGAATTTGCAACACAAAATTTATCGAAAAACAATCCATGCAAATTGGTATCTACATTCTTATTTAAAACACTTTTCGATGGTTTAAAAATTCATATAATAGAGCCAAAATAACTTGTAAA
>CM032446.1:115928519-115953519 GCA_019049505.1 Pachyrhynchus sulphureomaculatus | reverse complement strand
AAAATGTGCTCTTTTTATTAAGACAATGCATTCGTAGGCCTCAAAAAAATGCTCGGGGAAAGAGATTTGCCTCCAATGAAGAAATTATCGCCGAAACTGAGGCCTATTTTGAAGGCAAATACCTTTTTCAAGAAAAGTATAGAAATATTAGAAAAGCGTTGGGCTGTTTGTATTGCTCTTGAAGGAGATTATGTTGATGAATAAAGTCGAATTTTGCAAAAAAAAAAAAGTATTTTAAGTAGCTAGACCAAAAACTTTTCAGCCTACGTGCTATATACAGGGGCGTGCAAAAGTTTCCGGCCAGTGACATTTCGTACTCTAATTTATTAAAAAAAAGACTAATAATTTTTAATCATTATGAGATGTGAGTATGAGATATAGGAAACAAAAATAATATAGTAAAAGAATATTATTTATGTTTGTGAATATATTTATTTATTATTATTCTTATATTTATATGTGCAAAAGTTTCCGGCCACATAATATACATTGACGTAGTAGGACGTTCAAAGACGTATTTACGAATAATAGCGCGTTGAATGTTCACACTTAGTTCATAAAAGGTCGTGGGAGCATAAACATGACTCGGCATATGCAAATCCAAATTCGTGAGAGAGTAATAAAATTTTCAAAAGAAGGAAAGTCTTCTCGTGAGATTGCTTCATTATTATCAATAAGTAAATCAACCGTGAACGATATTATTGTAAAATACCGTTATGGATATGGTTTAAAAGATCGTCCGCGTAGTGGAAGACCAAGAAAAACGTCTAAAAAAGTAGATCGTATCATTAAACGCAAATCAACTGCAGATGTCAAGAAAAACTGCTGCCGAAATTGCACGCGAGCTAAAGGATGAAAACCTAGCTAATGTTAGTCGTAGTACTGTGACACGAAGACTACATGATGTGGGACTTTTTGGCCGTATAGGTATTAAAAAAAACCATTAATCAGTAAAAAGAATAAAAAGGCCCCGATTTGCAATTTGCCAAAGATCACCTAAATTGGACAATCAAAGATTGGAAAAAAGTAGCTTTCTCAGATGAATTTAAGGAAGCGATGGTAGACAACATGTACGACGTTCCATTGGTACGAGAAATGATGTTCGGTACCAAATTCCTATTGTAAAACACGGTGGAGGAAGTGTGATGGTTTGGGGAATTTTCTCTATACAAGGAGTCGATCCATTGTTCGAGATCAACGGAAATATGAGCGCTAATATTTCCAAGGACATTTTAGAAAACAATTTGTTATCATATATTACTGAAGAAACATTGCCGCAGAATTGGATATTTCAGCACGATAACGACCCCAAACATACATCCAAGTTGTTAAAACAGTGGTTTTCTGCTTCAAATGTGAGAGTTTTAAGCTGGCCATCTCAATCACCGGACTTGAACCCAATAGAACACTTATGGGAAACGCTAGATCGTCAAGTTCGAAAGCATACATATTCAATAAAGCCGCATTATTCAAATCATTGAAGAAAGAATGGGATAAAATTTCACCTGTTTGTATCAATCGATTAATTGAGTCAATGTCACATCGTTGGGCGGCTGTTATCGCTGCAAAGGGTATTAGGCGTAACTTTAGAATCTGTCTTTTTGCCAGAAGCGACCTCTCTTTCTAACAAGAGGAGGCTCTGGAGCCCCGAAACTTTTATGTTATGTTATGTGGTTAAAAACAACAACTCAACAAACCACAAGGTTTATCTGATGCCTTTATCCACCAAGTGATACTAACTTTTGAACACTTTTTGCTTCTTTTACAGACACCATCGATCATTTACAGATTAACTATCCAAATGCCGAAATTGTCATCCTGGGCGACTTTAATGTCCACAACATCAACTGGCTTAAGTATTCAAATACTTCCGACGAATAAAGGCATGAAGCTGAATCATTCACAATCAGCTGTGGCTTAACTCATTTTACTGACGAGCCAACACGGATCCTTTCATCGAGTCGGAGAGTTCGCCAGTCTTCTTGATCTTTTTAATCACCAATCCAGGGATTTACACTGTCATCGTAAATCCGCCGTTAGGTTCTTCCGACCATAAACGGCTTTTGACATAGAGTATCCTACAAATCAAATGGGAAGAACTCATAGAATATTTTCGAACTTTCCCTCGGTTAGACGTTTGTTTTTGATCCGACCACCCATCTGACTGTGCTAAGGAGGCTTCCGATGTTATTTTGAGTGCTGCGATTGCTTACAACTGTTATGTTAAAGCGCAATCGGAATGATTATTGGCGTCGATTCATAACTGTTGACGAAACCTGGATTTATTACAGCACACCAGAGACCAAAGAACAGTCCAAACAGTGGGATTTCACCGGCGCCAAAGAAGGCCAAGACGATCTTATCGGCCAACTAAATCATGGCCAGTGTTTTGCGATGCACGCAGCATAATCCACGTCGATTACCTTGAAAAGGGCAAAATGACTAATGAAGAGTATTATGTAAACTTATTGGATCGTTTCAACCCTGCTGTGAAAGAAAAATGTCCGCATTTGGCGAAAAAAAAAATTCTCTTTCATCAAGACAATGCACACGTGCACACTTATGTCATCGCCATGGCAAAATTCCATGAGTTACGATACAAATTACTCCGCATTTACCATATTCGCCAGATTTAGCTTCTGGCGATTATTTCCTATTTTCGAATATGAAACAAAGGCGGAAAAAAAATTGGCTCAAACGATGAGGTGATTGGTGAAACAAACGCCAATTTTGAAGGGTTGGAAAAATCGTATTTTTTAGATGGGATACAAAAGATAGAAAAACGTTGGACTAAGTGTATGGAGCTAAAAGGAGGAATAGAATAAATTTTACACATAAAAATGTTTTTTTTTCTTGTCAAGGCCAGGTAGTCATAGCCCTCGTATAATGCAACTAACGAAAATTCAAAATTTTGTTTAAATTTAAGAAATTACTAGTTTCCTTACTTATTTCAAAGCTTTTTAGTCCAGATTTTTGTTTTAAGTTATTTTACTTAGTTACACAATACACGAGTAACAAATGTTAAAAAAGTGAAATTTAAATATTAGTTTTAGATTTCATTGCTGTTGGTGATTTTGACAAATATATAGTGTTTTATAAGGATGCTTTTGGCAGTAACTTAAAACACTGGCCAGTCAGAAGAGGAGGAGCGGTAACGTCACATGCCTCCCAAATTTTAATTTCAAAAATCAATTTTAACAGCAAATAATTTATTAGTTACCACCCTTGTATAAAAGGAAGCTCATTTCTAACAAAAGACCTGTGCATCTAGTTGTAATTTTTCTTGATTTAGGACACATATACCACTTTGACAAAATAAACTGGCATTCTTATTTTTACATAATATTTTTTGCCAATTACTCACCTAAGAATGCTTGGGCAGACTGATTTTGCGCTAATGACTTATAAATAGCATCAATTTCATTGGCCACATGGTCAAAGCAAGCTGTAAATCTCTCATATCTCTGAAGCTTAATTTTTTCAAATGCCGCTTTGGCTTTTTTATTTTGTTTTCTCAGATTCTCGAACTCTTCATGATTAGATTGAAGTTTCCCTTGAGCCTGCTCCAATTTTTCAAGAGCTTTCATATTAGGCGCTTGAATTTTTTGTAAAGTATCCTGTAGTGAGTTTATAGCTTTATGTAATTTATTGTCTTTCTTTTTAATTTCATCTTTTTCCTCGAGATCCTTTAAATCGTCTGATAATGTGCTGTAATCAATTTGTATTCTGAAAAATACGAAAATTAAATGTAACATGCTAACTGAAAGCTGATGTTTGCTAATGAAAAAATTTCCAAGTCTTTTAAAATTTTAAAGATAATTTACATGTAGTGGTTAATAATTTTACTAGTAACTATGACCCTGGCTATTATCTTGCTTTGGCCAATAATTCCCTAAAAACTTAGTATGACTTTTAAACAGTCATTAATAAAACCTAAAGGCAAGTAAATCTATATCTGTTTTATGAAGAAACAAAGACTTGAGCCTCTAAATAGGCTGAGCTTTTTTTCCCAGGAGATATTTTAGCTTGGAGGTGGAGATTTAAGTTTTAAAAAACTAGAATATTTAGAGATAGTCTTCCCTTACCTGGCCTCCCTCTCATACTGATGAACTGTACTATTATTATCATTTGAAGAAGACTGCGAAGGATCTGCTGCAACGATATCCTCCATATTTCCTACCAACATGGGAATGGCAATATCATCCATCTAAAAATAAATAAAAAAATTACACGTATGAGTTCAATTTAATCACGAATTGCAATCATGAATGAGCATACTAAGTTAATTGTAACTATTGTTACAGTTAACATTATTATCCTGATCAACAAGATTCTTAACGCGAACACAGAACTTGCATTTCTAACAGATTCTCTCATTATATTAAAAAAAAAAACATGTACTTAAAATAACGACTTTGAATAAAATTATAAATATTTTAGAATATTGTAGAATGCACACTGTACTTTCAACTACCTTTGGAATTGTACGCCTTGCTAAAGAAAAATTTAGGCGTGAAAAAGTCATCCTCCTAGATTTTGGCATTTGTTCACGTTTCAGGGGCCCTAGATTACGAAAAATATAGTCCTTAATTTCGGTTGGCTTGTAAGTCTGTTAGCACGATAACCACTGAACGAATTAAGATACCGATTTCAAATTTCGCATACACGTAATGGTAATTGGTTCGATTGAAATGCAAAGAAGTTGTTGCTTCTAAACAACTTGCCTACTGACAATTGATGTGAAAATCCTAATGTCATAAATCGTAACACCCCAACGTACCCAGAACAGATGCAAAGAAATTATCGACGAAACCAAGGAGGCTCACAATCAACGAATTGAAAACAAACTTCTTGCCTGCCCCAATAATTCTAGGTCCTTTTGGGTCGATCGCTAAAGCAGTTACTCAAAATTTCACTAAATTCACTATACCACCGCTTACACGGTCAGATAATACGAGTACCTCTGCAACAACATCTGTTAAGCCAACTTGTTAGCTGACCTTTTTGCTTCACATTCTACTGTTGATTTCCGAGAAAAAACACTACCTACTATTCTCAATGTGCAGTCAAGGATGCCCGATATTGTCTGCAGCTAGCGAGTCATAAAACATATGCATTAAAAAAGCTGGCGCTGATGGCGTATCTGTTAGAGTATTCCCAAAATGAGTAAGCAAACAAACACCAGTTTTCTGTAGACTTTTCAACCTATGCTACAGAAAGGGAATATTTCCTTCCTGGACATACGCTACAGTTCAGCCGATACTCAAAAAAAAGAAAGGAAGACCTTACCAAGCAATTACCGACCAGTCGCAATGCTTTCAATAATATCGAATGTTATGGAAAAGGCTTCTCAAAAGCTGGAAATTTATTCCGAATTATACTTCTCAACAACTTTTAATTCTGTACAAAGTTCAGATTTGTTGCATTCTATTCAGAAGAGGATTGGAGATCCAGAACTCATTAGCAACTTTGATTCCTTGGAACATAAAAGAATGGTTGGCGAGTAGTGTATTTGTGGGAATGCAGGGAGGAGGAGGAGGAGGAGGAGGAGGAGGAGGAGGAGGAGGAGGAGGAGGCAAAATTTTGCCTCCGAGAGGCGAAAATGTCGCCTCTCGGAGACACTCCGAGAGGTGAAATGATTGCCTCCGAGAGTTGAAATTTTGCCTCCTCCGTCTCCCATCAACATTCCCACAAATTCTAATAAAAAGTAAATTTGCATATAAGTGGAAGGGGTAAGAATTTCATGATATAAGAAAGTCCAGAACGATTAGCTTATTCAGTTCTCTTCAATAACACGTGTAAATAATGTCTGCAGAAGAAGAAGAATCTTGCAGTGAATTAGAAAAACAAATTCTACACTTGTATTTTACATTTTGTGATTTGGCTGAGGAACAGGTTTTTTATGCTAGACATAGCTCTCAAGAAAAAGCCCGTTTTTATAATAATATAGTTGATATTTATTCAAAAGGGATAGATGCTTGTATAAAATATTTCAAAAATGAAGATGTTTTAGAATTCATAAAGGAGTTGGAAAAAAGTGGTTTCCATAAAGAAATTACACATTTGAAAGGTTATATAGAAGATCCAACAACATTAAATTACATCCGTGAAGTTGAAAGAGAACAATTTCGTGCTGAGATGATAGAGTTATTTTCTGATAATGGAGGAATTAGTTAAGGAGATATATGAAGAGTGTATTATGTCAGAGGCTTGTTCCCATTATTATCGAGATATAGGAGGAGATCATGAAGCACAAGATTGGTCAATATATTTTGAACTAACAGATCATATTAAACTTTGTCGAAATGCTGCTAATTCATGTATTTTTTACTTGAAAACAAAAGACTTAAAAAAATTATTGTTAGAGTTTAGATTGTTAGAATTATATGAATATATTAGATTAATTGAACAATATTTAGAAAAAGAAAATGTAACAATGTAACAATGTATAATAGAAATTAAACAATATTTATTTCATATTTAAGTTGTTTTATTCATTCATAAAAAAATTGTCATACAAAAAAAATACATTTGATAAAGCACATATAGATTTTGACTTTGAGTGATAAAAACATTTTGGTGTTAAAGCTCTAATAGAGGGTTCATTATCTATTTCAATTATAGGACTGGATGAATATTTCTTAAGGTATTCTGCTTTTTCATTTCCTTTAACATAAATAAATTGGACATCCTTAGTAAGTTTCTTCATAATATCAGCAAAACAATGAAGAGGGGTGTATCCTTCATTCCAGTTAATGCAGTGATGACATTTCATCAACCAAACGGCTTGTTTATGTAATTCTGGAGAAAGTAAATTTAATGCAAATGGTTGTTTAAATATAAAGTGGCTTATCCTATTGCCATCATAAGCTGCTAATTCTTTAGGTATAAATTTATTTTTTTCATATTTGAATCCTTGTATGTCCAGAATTAGTCTCACACTCATAATTTTAAAAATCTTAATTAATTTTTAAATCCGAAAAAAATTTTGAACATAAAAGTTTTTTCGGAATAATCGTCTATTTGTTTCTTCAACGCTTCTAAATCCTTAACGAAAGAGTGTAATCTTTGTTGAAATTGTAAAATTTTAACGTCTTCGGAAATAACTGGATGGGTTGAAGACATAATCAAAACTGATTTATTTTTATATTATATGTATAATAAATATTTGAATTTTCAGTTGGTGGAGGGGTTAAGTTCAAAGTTGTTTGACTATTTTCGTTAAAGGATTATAGCTAAATATTTTATCATGTATTATAAGACAATATGCTGTTGTTTTAGCTGAAATTTTTTCCTTTGTTTCGAATTCAATTCTTAAAGTCACCGGACCATTCTGAAGTAAATCTCTTTGATGTGAACAGTTAATATAAACAATAGGCGCACGTTCCTTAAATTCCATGGGATTAAAAATTGGTTCTGTTGGCAGATTATAATATAACTGACGAAATTCAGAAAACATTTCATATAATGTAGCAAACTTGTTATTATTAAAATCAAGTTGAAGATCGTTATAAGGATATCTTTCCGAATTTAAAAACAGATTTATATTTCTTAGTTCACAATGATCAAATTTACTCATATCAGATTTTTATGTTTCCTCGTCTATTGGTTTGGAAAGCAACTAAAACATGACGCGGTGTTTCAACCTTAGTTGAACTTTTTACAGGCCAGTTGTGTCTTGTAGTTTCCAATAGTTCTGGATATTCAACCAATTCCCAACTTCGGAAAGTAATAAGTATAGCATTATTTTTGTCAATAAGTTTCGTAAGTGCCAGTTCTTGCGGGATGGCTACGGTAAGATGAGGTACACGCCAACATAGCTTTGTTATTGTAATTTTGGGTGTTTCATCCTCTGTAGTTGATACTAGAGCATTAGTATCATCATTACTCCTTATTAAAATAAGTTCTTGTTGTGAATTCAAAATGATTTTATTATAATCTTCAAAAAATCCTGAGTACATCTTTAAAGGAATACATAGAGAAACATTTCCTTTATCATCGGTCATAATTTTTTCTCCTGTTTTCATATTTGGATACCACCCGGCATTTTCTAATTTTGTGCTTTCATTTTTATTGTAAGATATATAACCCTTAAGTGTTGAAGTTGTACCAACATCTCGAACAGAATCCATAGTGACACCATTTAAAATATAACGAAGTTCTTTAAATAAGAATGCAGGAGCATTATTGATTAAAACCGTGTTCGTTAGGGGAGTTTTACCATCCTCTTTCGTAACTTGTAGTTCTAAATAAATCTCACTCTTGCATGGCAATGGATATTTGCCAGTTTGTTGCAAAGAAATTCTTATTTCATCATTTGATCCTAATTTTGTAGGATTAAAAGGATCAAAAGAAAGTACTTCCCAACTTTAAAATGGATTCATCAAATAAAATGTTTTCTTTTACGTTAAGATATTCCATTACTGTTTTAGTTTAAAACCCAAACTTTTCAGAAATTGTCTATTAGAAGTGTGTTATCCTTTGTGTGTTTGATTTATTACTAAATAAAATATGTTTGTCTCCTTTCTTTTTAAGCTTTTTTATATTAGACTTAGTAAGCATATTAATGTTGGATGGTTTTTTGTGATAGAGGATTACCATTGTTCATGAATTTTTTTAAGATGTAGCCTTAACGTTAGTACTTCTCCTCTAAAATTAACAAGTTCACCTTCTTGATCTATTATTTTAATAGTAATTTTATCTATGGTTTTTACGGTTACTGGAAAATATATGACGTTTTGTGGTGATTCTATTATTTTAAAACCGGGAGCAACAATGGGAAAAAATTGATGTATTATATGAACAGGTTTACCGTTAAGATATGATCCTTCAGCAATACTACAATCGATATTTATAGAATTTATTTTAATAATCTCCGCAGGATTGTCTGATATATGTTCTACATTCGGCTCTAATCTTTTATGTGTAAAACCTAATAATTTACCAATTGTTGCCTCATTAAATATTACACCCACTGACGACACAAGATGTGTGTGTAAAGTGTTATTATTTGCGAACATGTTAAATTGAATACCTCTTTTACTACACTTATCACGTATATATTTATTTAGATCATCCAATTCATAGCTTCCTTCAGGTATCAAAAATACATAATTATTATCAAAAATCATTCTATTATTAAACGCGTCAATATTTGGTATTGCATTAAATGTTTCAAAATTTACTAGTCCAACATACTCGGCATCTTCTTCTAGATATATAGCAGGATTAAATTCTACCGTTAAACTAGGAGAATTACCAGTAATAACCAAACTATATGACATATCCCTTTAATATTCTTGTAGAGACTGAAGTAAGATTATTAATTATATGTTATTATAAAGAAATTTTAAACAAAGTTGACCACAATTTGTTTGGTTAAAAGTTTGATGTTTGTTATAATTGTATGTTATAATATTTTTATTATTGTCACTATAAAAATATGAATTTAACTCAGATGGGGGGCGTAAATTACCATAACTATCAAAGTAAAATTTTTTTTTTCCTTTTTTTATATATGCTGTCCAATGAGTACCTTTACCACTATAGCTATCCAGATTAACAATGCCACATTCATGTGTCTGAATCCTTTTAGGTAATTTATTCCTCATAAATACACCTCGAAAATATGGAATTTGTAAAAATTTGGCATACTTTATTAGATCATAATTTGTAAGCGGATTCCGAGGTATATATTTAGCAGTTTTTTGAATATGGTTTTAAAAACAATCCGCATCCTGTTTTATAAGGTTTTAGAAACAAACCACTTCCTCTTTTTCCAATTGCAATAGATTCCATCATTTGATTATGTCGTTTAGCTTCAGTTAATTTTTCTTTGGCTGATCTCGCATCATTTACAGCTTTTGCAATACCAGCAGCTCCTCCTCCAAGTGCACCCAAAGCAGACAAACCAGCAAATATGGGTATAAGAGGTAAAAAATCCCCCTGTCTTGGGAATGGGTATTACCCTTGTCTTAAAATTTACACGCTTCCCTCTCTTTCCTATTGACTTAAGAGCTGTTTTGATACTATCATTTAAACTTTGAAATTGTTTTCCCATAATTCCCTTTCTAGCTTTCGATATAGCTTTAGATAATGACATTCCTCGTCCTGCACGATATTTTTTTTTGTGTTGTTTTTCTCTTTTTTTTAAGTCCCATTCCTAATTTTCTCTTTACTTTCATTGCTGTTGCGATTCCTAGAGCAGAAGTTTTTTCTCCAAAACTTGAATCAGCAGCTTTCAACCTCGCCAAAGCCTTTTCAGATAATAATTTATCCGCAGAATGTCTCATATTTATATCATTCGATTGGGAGTAAGAAATGTCATGCTCTTTGCAGGCTTCGTCTAATGGATTAATTCCTTTATCACCCCTTATAAGTCTTTTTTTCTAAATTTGTCCCCGGCCCACAAAAATTATAACCCGATAAGTGTAGTTCAAGTGGTAATTTATTTATTAAAGTGTTTAAAAAAACCATCTCCTCTTTTTTCGCGTTTTGTTTTGAAAACATGTTGTTTACGATGTGATTTAAACATTATATATTACGAAGGTGTTGACACAAATGACTAGTGTTGTCGAAAAAGTCAAATATATATGATGAGAATTGAAAAACAACCATTTTCTTTAAAAATTAAAAATCGCGATTCTTTATCAAATAATTTTAGAAAACATGGAAAATTGTTTGAAGGAAACAGTAAAAGAGGATTAATAGTAGGTCCTTCGGGATGTGGTAAAACCAATGTAATAATAAGCCTAATTGAAGATCCTAATGGTTTACGTTTTGACAATTTATATATTTATTCTAAGTCTTTATATCAACCTAAATATGAATATTTAAAGACACTTTTTAAACCTTTAAAAGAAATTGGTTTCTCAACGTCAGACAGTGAAGAAAATATTATTTCACCACAAGACATAAAATCAAACTCTGTAGTAATATTTGATGACATAGTTTGTTGTAACCAAACCATAGTAAAGGATTATTTTTGTTTCGGAAGACATAAGAATACTGATTGTTTTTATTTATGTCAAACATACTCATCTATTCCGAAACAGTTGATACGAGATAATGCAAATTTAATTATTATATTTCAGCAAGACAACACAAATTTAAAACATATTTATGATGATCATGTTAATGTCGATATGTCGTTTAATAAATTTAAAGAATTCTGTTTATTATGTTGGAAAGATAAATTTGGATTTCTAGTAATAGACAAAGATTCTAATATTATGATGGGTAGGTATAGAAAAGGATTCGATTCGTATATTTATTTATAAAAATAGATTAAAACTTGGCAACATTTCAATTATGAATGAACAATTGGCGAGAGAACTTGTTAAATCAAGAAAGGCTGTTAAACAAAAATATCAAAGTTTAAAAAATGCTGAATTTGAGACTCAAGCTAAACTGGAAGAAACATATAAACCAATTACAGAACCACTACAAAAACTAGTGTCAACACTTGGGAAAAGTGAACTAAGAGATATTAGTGAAAGAGTTTCAATCTCCAATTAAAAAATTTTTATGAATCATCAACACCACCGCCAAAACATTCGTTCGCTGACATATCAACACCAGGGAGAAATATCTTTGCTAGCAGATCAACTCCACAAAAGGGCAAAAAAACGGGAAAAACTCCAAATCTTCCATATGAAACTCCATCATTTTTTCATAGCGATCTAACTACAACTCAAGGACCATCTTTCCTTCGAACAAGCACTGTAGCAGAAACAACAAAATCTTCACAAGGATCTGAGACAACACCTCACAATCTCTCTGATATATTAGAAATAAACTAAACAAACAATAAATACTTTCATTAATTCAGAAGCATACACTACCTGGTTGGATCAATTTGATAATCTTCCTCGTCAGTATATTGATGGTGGTGTAAGAGACACAGAACACAAATTCGATCATCAATACGGAATAATTCACGATTATGAAAGTGAAAAAAATTTTATCTGGGTTTAACACAAGTACCTGTTCAGATTATTGGTAAAGATATACAAGTGGTTGGAGTAAAATATCCTGGAACAAACCGGATTATATGAATGTGTTATTTAAAAAAGAACCTAGAGGCTACACTCAAAGAGATCTCGATAATTATATGGATATTTTAAAAAGAACTAACGCATATCGTAGAAATTACAATCCTGATGAGCAGGTTCAAGGAAACGCTTCACACAAGTATATTACAATAATAGGACCATATTTACAAAGAAAAGGCATCACAAAAACTAGAACTATTAATCCCCTTCAGAATTTGTTTCAAGGTGTGCTTGCAACTAATCCTAGACAAACCAGATCTAATAAACCAACCACACAAGGTGGTAGTTTTAAGTTTAAAAATTAATAAACCTAATACAGACTACGTATATTGGAATGATGTTAATGAATTGGTTGATAGATTGCGTTTATTAGTATCATCTATGTTTGCAGGTCACACGGGACACTATAATGAAATTATTTCCATTATAGAAGAACTCAAAGAAGCTGATGTTATCATATAAATTCATGTTTCAGAATAATTAATGCATTTATAACATGGCGGTTAATAAGTTTGGATCTCACAGTTCAAAACATTACATTTACTCTTTTATTCCTTCTATTGAAAAATCAATAAGTTCAAATATTGAAAGTAAAATATTTAAAGATTTTAAGAGTGATACAAAATATGTTGAAAACAAAATAATTGAAAATTTGCAATCCGATTTAAAAACAGACGTCAAAAATCTTGATAAAAGAGTTAGCGACAATAATGAGGATATACAGAACGTTGCCAAAAAAGATGAAAATATTCGAAGATAAAATTATTCCGGAACCAGACCAAATTATAAAAATTTCAAAACATGAAGACGACATAAAAATAATTAAACAGAAATATGAGGCGTTGGATAGCTCAGGACAAGAACTGAAAAATGAAATAATTAGGGTTACATCAGAAAAAGTAGAAAATGATGTTAATAAAAATATGGTTAAGAAAATTTCAAACTTTTACTGATTTGCTCAATAATAGAGTTTCACAGGAAGTTGAAAATTTTACGAAGGTGCATGATGATATGAATAAAAATATTGAGAAAGTTGATAGATCTTTAAAACTTCATTTTATTGTTCATAAAAATGATACTGAAAATATTAAGTCGTTGGAACAAAAAATTAACGAAACTTATAAAAAAACAAATGATGATTTCTCAAAAAAAATAATATTGTTGACGGAAACAAATCAGAAATATAGAGAAAATTTCAAATAACCAACAATTTGATAATATCACAAAAAATAGTGAAAAAATTGAAGAAGTTTTGACCAAATTACATAATTTAGAATCAGAATATAAAACCAATGTAGATGGGAAAGTTTCAACAGAGATACAAAATTTAAATGTGAAATTGCAAACTATAGTTGAGGAACGCAAAAAAGAAAATTTGGATATTGAAAAAATCGAAGATATATTAAACCAGTTAAAAAATCTTGAAAAAGAATTGAAAGCTAGAATAGAGGAGGAAATATCGACAATAAAAAAATGATCTGGTAGAAACATTAACCAATATTGTAACCAACGCAGACGAAAAGTTTAAAGATTTTGAAAATAAAATCAAAGAACTTGACAAGGCTGTTAAAGATCTTATAGACTATAAGTTCAAGGAATTTGACAAAACAAATAAAGATGAGTTCGCTGGTATGAAATCTGTTGTTAATGAATTGAAAGTAAAGATTTCAGAAAATTCGACAGCTTTAAAAAAATTTGGAGAGGATTTTGCAAAGGTTGACGATAATGTTAAAAAAATCAAAGATATAGCTGATAAAATTAAAAGTTGAAAAATAATTAATTGATATTTAAGTGAGATATTTAGCAAAATGGATTAGTATGAACAAAGTAACATGAAGGAAAATATAAAAGAAACTATTGTTGAAGAATTACATAAACCTGCTAGAAAAAATTATCAGAGAAGAAGAACGATTGTAAAGGGTTTAGACGACTTATGGCAAGTTGATTTAGTTGAAATGCAGCCTTATGCTAGATTTAATAAATCAAATAGATATATTTTAGTTGTAATAAATGCTTTTACAAAATATGTTTGGGTCGAACCACTAAAAACCAAAAGGGGGGTAGATGTAACAACAGCAATGAAAAAAATTTTAGATAAAACCACGAAACCTGTCAATTTGCAAACAGATCTGGGAAAAGAATTTTACAACAGAGACTTTCAAAAACTAATGAATGATTATAACATTAATCATTATAGTAGTTTTTCCAATTTAAAATCTAGTATTGTGGAGCGGGTTAATCGAACTTTAAAAAACATTATGTGGAAATATTTTAGTAATTAGGGAAATTATAAGTGGTATAATATTTTACCCATTATAGTTGAAAAATACAATAACACCGTTCACAGAACTACAGGGCACAAACCTAGCGAAATTAATAGGAAAAATGAAGAAAAAATATTATTAAATTCGTTTACTTATAAGAAAACTATTGACTTTAAGCACACCAAGCTTAAAGAAAACGACTTTGTTAGAATATCAAAGCAAAGAGAAGCATTCGATAAAGGATATACTCCGAATTGGTCTACAGAAATCTTTCAAATAAGAAAAGTACAGCTTACAAACCCAACTACTTACCTCCTAAAAGATGCTAATAATGAGGATATTAAAGGAAGTTTTTATTCTGAAGAGTTGCAGAAAGTAAAGCATCCGGATGCATATTTAGTAGAAAAAATTTAAGAAGGAAAGGAAATAGAGTCTTTGTTAAATGGTTAGGATTTGACAAATCTCACAATTCATGGATTTTAAAAAAAGATGTGTTGTAATATATAATAAAAAATAAAACAAAAATTCAAATATAAATATATCTTTATTATTTATAATTCACATCAATAAATCTTTCATTAAAAATTAGATTTCTATGGTTTTTACTCAAAATTGAAGAAAAAATATTTTCACAATCTTTAACCTTAAAGAAAACGACTTTGTTAGAATCTCTAAGCAGCGGGAGGCATTTGACAAAGGTTATACACCAAATTGGTCCACTGAAATCTTTCAAATAAGAAAAGTCCAGCTTACTAACCCAACTACTTACCTATTAAAAGATGGTAATAATGAAGATATTAAAGGAAGTTTTTATTCAGAAGAGTTGCAGGAAGTAAAACATCCCGATGCATATTTAGTAGAGAGGATTTTAAGAAAAAAAGAAATAGAGTTTTTGTTAAATGGTTAGGATTTGACAAATTTCACAATTCGTGGATTTTAAAAAAAGATATATTGTAATATAAAATAAAAAACCAATTTAAATTTACATATATGTTTATTTTTAATAATTCATATCACTAAACCTTTCATTATAAATAAGATTTCTATGGTTTTCGTTTAAAATTGTAGAAAAAATATTTTCACAATATTTAATTTTATTTTTAAATCTTAACATATCTAAATAGTTTTTTTCCCATTTACATTTCCTAGCGTTTCGATAGGCAAAATCCCATGCTATTAGTATGTGGATTTTATTTTGATTCTCGTTGAAAGTCACACACTTCTTCGAAAAATTTTCTCTTTGTTCCATTTCTTGATAATTTAAGTTCCAATTCGTCGGGATAGACTCTCATTAGTTCCAACATGGTACACACATTTTCACTATTTGGGTTTTGAGGAGGATTTAAAGTGTTGTAGATATTTGTAAACAAATTTGAAGATTGATTATTCAAAGACAAAAACACATTAAAATATTTCTTGAACTCTTGCCTTTTTATATATTTGAATTCTGTAATCAATAATTTCCTGTAATTCCCACAGTTTGTCTATAGAATCAGAAGACAAACAAATATAATAACCACCATTTTCTTGCAGTTTTACTATGGGTTGGTGGTTGTATTTTTTCCAAATATATTGTTATATTATCCAATTTAATAGGACTCTGATCTTCAAGATATGAATAAAAATAATTCACAATAATACCTTGATATCTTAGTAAATTCTTCCAATCTTCTTCATTTAAAGTTATCGGAATCCTTGTTGTCCACCAATAATAACTTTTGGTAAAAAATCACTCAAACCAATTCCAACATTTACAAATTTTGATGATGATGTGTTTAAATAATAAATTTTGGAATTGAGAAGTAGATTGTTTCTACGTTCCACATTATTCTTGGGTGTTGTGTAATAACCACTGTTCATTATTGGAATAACTAATGTATCAAATACTGGTTGAGAATATCTAGATAACTGAAATTGCTAAAATGTTGGGAACTTTATTATAGTATTTCCCCCACCACTGTTCCCCCACTAAATATAGGAAAGCCTTATTTCCAATATCTTAAATAAACAACTCCTGTTAAAGTGAGGAGTAACCATACAGATATACAAATAAAAATGTTTAAAAATAAAAGATAAAATACAATATATGTTTTCATTGTTCTCTTCAGTTTTGTATTCGGAGGAAAAATTAATAGACGTTTTTTTATTTGTTACATCAAAATTATGTAATTGGTTTCTATTTCTTGTACAATTTACCGTGTGACAAATTTCTATCCAGTTTGTGTCAAAAATGGTGTTGTTATCATAGTAATATAAAATTTTGAAAAATTTGTTATCTTCCGTTAAATTAAAAATTTCATATGAAAATACGAATGTTTTATTATTGTTAATTTGTTCAAAGATCATATCATGACATAAATTATTTTTTGTTAGATCGCTATCATTTGAAAAACATACAACACCACGCTTTGTATGATATGGGTTATTAACTATTAACGTACAATTATAAAAAATAATATAAAAGAATAAAATGTGAAATAGAAACCATTTTTCTTAATTTTATTTACTGTAATTTGGGATATTAGTCACAAAAATACTGTTAATATCAACAAGAGTTTATTAACAATAAAAATATTTACAAATTGTTCCATTATTTATATCTTAAAGTAGATACAAAAAATTTGTAATAAAATAATACAAATATATAAATAAAATACATCTTGATAACAATTTCTGGATCGTAATATTTTTATTTCATCATTTTTAATTTTGTAATATCGTAAACACTGTACTAAATCACAATGTTTGTAAAGTTTATAATGTTCATCTATAGGACAATCGTTATACATCCACTGAAATATTTCAACACCACAATAATAACATTTACAAATATCTTCTTTCATTAAATAATAAAAACCTGATGCTGCCAATATTTCAGGATTCAACTTTCCATTCCATGCTTTGAAGGAATTTATTCTTTGTTCATAAGTTTTATATGTTATATTATCAATATCTTTTTCAAAAGATTCTAAACACATTTCAAACTTTTAGCAACAAAATGTGAGATAAAATTGAATGCTGAAATACCTTTCAATGTTATATATATCTCAATAAATTCAAGTAGAGGGAGTACAGTGAACATCAAAAAATTCATCGTTTTCCCCAACCCACTGATAAAGTGGAATGTCGTGATGTCCCCAAGCAAGAGTTTCGTAAGAATTTGGTATTTTGAATCTTTTATCATCTACGGAAGACAGAGCCAACTTATTAATTAATTCCGTATATATATTATGCATTCTAGATCGAAACACATACATAGAACAAAAGGTTTTAGAATTACGTTCCACAACATCCTTATAATCGATAATATCTAATTGTTTATTTATACTACTTTTTTTAACACCCTTAGCCTTTTTAATCGTATTAGTTTTGTTTTTTACACAATAAGCTTTCGCTCCAGTTCCATAGAAACATTCTATGATTTCACCAGCAAATTCATCTTTAAATTTACCCACTACAGACTTAGTAATTGGCATATTGTGAATATTATTTGGCTTATAATTAGAGGTGTCAAACAAATCAATATAATTTTTCATATCTTCATAAACATTATCAGTATCTACCTCCAAAATAAAAGAGTCAGTATCTGTGTATAGTAACTTTACCTTGTCTTGATATAGAGGTTTTAAGAAATCATAAAAGAAACCATACATTATTGTTTTAGAAATATCTAAAATAGAAAATCCAACATAAACCGGTTTGTCATAATCGATTAGTATTTTATTCATTTGAATAGCAACTAAATTCTCATTAAATATTAATGATTCTTTGAAATGTGGTTTTGAAATTAAATTTTCAGCACCATCTTTCCTACCATTTTTTTCAAATTGGGTGACTAATCTGATGTCTGATCGTTTCTCAACATTTTCCATTGTTTTTCCATATATACTATTATTACTTAGCTTATAATTGTTTCTATTAAACTCATGTTTAGATTCATTTCTTAAATTAGTATTCAAATCTATATAACTCTTTAACCAAGGAGATTGTGTAAACTCCAAGATTCTATGAATTTTCTCTACCTTAAGTCCGTGTTGAATACATTGTTTTAATAAAGTATAATGTAGAACATATCGTTGTTTATTTTGTAAATTTGGAATTAATTTTGCATGTTTCGAATTAGGAGGTTTGTAATTCTCCGGACAAAAAGGATATTCGTTGTGAAAGTCGTGCAAATCAGAAGGATATATTAAATCAACTTCTAAAACATAACCTTTTCTGATGTGTTTGAAACATTCATTACATTAAAATTATCCATTTGTTTTTGAGAGAGCCAAACAAAATTTTTCTCTGGAAGATATTGAGACATCGCATAGCCATATAAATTCGTGGCATCTACGTACAATAAATATTTACTAGGCTTAGATGGGTCGAAAGTATCAAGGAATTTATTGTTTGCAATGGATTTTCTGGTAACACAAGTACTAACTCCTCCTCGCACATTATCTTTAAAAAAATGTAACATATCTGGGTCTGTTAAAAGCTCTAACTCTATGCCTACAAATTTTAAACATGCATCAAAACTTAATCCGGGAAAGCTATAGTAATGCGCAGGATCTAACTTATAAGTAGTTAAACAAGTTTTTCGAAAACTTTCAAAAATATCTGCTAAAAGCAGTACATCGGATTTTAAATAAATATCAGAATATTCTCCTATTGAATTACAATTGAACAAATTCCATACACGTTTAGCTCTGCAATATTCATCTTCAGTAATATGTTCTCCTGTTAAATCGTTATAAAACTGTTCTTTTTCTGGTAATGTATCTTCATCTAATTTTGCATAATCAGTAATGTAACTGTAAGGAAAAACCCCTTTTTGACGGATCAAATCAAACTGTTCCTTTGTATTGAAAAATTTTAAAACTTCTTGAAATTGTTGATCCTCTAGGGTATTAGATAATTTTGATAATGAAGATGATAAAAATTGAAAAGAGTCAATAAATCTTATGCAAAACTGTTTTTTTTTTTTAGCTTTTTTGTTTGCTTATCAAAGTATGTGTCTACATTAATATATTTTTCAAACGAAATATATTTTTCTTTATTCTGAGCAATTACTTTCAATTGTTCGTTATTTTGACATAAATTTTTGATAAATAAATGAGCATCATAATTTTTTAAGTTGTGTAGGATAACGGGAATATAATTTGGTAATTTGAAATTTAAGTTACATTTAGAATGTGCCGGTCCTCTGTAAAGACCTGTTAGGTGATCATGATCTGCGACCTTATCACCTTCATTAATAATAGTTTTTATTGCAAATATGACATTCGCCTGTATAATTATAATGTATTTTATCTAACTCGTTCAATTTACTCATCGGCTTATTTAATTTTAAATATTTATTATAGATATCGAACACATCTCTTTCGATTAATTTAATAAAAACCTGATCACAATTGGAACCCCTATAAAGTTCATACTTAGATGCGCGATCATCAAATGAACATTTTATATAATAAGCAAAAGAATATGGAATATGTTCGTATTGTTTAATAGTATAGGAACAGTTAGGATCTAAATCATTTATGTTACTATCTAACGGTTTAAGAATACATTCAAAATCAGCATAGATAACGAAAGGAACTTCAATTTGTTTTTGAATATTAGTAAATTTAAGAATATTTCCGGGCACTATATTGCCAAACTTATCAACTTTGGGTGCAGATGATGGTAAATTAATTCTAACATGATCACAGTCATATTCATTATGTCTCATTAAACCATCATTATTGGGAAAATATTGTAAACATCCATCGCATAGAAACTTTTTTCCATGATGTTTTGAAAGTTGATTAGAAACTAATCTGGACAAGTCTTTAATACAACAATAATGAAAATTCCCATCATCATCACTAATTAAAAGTAAATTAACATGACGTTCTTGTTTTTGTTTTGTATAATGTAATGGTCCTACAACTTCATAACAATATGTTAGATCTGTTTTCAACTTTTCTAATCCATAAACATTTATAGAAATATTATTTAAAAGTTCAAATTTCGATATATCTTTTAACTTACAAGGAACATCCAAACCAGAAATGTCATATAAAGTAGAAAAAATGGGGGGTAAGACGAAGGATGATCTTCACGTCCGGTGGGTTCGTGTAAAGCTGCGGTTACAGACCAAAAGAAGCAGTTGTCGTCCTCGTTGCGCATATTGATGATGGCGTGCTTATTGGCAATTTCTTGAGGTAAAGGAATATACTGTGAAGCTCTCAGAGGATTGTGCTTATTTACATTGACCTCTAAATATAGAAGTTTGACCAACGTCCATCCTGCAACAACAGAAATATATATTAAAATATTTTAATTTTAGCATTTTAAAAGTTAGTATTAAAAATATCTGTTAAAAGGAATAGGAACAGACGGAATATAAATAAAATTGAAAAATATGAAAAAATTTAAAAATAAGATAAACGTACCAGAATCTCTTTCGGCTAGCTCGTCTGCTTTTCTGTCAATTGTTTCGTAAAAACCTTCAATTATTTCGGAGACATTTGAACTGCTGCAAATCGTCTTGTATTGTGTGTTGAACGATTTGACACTGTAGGTGAGATTAGTGGGGTGTAGATATAGTCCAAAGAGCTCTGCGTTGGCCTTGATACAAGTATGTTGTCGTAAGCTCGCTTTAGTAGGTCATTAACTTTTTGGGCAAGTTCTTCAAAAAAACTGCTAACATTGACATGATCTTTGTCTGGGTTAATGCGGTAGGAAATTATTCTTTCCTTAAAAGCTGATTTTATCACTTCAATTCCCAAAATTCTCGAAGAAGTGATAACTCGTTGCTTGTGGTTGTTAGACTTCAAATGACTTCCCCACGATCTTCTAATGACATCTTTTTCGCAATCTTTACAATATTTAATTGCTTCTGAAACAAAAGAAAAAAAATTAAATTAGACGTGAAGATATTACATATTTAAGTAAAGACATTGCAATAGCATGGTGATGTTTATAGGAAGACAAACTTGTTATTTCCAAACCGTTCTGCAAAGCAAGGCGGCGAGATCGACGTGGGTCAAGAACCCTGTACAACCTGTTGTACAGTGTTGTTGACCCAAGTCGATCTCGCCGCCTGGCTTTGCAGAACGGTTTGGAAATAACAAGTTTGTCTTCGTATGCAAGCAACTGTAAGAAGTTGTGTAATATGTCCATAATAAATACAGATAGTGTTAACTTTCAACTTCTTTCAATAGAGTGTTTGTATATTTAATTTAACTGTCATCCAACAAGTATCTGCTAATAAAATAAAAAAATATGTTAAATAAAATAATAAAACTTACCTCTTCTAATTGTTGAATTTTTAGGTGGTGATTGTTGACCGCTAAGGTACGAAGGTTTACACAACTTTCTCATGTGTCGATACAAGTTGTCGCGTCTTGTAAATTGTCGTTGGCAAGTTTTGCAGATGTGCATTGTTAAAACAGTTGTATGCTAATGTGAGAATTTGAAATTATAACCCATTATAATACATAAAAATATTGAGAGTAGAGAAAATTAAGAATTAAAAAATTTAAAATATTAAAATTAAAAAATAAAATTAAAAATTAACGTTTGCCAATTCGTTAAAGCAGTTCTTTATCCTATCCCACATTAGAGTTTCCTCAGAAGAAAGATTTCTGAAATTTTCATAGGAATTTAGGGAAAAGGCCAGACTTTTTAAATTCGAAACAAATTTTCTGGAAAATTTCGTATTTTTATGTTTAGCTTTAACAACCAAAAAATCTTTTTTTAGAGAATTAATATTCGGAGAAGTTTGTGTATCGCGATCTATAGAAATGATGGAATTGGTTTGTGTGGAAATAGAATTATTGCTTAATTCAAATTCTTGCAGGTTGAAGGGTTCAGTGAATAAACTTGGAGACTTAGGAGACAGGGTTGACTGACAAGGGTTTTCTGGAGTTAAACAATCGAACTGTGAATTAAGCAAAGGGGGTTTTGGTTGAGCACATGGAATTTCAAAATCATTTGAATTTTCTTCGACAATTAAACATGTTAGATTAGTATTATTGAAATTTGGAGAAGTAGACGGTGAAGAAAATTCGGAAGAAGTGGAAGAAAGAGTGGGCGAATTGGGAGAATGTGTAATAGAATAAAAATCTGCATTTTGTTGTGGTGACAATGGCCTAGCTTGAGAACAAGGAATTGACAAATTTGAGTCGCTAGAGTTTCCTTCGAAAGTAGATTTAAACAATAATTTCAAATTTTTTTTCAACTGTAGCAGGTTTAATTAAATCCTCTACAGTTGTATCTTCAATATCAAAATTTGACTCAGAAATAGATGAGAATTGAGACAAATTATTTATATTATCAAAATTAAAATTTTGAGATAAAAGTTCATCTATTTCTCGTGCATTTGGAAGATTAGGTGACTCTAGCGAGAAATTTTGATTCGAGGTGTCCAAAGTTGACTCTGACACAGGAAATTGTCTATTAATTTGGTTGTCAGAAGAAAGAGAATTTTTAGCTTCCTGTGCCAGCTCCAAAACATTATAATTTTGGGTATTAATTTGGTCTTCCTCTATACGTTCCCTTATAATGGCGTCAATATCAGATAAATCAGTATTATTATTTAATCCTTGTATATTCACACCATCATCAAGCAAACTTAAGAGGCTATCGTTGTCAGAGAAAAAATTTCCAAAATTAAAATTAGGTATATCTAAACTTGTCAATTCCATAGTACTTACAGTTTGATTAAAAGACATTATTACTCACAACAAAAGGATACAAACAAAACTGGCAAATTTAAAATATAAAAAAGGAATAAAACACAAAAATATTTAAAAAATAACAAAATATTGCACAACACACATACAAAAACAGAAACTTGACAAAATTTACGTGTCTAACTTTGTACTAGTACCGAACGCGAGAAAATAATGCTCTACCTTAGGCCAAAGCAGAATTTATACTGTTTGAAGAAGGTCAAGCCAAGCCACGCCAAGCCAACGCCTCTCCCACTTGACCGGTCATTGCTACTTCACCTACCTCTCCCCCCCCCCCGCCCCCGCGAACGCGCCCCGCGAACACCCCCCCCCCCCCCCCGCGACCCCGCAAACCCTCCCCCTCGGGGCTCCCGCGAATCCGCCCCACCTACTTGGCCGAGCATTACAACTTCACCTACCTTCCTCGGCGACCCTCCCCCCCCCCCCAAAAAAAAAAAAAAAAACTTGTATAAAATAGATATATAAACGAGATTGGGGAAGAGACATATGATGTGACTAATAAAAAATATGGAAAGTAATAAAAATCGAAGAATAATATAAAAAGTAGATATGTTTAAAAAATAGATCTAATGAATAGAAGATATGTATAAAAAAATAGATATATATATAAGAAGGAGATCGGGGGAGGGAAGGTGACGGGGAGGGGGTGTCCCCCTTGCAAAAAAAAAAAAAAAAAAAAAAAAAAAAAAAAAAAAGCATTTTGAGGCATTTTCCGGGCCTAAAAATCGAAAATTTAGGAAAAATTAGGTGCGGGGGAAAGGGGTAGGAAAATGCTTTTATTGGTGTTTAAAACAAAAAAAATAAGAAAAGGGAAGTAAAGTGATCTCTTGCTTTTCAAACCTTCTCCTACCATTCAGATTTGTTTGATATAAAAGCTCAGCTTTTAGAACTGCTTGGTATATTCTTACTTCATCAGTTAGTTGTTCAGATTTTAAATCTAAAACTTTAAACAAAAAAAAATGTCTTTCAAAATTCACGTTACTAGCCACTTTTCGTTCGAAGTATATGACTCAAATAACCGACTTGTGCCGCAAAACCAACTAGTAATCCGACGCCAGAAAATCAACGATATTTGGATTTATGTACGAAATCCAAGCGAAGCTGGAGAAATAAGTCCCGTAGGATCAATCGAGACGACCAACTGGACTGTTCACGAGGGGTGGAACCCCTTCCTACCCGACAGACCTATTGTCAGCACCCCGCCAAATGTTCCAATTGATGAGAGTTGGGATCAACCTTCAGAGATGTTGGAGGACGACAGGGACCTATTTTCAGCACCCTGCCAAATGTTCCAATTGATGCGAGTTGGGATCAACCTTCAGAGATGTTGGAGGACGACAGATCTATTTTCAGCACCCTGCCCAAATGTTCCAATTGATGCGAGTTGGGATCTACCTTCAGAAAATGCTGGAGGACTGGGAGCTACCATTAATCCATCAAGCTAATGTGATGGACGAAGACGAAAGAAGAAGAAGAAGAAAAGGAGATAGAAGAAGAGGAGAAAGAAGAAAAACGTTAATACTATTTACTTTTTTTTTCTTTTTAAATAAAACAAATTTACATTTTATTTGTTTGTTTTTAATCTAAGTTCACCTCCATATCTATTTTAAGAAAAGTTTAGAGATTAAATAGGAGTTTTTTGGTGTATAAAATCTGAACTATTGATGAAGTAAGAATATCAAATAAACTTATTTAACTTTTAATGTTTTTGTTTTTTAATTACCCTTTCTTAACTAGAATAAGAAATGCTTAACGAGTTGAAATAGAAATTAGAGTGAAAATTGACAACTTTTTGTTTGCTAAAACCTTAATTCAGCTAAATAAATTAAAAATCTTTGAAAATTATTGTGTATTGCAATTTTTATTTTTATAAGCAAATAATCAAAGTGAGAATCGTTCTGGACTTTCTATATCATTGAAATTCTTACGCCTTCCATTTATATGCAAATTTATT
>CM032446.1:115821049-115928419 GCA_019049505.1 Pachyrhynchus sulphureomaculatus | reverse complement strand
TAAATGGTTAGGATTTGATAAATCTTACAATTCATGGATTTTAAAAAAAGGAGTATTATAATATATAAAAAATAAAACAAAAAATTCAAATATAAATATCTTTATTATTAATAATTCATATCAGTAAACATTTCATTATATATTAGGTTTCTATGGTTTTCACTCAAAACTGAAGAAATATATTTCCACAGTCCTTGATCTTATGTTTAAATCTTAACATACATAACATCTAAATAGTTTTTTCCCACTCACATTTCCTCGCGTTATGCGTAATCCCATGCAATTAGTAATTTAATTTTATTTTGCTTCCCTTTGCAAGTCACAAATTTCTCCGAAAATTTTTCTCTTAGTTTCATTTCTTGATAATTTATTTTCCAATTCGTTGGAATTTACTCTCATTAACTCCAACAAGGTACACATTTTCACTATTTGGGTTCTGAAGAGGATTTAAAGTGCTGTAGATATTTGTTAACAGATTTGATGATTGATTATTGAATGATCGGAACACATTAAAATATTTCTTAAAATCTTGTTTTTCTACAACTTGTCTATAGAATCAGAAGACAAACACACATAATAACCACCATTCTTTTGTACTTTTATAACAGGACGATTATTGTAATTTTCAAAATATATTGTTATATTATTAAATTATCTTCAGTATATGAATAAAAATAATTCACAATAGCACCTTCAATATCTCAGTAAATTCTTCCAATCTTCATTTAAAATCACCCTGAATCCTTTTTGTTCACCAATAACAACTTTTGGTAAAAAAATCACACAAACCAATTCCAACATTTACAAATTTTGATGATTTTGTTGATTTGCTTAAATAATATATTTTGGAATTGAGAAGTAGTTTAGTTCAAGTTAGTATGATCAACAGTATCACTGTATATTGTAGAGTATCCACTGTTCATTGTGGAAACAGTGTTGGAATAATTGCTATATTCGGTACTGGTTGAATATATCTAAATATCTGAATTAGTCGAGATAGTGAGAATATTATTATAGTATTTTCCCCACCACTATTTCCTTTTCCCCAAACTTAAACTAAAGAATTGTCATTTCCAATACCTATAATATATAACTACTGTTAATGTGAGGAGTAACGATCTACAAATGTATATAAAAATATTTAAAATAAAAGATAGAATACAATGTATGTTTTCACTGCTCTTAATACTTTTATAGTCTGAGGAAAAATTAAAAGAGGTTTTCTTATTTGTTACATTAAAATTATTCAACATGTTGTTACTGTTACGTCTTATACAATTTATCACATAAAAATTTTCTAACCACTTTGCGTCAAAAATGGTGTTATTGTAGTAATATAAAATTTTGAAAAATTGTTATTTTCCTTTAAATTAAAAATTTCATATTACTGTTAATTTTTTCAATCATCATATTATAAGATAAATCGTTGGTAGTCAGATCACTATTATTTGAAAAACATATCATACCATGTCTTGCATAGTATGGGTTATGTACATACAACATACAGTTATAAATGTAATATAGCACGATAAACTGTGGACAGAGGCCATAAAAAATATTATTACTTTTTATGGCTTTATTTTATAACAATATTTACAAATTGTTATATTATTTATATATATTAAGGTAGGTACAGACAGTTTGGACAAAAATCATAAAAATGTACAAATAAAATATACTTTAATAATAATTTGTAATTTGTAATACTTTTAACTCTACATTTTTTATTTTTATTTTTTCTCAAACAATCACACAAATATTTATAAAGTTTATAAGGGTCATCAATAGGATAATCTTCATACATCCATTGAAATATTTCAACACTACAATAATAACATTTACAAATATCTTACTTCATTAAATAAAAGCCAGAAGTAGCTCATATTCCAGGATTTAACTTTCCATTCCATATTTTAAAAGAACCTTTTTTTTACATAAGTTCTATAGGTTACATTATCAATTTCCTTTTCGAAAGATTCTAAACACATTTCAAACTTTTAAACGCACAATTAAAAAAGTGAAATACTTTCCAATGTTATGGTATATATATATATATATATATATATATATATATATATATATATATATATATATATATGTATATATATATATATATATATATATATATATATATATATATATATATATATATATATATATGTATATATATATATATATATATATATATATATATATATATATATATATATATATATATATATCAACCAGGTAAAGTTGAGGGGTTATAGTAAGCATAAAAAATTCGCTATTTTCTCCAACCCATTGATAAAAAGAAATATCGCGATGTCCCCAAGCACGTGTATAGTAGGAAGTTGGAATTTTGAATCTCTTATCATCTACCGAGGATAAAGCTAACCTACTAATTAATTCTGTTTATATATTATGCATCATAAATAGAAACACATACATAGAACAAAAGGTTTTAGAATTATGCTCTATAACATCCTTATAATCGATAACATCCAATTCTTTATTTATACTATTTTTTTTTTTAAATTCTCTTAGCCTTTTTAAAGTAAATTATTTGTGGTTTTCTCACAATATGGTTTAAGAGCGCCAGTTCCCTAGAAAAATTCTGCTGGTGAACCCAGCATCATTAAATTTACCTACTACAGACTTAGTTATTGGTATATTGTGGACATTATTTATTTTATAATTGGAGGTGTCAAAATAATCAATATAATTTTTAATATCTTCATAAACATTATCTGTTTTTATTTCCAAAATAAGTCAGAGTCAGTACCCGTGTATAATAATTTTACCTTGTCTTGATATAAGGGTTTTAAAAAATCATAAAAGAAACCATACATAATAGTCTTGGAAATATCTAAAATAGAAAATCCTACATATACACGTCGTTTTCAATTAGCATCTTATTCATTTGGATAGCAACTAAATTTTCATTCAAATTACCGATTCTTTAAAGTGTAGTTTTGCAATTAAATTTTCAGCACCATCTATTCTACCATTTTTTAAAATTGGATAACTAACCTGATGTCTGATCGATGTTTAACATTTTCCATTGTTTTTCTATATATACTAATATTGCTAAGTTTATAATTGTTTCTATTAAACTCGTGTTTAGATCCGTTTCTTGAATTACAGAGTTTCAATCTATATAGTTCTCTAACCATGAAGATTGGGTTAACTGCAAGATTCTATGAATTTTGTCTATTTTAAGTCCATTTCAAACACATTGTTTGAATAAAGCATAACGAAGAACATATCGTTGTGTATTTAATAAATTTGGATGTGTTCAGGTCAAAATTAAATTCGTTGTGAAAGTCATATCCTTTTTTCAGATGTTTCGGAAATGGTTGCGACATTAAAATTATCATTTTTTTTGAAAGAGCCAAACAAAATCCTTTGAGACATAGCATAACCATATAAGTTAGTTGCATCAACATATAACAAATATTTATTAGGCTTAGATGAGTCAAAACTTTCAAGAAACTTATTATTCGCAATGGATTTTCTAGTAACACAAGTACTAACTCCCCCTTTATATAATCCTTAAAAAAATGTAACATATCGGAATCAGTTAAAAGCTCTAATTCTACAACTGTGAATTTTAAACAAGCATCAAAAATTATTCCTGGAAAAGTAAAATAATATGCAGGATTTAGCTTATAGGTATTTAAACACGTTTCTCTAAAATTTTGAAAAATATCTGCTAAAAGCAATACATCTGATTTTAAATAAATATAATATTCACATATCGAATTACAGTTGAACAAATTCCACACAACTTTTGCCGTCTTATAGTCATTTTCAGTAATATATTCCCCTGTTAAATCATTATAAAATTGTCCCCTTTCTGGCAATGCATTTTCAGCTAACTTTGTATAATTAGTAACATAGCTATAAGGAAAAACCCCCTTTTGACGAATCAACTCAAACTTTTCCTTTTCGTTGAAAACTTTTAAAATTTCATTGTTGGTCTTCTAGAGTGTTAGATAATTTTGATAATGAAGATGGTAAAAATTATGTTGATATAAATTTTTGGTTAATAAATGAGTATCATAATTTATTAACCAAAAGTTATGTAGTATAACCGGAATATAATTTGGTAATTTGAATTTTAAATTACATTTCGAGTGGGTTGGTCTTCTGTAAAGATCCGTTAGGACGTGCAACTTTATCACATTCGTCAATAATAATCTTATTGCAAATATGGCATTAGTTTGTATAATTATGATATATCCTATCCAACTCATTCAATTTACTCATGGGCTTATTTAATTTTATATTTTTATAGACGTCAAACACATCTCATTCTATTAACTTAATAACAACCTAATCGCAATTAGGACCCCTAATGCATTGCATTGTCATCAAAGGAGCATTTTATATATTAAGCAAAAGAATATGGAATATGCTCGTATTGCTTAATAGTGTAAGGACTGTTAGGATCAAAATCATTTAAGTTGCTAACTAATGGATTAAGAGTACATTCAAAATTAGCATAGATAACGAATGGAACTTCAATTTGTTTTTGAAAATTAAAATTTTTTAGAACATTTCTAGGCACTATGTTGCCAAACTTATCAATGTTGTGTGTCGGTGATGGTAAATTGTTCGGAAAATATTGTAAACATCCATCATAAAGAAACTTTTTTCCATGATGTTTTGAAAGCTGATTAGACACTAATCCAAATAAATCTTTAATGCAACAATAATGAATATGCCTTTCATCATCACTAACCAATAGTAAATTAACATGACGTTCTCGCCTTTGTTTTGTATAATGCAATGGTCCTTCAACGTCATAACAGGAAGTTAGGTCGATCTTCAACTTTTCTGATCGATAAACATTTATGGAAATATTATTTAAAAGTTCAAATTTAGCTATATCTTTTTTCTTAAAAGGGCTATCCAAACCAGAAGAAAAATTGGGGTAAGATGAATTGTGATATTCTAATCCGTTCGGGTTGTGTAAAGCTGCTATCACGGACCATAAGAAGCACTTATTATCTTCATTGCGCATATTGATGGTGGCACACTTCCTGTCAATAGTATAAAGTAGAGGAATAAACTTCAAAGCTCTTAGGGGGTTGTGCTTATTTACATTGTCCTCCAAATATAGAAGTTTGACCAAAGTCCAACTTGTAACAAAAGAAATAAACATTAAAATATTTAAATATTAAATTTGTGAAAAGTTAGTAATAGAAATAGATATTAAAATTAGGAATAGGCTCTGGAGAAAATAAAAAAGATAGTTGAAAACACATTAAAAATAAATAATTAACCTACCAGAAACCCTTTCCACTAATTCGTCTGCTTTTCTGTCAACTGTTGCATAAAACCCTTGGATTATATCTGGGATATCTGAACTGCTGCAAATGAGTTTGTATTGTGTATCGAAAGACTTGACGCTGTGGGTTAGATTAG
Source organism: Pachyrhynchus sulphureomaculatus (assembly GCA_019049505.1). Classification (NCBI taxonomy): domain Eukaryota; kingdom Metazoa; phylum Arthropoda; class Insecta; order Coleoptera; family Curculionidae; genus Pachyrhynchus; species Pachyrhynchus sulphureomaculatus. The sequence goes on along the minus strand of CM032446.1, from coordinate 115,923,007 downwards.
TAGGACCTAAATAAAGCCTGAAGAGTTCCACATTTGTTTTGATACAGGTGTGTTGTCCTACTGCTCGCTTTAATAAACCATTAACTTTTTGGGCAAGTTTCTCAAAAAAATCATTTACATGATATCCCTCAGGATTTACTTGACATGAACTGATCTGTTTCTTAAACGCTGACTTTATCACTTCAATTCCAAATTCCCTAGAAGATGTTATTACATGTTATTTGTACCCGTTTGATTTCAAATGACCTACCCACGATTTTCTAATTACATATGTCTTACAATCCTGACAGTATTTCATCACTTCTGAAACGAAAAATTAAATTAGACTTGAATAATTATAATTAAAATAATTGAAACCAAAAATATCAACCTTTTAAGTCATTCTGTATAGTTGCTTGCATTAATTATATCGAGGTCGGCGTGGCTTCGAAACCCTTCAAAAATGGGTTTGGAACCCAAGCCAACCTCGATGTAATTAATTCAAGCAACCATAGAAATAAAAAGAAGTTATGTTGTTCGGTGTGAGAAACAGTTGACCGTGAAGATCTTCGAACCCAAGTTGACCGCGATGTATCGAATACAAGCAAGCCTGGGAATAAAAATAAAAGTTTTGCTGCGGGGTGTACCAGTGTGGGAAGCAGTTGACTGTGAAGTCATAGACGAACAGTTGCAATTATTGCAGCTTGCGCTCTTAAAGTTAATATCTGTTTGCTCAAAGACGACTAGAACTATTTATTCAATGGATGCAAAATAATAAATTAAGTAAATTAATTTCATTGAAATTAAAATTTTGCGATAGAATTTGGTTCATTTCATCAGCATCGGAAAGATGAGATAACTCTAGCGAGAAATTTTGATTCGAACGGTCCAAATTAGATTCTGACACAAGAACTTATGCCGTGAGCTTATCTTCATTATCATCATTTTGACTTTCCTTTGTCACTTCGGTAATAAAAGACTGTTGAGTTAGAATTTGTTCTACTGCTATCCGGTCCTTAACAATAGCGTCAATATCGCAAAAAATCAATATCATTAGGATTAGGATACTGAATATTCACACCATCATTAATTACGTGTACACTTAATAAAAAAATTATTAACTAAATCAGGCAAAACTAAATTACATAATTCAAAATTAGATAAATCTAAATTTGACATATCTAAATCAGTAATTATTAATTACTTACGGTTTTATTGAAACTCATTATTACTCACACACAGAAACAACAGCTTCAAACAAATTTGTAGAGGTAAAGAAGAATATATAAATAAATAAATAAATGAAAAATGTTAGAAATTAAGAATATTAATTCGATGCACAAACACGCACACACCGTTCTTAGCGAAGTAACAAACTGTAATGACGAGTACGAGAAAATATCAAGCTTTGCTTCAAAAACGGCTTTATACCTTCCTAGTGACGCCAAGCCAACAACACCCCACCTTGAGTGTGTTATCTTGACCGGTCCGTACCACGGTTAGTAGCTGGTTTTATTTTTTTAGTTATTGGTTATTTTTTTTTCAATATGGTCCAGAGACTAGCGCGTGAACAGTGCTTATAGTGTCAGTCACGATTGTAGATGAGCGCAAAGCGCTCGTCGAACAAACCAGCGCGGAGTGCTCAGCTATCGCGCTCAGCGCGATTCTCTATGCTCTGGAGCAGCGAGCAAAACAAAGATGAGAGCGGAGAGCAACCCGACGAAAACAAACATATATTTTCCTGTTGAAACACGCATACTGAGGCCTACGTCGGAAATGTGCATGCTCTGATATAGTGGAGCAAAGCGAAGCGATCAAACAAATTTGATTTCTCTGCTCCCATCGCTGTTAGTATTTTCGCGAAAAATGAATTTAGGGGAACTAATTAGTTGTATTTTTGTTGAAAATGTTCTGTGGGATCAAGTTTTTTTGATAGTTTACTATCTCATATGTGAAAACTTCCACCAGGGCAAAAAATGTTGTTAAGGTTGAGAATTGGTGTACTATTCTGTTTACGGAAGTGAATGCCAGAACATTCCAAACGTTTCCCATATTCCGGAAATTACAACTCCGACACAAACACTTCCAAAAAGTCATGAAAAGAATTCACAATTCACGGACTTGCAGCCTATGGCATAGGAATATTCAAATCCCACATCAATTGCATCTTATATAAGCACCTTTCCTGATGAAAATGTTCACTAAACATATAATGTTTATGTGCTGTCATAAGTTACAAATAAATGTATGCACCTAATATTACAAATTACTTACCGTAACGTAACTGCAAGACGTTCAATAGGATCGATAGGATTCTAATTACAATTTGTTCATTTTTTTAACAACTTATGTTTTATTCTTTTCAAAATGTAATCAAATACTCATTCGAAAATATGAACTAAATTTTCCAGGGTGTTCTCGTAACTCACCGTACAAGTGATGAAATTCTTTATGAATGTGTCTAGTTTTGTTGATTTTATGAACATTGCAGCTTCTAGTAGCTTTGTTATTTTCTTCAGTTTTTACTGACTTATTAGCAAGTCTTCACGAGAATATTAGACGAGACTACCGCACCCAAGAAATATATATTCTATCCAGTGCCGGTTTTAACACTACCGGCGCCCTGAGCAAGATTTCTACGGCACCCCCTCTTTACTCTCCAATTCACACATGTGGCAAAAAAAGAAAAAAAACTAGGGAAAAAATCAAAAAACAAACATTTATTTAAATTAAACTGTTTCTAAAAAAATTTTACTTTTCTAGCCTTTCTATTCGCAAATTCTCTTAAGGCATCGAAGTCGATGTTTTCCGCAATTTCATTTTCGATCGACAAAGTTACCAAGTTTGTCAACCTCGATTGAGATATTGTCGATCGCAGATAGGTTTTTATCAGCTTGAATGTTTTAACTGTTCAGCTAGAGTAGTGGCCTCATGAGAGATTTGAACTTCAGTTTTCTCAGTTTCAATAGCCAAAGTAATTAAAGCGTCACTAATTTGATAACGGACTGCTTTAACACTGCTTATTCTTGCTTCCTAACGTGTTTCATTGAGTTTTTCAAAGAATATAATCGTAAGTGAATTTTTCATCGATGAACAGAAGCTGAAAACAATGTGAACAACCTCTGAAGTACCCCAAACAAAGTGACGGATTTTACCGATGACTTAGCAGCATCGCATAGTACGAGATTGTAACTATGACAGCCACACGGTATCTAAATAGCTAAGAGGTTTAAGTCCAGAATTCTTCTTTGGACCCCAAGATTTTTTGCCTTCATATTAGCCCCGTTGTCATACCCCTGACCTCTACAATTGTCCAATTCAAGTCCATGTTTATTTAAAACATTAATGATAACTTCAGTCAGTCCTGCACCAATCGAATCATTAACTGTTAAAAATTCATGAAATGCTCCCTTACAGTTATTTTATTTTCATCTGATGATAAATCAACAAATCGGATTGTCAATGAAAGTTGTTCTATGTGACTAATGTCCGAGGTGCAGGACAGCTATAACAGCATAACATTTAGATTTTTTGGCTCGCGATATGATTTCGGACTTTATTTTTTCACCCATCAGCTCTATTAATTCGTTTTGTATGTCTTTTCCGCAATAGTGGTCTGAAATATTACCTTTCATGGCTAATCGCAAGTGCTCCTATACATTAACCAGCGACTCTGAATGGTTTCATTGTTTGTCAGTTTTTTCGAGTAGTGAGAATTGAAGAAATGTCGTCCGTTGTTATACTTCGAATAATTATTATTATCAATACGGGTTTGCGTTGGGCCAGTAGTTATTATATTATCAATTGTTCTGCTATTTCGAATAGACGGCCAAATGGCTGGATCCGATATATTCGTGACAACAACATTAACGTCAAAACTTTTTCCATTGCCATCTAGAACTTGAAATTGTACAACGCCAATTGGCGTCATCTTGAACAAGGTCTGATATAGTAACACAGCCTGTCGTCTCACTTTTTTTGGAAACTTCGTCCACAATCTCTTCAACGGTTACCTGACTTGTCAGAGACACTCCGACGGATACACCTGTTTGCATTTGAGATGTAGACGCAACGTTCAGGTTTTTATTTTTTGTTGTAATATATTTATCTATGTTCATTAATTTTTTTTTTGAAATCCCTTTTCTTTTTCGGCCTTTCGTTTTCTATATTGTGAGTGGATTTGTGTGTTCAGACATTTTAGTTTCAATCAATTAATTAGTATGTTTGAATTATATCTGCAACAAAATCACAAAATTTATACACATTGGCAGAACTCTCTGTAAAAAAACTAATTAATTTGTTTTGTTAAGGTGAAAATAACTGTCAAACGGGATATATGAAACGCAGGATGAATGAAATGAAATGTTAAATTATACCTACCTCTACCTACGTTCATCCTTATTAATACATACCATACTTAGGTAAATATACATATAATGCCCAGTAAAAGATAGAAGATTAAAAAGGAAATAAGTATTATAGTTATTTTTGAAATAAATTTGTACTTACCTGCTTATATAATCCAGTAAAACAAAACAAATACTTTTGACTGTTTCGAATTTTTAGATAACCTAATAAATGTCACTCGATAGTCAACACGGAACGAAGAGGTAATTAAAAGGTATTTGCATTTGAGGATGGTCTGATTATTACGTTTATTTATTTTAAAATAACTGGAATTGTGAAACAAGTAATGAACTGTGTTTCGCTTCGTAATAAATCCAAAGAGAATAATTCTAACTCTGTATCGAATAAGTCAAATTAGGTAATGTTGGCTCTTTCTAAACACTGTCTATAGTCGGGGATTCCCGGTATAATATATTTACGGCGGTGGTGTACGCGCTCGTAGTCAGGTTAGTTAGTAACCTAGATTGGGGATTCCCCGTGTCGCGCGTATTGCGCATCAAAAATGAGGGATTTTCAAACGATTGCCATGTAGCTTACTAGATGGCGCCTCGGTTACAAAATTTGTTAAACGGTAGAAAAAAAGAACTCCCAATTTTTGAGGAAATTTTAATCGAATTAACCGTAATTTTACTATTTAAAAACAACCATTTTATTATTATTTTATTAAAGTTATTAATTAATTTGGTTGTCAAATAAAAATTACAAAGTCCGTTATGCTATTATTTAGAAATAAGTATTTTTTTATTTTTGAGGTCGAATCGGGTAATTAAAATTCGAATACGGTAACCCTTCTCTTTTTTTTGTTTTAATTCACTCATTTAGGCGGCCAAAGCCACCTCGAGCATATAGCCTTGTCTGTGATATTTTTCTTTCACCAGCGTGATTTTACATTCTAATGGCTTTAGAAGTTAACTCAAAACTCAATGCAGTTCAGACAGACGAGACGGGAAGCAAGACCGAAGGCGCCCCTTCATGTCAGGCGCCCCTTCATGTCAGGCGCCCCTGGGCGGTCGCCCAACCGCGCCCTGCCCTAACGTCGCTACTGATTCTATCACACAGTCAAACTGCTCTAAAGGCTTTAGATGCCTATAAAGCCAACTTCAAAATACGGATGGAGTGTAAGCGAACGAATTAGCAAGATTTCGAGCTGCGACACCATATAGGAGTCCAGAATCAGTGTTTAATATACCAAACCAGGTGGTAAAAATGACAATCAGTAGATGGTTATATCAGCAACATTTAGATCGTGGTGGGACTGATCACCGGCCTCTCTCTGAGAACTTCCCCCCCTAAAAAAAACCGGTTTGAGGCCTTTTCTTCGATTTAAAATCGCTAATTTGGGGAAAAATTAAGGCGGGAAAAGGGGTAGGAATGCGATATTATCGATGTTTAAAATGAAAAAAAGAGGGTTTAAAATGAAAAAAAGAAAAGGGGAAGGAAAGTGATATTATTGGCTGAAAGGGTGTGGTTTCCCTACCTATGTTTGTCTTTATCTTGAACATGTTTCTTTTGCCTTCTCCTACCATTATTTCGGATTTGTTGTCCATAAAAGCAAAGCTTTCGGAAGAATTTGCTATAATCTGATTTTGCCCTTATTTCACTAAGTTATATTCAAATAAAACTGAAAAAAATGGCATTTAAAATAAACATTAAAACGGATTTCTATATCCAAGTTTTCGTTAGTAACGACGAAATTATACCACAGCATACTTTGGCAGCCTCCATGCCGATTACTTACGATAGTTGATTTCATTCCAAACGAACCTGTTAGTTCTACAGAATCGATCCAGACTACTGGCTGGATGGTTAATGAAGGGTGAAGCCCATTTATAGAGCCAACACGGGGACCGAGTCCACCCACAGTGGTTCCTGTAGACGACAGTTAGATTATTCCGCCGACCGAAGTTTCAGAGGTTCCTTCGGCGTCACTTTCCAATAAGGGGGAGCGAGAGATCCCAACAATATTTCCGCAAGAGGAAAAATCAGACGCAGAATCCGATGAAGAATCCAAAGAAGCAGCGGAAGAAAATGAAGAAGAAGAGTTATTTTAATTTTTTTATTTTAGTTTATTTTATAGTAAAGGACATTTAACATTTTTGATGTTTTTGTTGTTAATATAATTGTTCAACCCAAAAACTCATATAAGAAAAGCATAGAGTTCAAAATCTTGTGTTTTGGTGTCATTTTAGAGTGACAGATTATTTGTACAACAAAGAATAAGCTACTAATTCTGCGACTTCTTATAGTTCTAAATTCTGTTCCCCCTATTATAGAATTTTTAACTTGTTGATTTCAATCACAAATAGATTTTTTATGTATAGACATTATTTACATGAGAATAGGCAGTTAGTTCTGTCTCTTCTTATAGATTTAAATTCTATTCCCCTACTTCTATGCAGAGAGGGTTTGAATATTTTATTTTTATAAACATATAATCAGAATGAGAGGGATTAGGTATTATACTTTAAGAGATAATGTGTGGGAATGTTACTGGGAGACGGACGCAAAATTTTGTCTCCTCCTACGCCTCCTCCTCCTTGCATTCCCACAAATATATATAATATTAGTTCTAACTGGTTTGAAACTACTGAACAGAACTTATGTTTTATTTGCCTAGTGTCAAAATTTGTGATTTATTGATGGGTACAGCTCTTATTTTTTTGGAGCTGCATGTGGCAAAACAGGTTGGTTTCTTGCTTTAAATATTAACTGATTTAAATATATATTTATGAAAATTAAACATCATTACACTGATTCTTAAAGGATGTGACGGCCTAAAGAATATTATCTATATTATATATATATATATATATATATATATATATATATATATATATATATATATATATATATATATATATATATATATATATACAGTCAGTCCAAAAAGTCTCCGCCTGCATTCTATGGTATAGTATTTTTCTGTTATGTTTAACTAATTAATTGGAACTACGAGAAAACATGTTTAAATTATTATTTGAAACTTAACTAACGAGGATTAGGATTAAAAACAACTACGGAACATTTTATTTTGCGATTAACTTCTTCCTGGCTGCACCCCCCGTTATCGCCTGCCCTGTGTAAACAATTTCTCACTGTTTGTGAAAAAACATTTTTCGAAAATAGTTCCCGTACTTCTTCTTTTAATTTTGGTGCACTTTTCTTGGGATCTATAATTATTTGTCTAACAATACTGGCCACTTCACGTGGAGTCAGTTTCTTTGGACGACCGGAGCGTGGTCGAATTTTATAGGAACCAGTTGATTTATACTGGTTTACAATGTACTGAACAGTAGCATGTGACTTTTTAACAATTTTTCCTATATTTCTGTACGATTTTCCATCTTTCCACAAATCAATTATGATCTAACTTGAAATGGAGTTTCACAATTTCTCTCGCTCATTTTTAATACTACTTTGAAAACTCACTGCAAAATTCCTAGAAACAAGTGACAGATTATAGTATGGCCGAAAATTATTCATTTGTTTTCAGTTTAGCGAGCAATAGATAGCTTGATAAAATGCGGCTGATTATAACGTGTTTCTTTTAATGCAGTTCTTGAGTGTATGGAGAGTTTTTGACATTAATTTTGCTTACATTTTTATAACAATAATGTAACTTCTAAATAAAATGTTCCTTAGTTATTTTTAATACTAATCCTCGTTGGTTAAGTTTCAAATATTAATTTCAACATGTGTTCTCATAGTTCCAATTAATTAGTTAAACATAACAGAAAAATAGTATAGAAAACGGGTGGTGTATGGAGATTTTTTGGACTGACTATATATGTATATATATATATATATATATATATATATATATATATATATATATATATATATATATATATATATATATATATATATATATATATAGCGGAAAGCTTGAGAAGGTGCGTTTCTGCAATTAAGTGTCAGTTGTGATCTGGCCGCTCTGTTCGAATAGACTTTAAATAAGTCACCGACAGAGTGCAGTATAAGCATATATTTTGTTATATATATATATATATATATATATATATATATATATATATATATATATATATATACATATGTATTTATTTATAACTGAGCCCAACACAACATAATTAATAGGGATGTATAAAGCAATAACTCTATACTTAATAACGTAGCTAAAAAAACAGCACAACAAACACACGTGCATATGGCGCTGGCGCTCCAAACAATATAGTAAAAGTTTATAAAACTATAATGAATCCGTGAGGCCACAAACGAATTGTTTAAAGGGCATCACATTGATGTACTGTTCGGTTATAAACTGAACATATTTTATATACTTTGAATCCTAACATAACATTCGCACTAGCTTTCGGCTAGTTCCTCCAGGACCTCTGGGTACAACAAACTTGACATCTTCCAACAAAGAAATACAAACAACACCACCATTAACTAGTTTAAACAGATATGTTATTGCAAGAAATTCTTTGCGTTACTGAATGCTATCAAAATTAAACATCTCCAATGATATTGCTATGTCTATTCCTCTCTGGGGGTACATTCCATTCTCAAAGAAATATATCTAAAAAAATATTTGTACTTGCTCCAATGCTAATCCAATATAATATATTTACTATAAATTAGTAACCATATTCCAGTTTGCTTTTCACCAAGGATGTAAACAAGGTTTTATTCCCAACCGACTTACAATTTCTGAAAATAAATTCCAATCTTTGTATTGGTTCCGCTGTAATTGTGTCTATGTAAACACTAAAACTCGACTTAAAATTGGACTCAAATAGAATGCTCAAATCACGGGTTTGCCCTACTTTAACTAACATCGATCCGTCAACACAATAATCATATAGCAAGGAACAGATTTTTTTTAGTAAACGACATCACTGAGCGCTTACTATCGTTGAGCATAAGTTTACTGAACGCCCAACAATTATGAACTCTGTTGGTAGCGTTATGTAATTTTTTGCAATCCTCAAGTTTCTCCATCGGTAAGTACAGCTTTAAGTTATCGGTAAACATTTGATAATTGACATCTATAACTTCAGAGATACCACATCAACCTCACCCTTATTGTCCATAACACTTGATGAAAATTGTGCAAAACATGCCAGATTGGAGGTAATTGCCGGCCCCTCAAAAAGGCTTGTTATCTTAGAGTAAGGAGAGATTCAGTTTTACTTATTAAGTAGTCATATGATAACATCTCAAATATTTAAAAAAAAAAACACAAATTAACGAGACCGGTCTGTAATTACATATGTCAGATTTGTCCCCCTTTTTAAATACTGGACATATTTTACTAATCCTCCAGCACTTAGGACAAGTGCCCTCACTCAATGAGAGATTATAAATTTTTGGTAATGGTTTGACTTGAACTCGTATAGTATCTTTCACAAAAAAATGGGAATACCGTACCCAGTCCCTTGACATCTTAGGTTTTAACTTTCTTGTTACAGTTCCACGTAATACGCTGTATATACTCTAGTTTTCCAATTGAATTTGTATTCTTATCATGGATCTTCTTATTTAAGTATTTAGAGTCTGATTTAAACCACATTACAAAGTTTTGAGCATCTACATTATTACAAATTAAAATTGCCAATTTTTCAAAAATATTTCTTTATCGAGCAAATTTTTTTTTTTCTAACTAGTTTAATGGAGGTAAATTTTTTTGCTTTGATCATAATTAGAAACAATCTTATGTTTTTTTAACTGCTGGGAGAATTAATTAAAAAAATGAGCTTACGCTTGAACACCAGTTGTAAAGATTTGTATCTAGTTGCTATTTCGGTGTTTTACAAGAAAAAAAATGTTCTAAAATGTTTTAAAATATATCAGCTTTCTGATCTTTCTTAAGTTTTATTTAAGTTTATAATATAAATTTTGCAATTGCTATTACAATGATTTGTATCTTAATAGCCTTATCGATATTTTATAAATCAAAATACTCCTAGATGCTAGAGCCAAAACTCACCTATTTCAACAAATGTTTTAACGCTGTGTTAGGACATTCAATTCTGTCCTCTCAAAAAGTATTAAACAATTCCACCAGTAATAATAAAAACAGAAAAATTAACTTAATTTAAACATGTCAAAGAGGTATTAAAACTTCGTATGTGTGCCATTTCGTTCTATACATATTATTGTTCGAGATCGCATTTCTCTTCAAACATTTCTAAGTATTTCAGGAGTTATTTGACCTACACAGTTTCTAATAACTTGTTCCAAATGTTCATGATTTCTAAAATGCCGTTTTTTATAAACGACATTTATTAAGTACCCCACAAAAAAGTTGTGAAAAGTCGGAGGATCTGGTAGGCCAGAGATTTTCCACCAATCGGCCTATCCACTGGTTGCCAAAGTCTTCGTGTAATCAGTTTCTTATATCAATGGTGGAGTGAATACTAGTGCCATCCTGCTAAAAGTACACATGCTTTCTTTCAATTAAAGGGAGATTATCTAGAAAGTCTGACAGATCTGTCTGTAATTATAGTAAGTATCTAGCAGCATTTAAATTCTCTTCCAACTCCAAATGGCCCTACGAGCCTTGGCCTCCTGCATCTATGTGGGCGTCCACGTAGACGTCTTCGCCCTGGCTTTTATCTGAAGGCTTTGCGCATGTCGCTATTGCCTGGCATGCGCTCGAGGTGCCCAAGTTAGCGCAGTCTTCCACTTTCTACTACCGCGACGAGCCAATGATCATTAGATAGCTGATACAGCTCCTCGTTCGTCTTTATGCGTCATTCGCCTGTATAATCGCCAGAGCACTTTCTTTTTCCACGAATTAAGAAGAAACTCATCGCGTGCAATTATGACCCACGTCTCGCTGGCGTAAGTTGCCACAGGTCGGAAGAAAGTGTGATAAATGCGTTTCTTAGACTTCTAGCTGAGTAGTCGCGATTTAATTCGATGTTGGGCGCAGTGGTAAATCTTGTTCCCGGCCTTCAGTCTCTCTTTTATTTCTAGGCTAGTTTCGTTATGTTCGGAAATCAAGGATCCCAAGTATTTGAAAGTAGAGACACTTTCAAAATGGTGATTTCCGACGGCTAGGGATTCAGGTCTGTTGCCTCGTGTTCTTGTCATAAGCATATACTTTGTCTTTGAGACGCTCACTGTTAGTCTAGCCTCCTTAGACCCTGCTTCTAGCTGTTCAAAGCTTTCCTTTAGCTCTCGCTTTCTTCTACTAAGCATATTGACGTCATCAGCGTAAGCTAATACTTGTACTATTTTATTTAGCAGCGTCCCGCCAGGATTAAGAGTAATGTTCCTGACTATACGTTCTAGGGTATGGTTAAATAGGGTACAAGATAGAGCGTCTCCTGGCCTTAGCTAACGCTTGATTTCAAACTCTCGGGAGGAGGTCCCCGCCACAGACACCCTACTTCTAGTCTGGGCGAGCGTCGTCTTCACCAGTCTTACCAGTTTTCCGAAGATACCTACTTCTAACAGGGCTTCATATAGATACCCTCTCTCAACGCTGTCATAAGCCATTTTATAGTCAAGGAAAAACTGGTGGACCGGTATACCAAAATCATAGTATTTTTCCAGTAAGACTCTTATGGTAAAAATTTGTGAATACGACAGATTAGAGCCATTGTCCAGTCGCTGGGCATTTCCTCTCTCTCCTAGACATTACTTAGCAGTTTGTGAAGTTTTTCTGCAATATGTTTTCCTACGTATTTCAGTAATTCTGAAGTTATTAGGTCTTCTCCTGGTGCTTTGTGGGACTTGATTTTTCTGATTGCATCCTCGGCCTCTCCAACGGCTGGTTTCTCCATCTAACTTTGCAGTTGATCTTCGTTTCTTGAGCAGACATATGGACCACTCTTGCGCAGTTTAGAAGCTCTTCAAAATATTCCGCCCAAGGGTCTAATACTTTTGCTGAGTTTGCAATCAAGTTACCATTCTTGTCTTTTATTAGTGTGGCTAATGAATGCTGGCCCGGAAACTCCCTTTCTCTTCTCTTATTTTACGGTATTCTTATCTAGTTCTCTGATGCCATCTCTTCCACTTTTTTCTGCCGCCACTCTCTTTTCGTATTTCTACACACGTAAGGGGCTGCTGCCCTCACCTGTATAAAGGCTTATGTGTTTGATCTTGTTTCACGCTGTAACATCTTTTTACGTGTGATGTTTCTCTCTTTGATGGCTACCTTGCAACCTTCGTCAAACCAATCATTTTTTATTTTTGGTTGTTGGAATTCAATCACTTCCTTCGCAGCTTCTTGGATGGTTCTTTTAAGCGTTGATCATTCCTTCTCAATGCCGGTGCTGTTTGGCGCCGTTTCAATACGCTTCAGAAGTGACTCTCTTAGCTTCGCGCGATTATATTTCTTGGTTCGTGGGTTACCTCTTAACCTTAAGCATGATATTCTTTGACGGTATTACATCTTCACTAGCAAGGGATCTGAGTCCACCTCAGCGCCTGTATATGTTTTTAAGTCATCATATCCGAGCAGTGGCGCGAGTCGACCAGAATGTGGTCGATTTGGTTCTTGGTAAGACCGTCAGATGATCGCCATGTAGCTTTATGTAAATCGTTGTGCGAGAAACAGGTGCTTACAAAAATCATTTTTTTCCTAACTGCAAAATCTATGAGGCGTAGGCCGTTTTCGTGTGTTTTATGGTGCAGGCTTTCTTTTCCAGTTGCCGGTCTGTATATGTTTTCTCTCTCCACCTTGGCATTTATGTCTCCTAGTATTATTTTTACATCATGTTTTGTTGAGCCATCATACATGTTTTCAAGCTTGAAAAAATTGTTTTTAACCCCTTTATTGGACGCTTCAGTTGGGGCGTGAACGCTTATAAGTGTAGCTGCAAAAAACTTCAGTCGTATTCGAATGGAGCACAACCTCTCATCGGTGTATTTAAAGTCTGCCACCTCGTCTATTAGACTGTTGTAAACACCAAACGTAGTACCAAAGGTATTTGTGTGCCACTGTAATAGAACATATAGGTTTTGGTTTTTATCACATCCGAGCCTCTCCTCCTTATCTCCTGTAGAGCACAGATGTCAACGCCGTACTTCTTTAGTTCAGTGATAAGGTTTACTAGTGCCCCAGCTCTCCGGAAGGATCTGACATTCCATGTGTATGTATGTATATATATATATATATATATATATATATATATATATATATATATATATATATATATATATATATTAGTCAGTCCAAAAAGTCTCCTTACACCACCTAGTTTTAAAGTGAATGCGTGGTGTGAAACTTTAGATATGCAAATTATAGGACCGTTTTTTTCTAAGGCATAATTTAAATACTGCCTGGGTAAATCCAGCTTGTCCTAAGCCAGGATAAAGGAGGAGGAGTCAACAATCCCGCCTTGTAAAAAAAAGACCGTTATGTTAAAGGATAAGATATAATATATATATATATATATATATATATATATATATATATATATATATATATATATATATATATATACATATATATATATATATATATATATATATATATATATATATATATATATATATATATATATATCCCCTCGCGTGGACTTTAATCACTATTATCGTCACTGCTCATTCCTTATATTACCTAACGTAATAAAATATATCCTATAACCCGGCCAGAGAACATATGTATGAATCAAAAAAAACACGTAAATCGGGTAAGTGGTTCTCGAGTGATAAGCGCACCAACGGACAGAGAGACGTTGCATTTTATATATATTATATTCTTTGCTACATGATATTGTTCCATCTTTAATAGTTTAGGCAGTGTATAGCAAGAGAACACGCTAGCGGCAAACCTTTTTCCGAATGAAAAAATTTTCCTTAGCAGATATCGACATCCCGCCTTGATAGGATTATAAAAAAGAGCATTCTTTACCACGTACAATATATATATATATATATATATATATATATATATATATATATATATATATATATATATATATATATATATATATAACACATGGGCTGAAAAATCCCGGGCCTAACAAAGAAAACACGGTTTTTTTTTTTTTTTTTTTTGTTCAAAATTAGCTTTATTCATCAACGTAATCTCCATCAAGAGCAACGCAATCATTCCAGCGCCGCTCTAACATTTCAATACCACTTTTGTAGAACGATTTATCTTTTGCCTCAAAATAGGCCTCAGTTTCAGCGATAACCTCTTCATTCGTGCGAAATTTCTTACCGGCGAGCATTTTTTTCAGGTCTGCGAACAACCAGTAGTCGCTGGGAGCCAAATCTGGCGAATACGGTGGATGTGGGAGCAATTCGAAGTTCAATTCATGTAGTTTTGCCATTGTTTTGATTGACTTGTGACACGGTGCGTTGTCTTGATGAAACAAAATTTTTTTCTTTGCCATATGCGGTCGTTTCTTTGCAATTTCGGCCTTCAAACGCTCCAATAACGCTATATAATATTCACTGTTGATGGTATTTCCTTTCTCAAGATAGTCGATGAATATTACACCACGCACATCCCAAAATACCGAGGCCATAACCTTTCCAGCCGATTGTTGTGCTTTCGGGCGCTTTGGACGAGGTTCACCAGTTGCTGTCCACTCAGATGACGATCGTTTTGATTCCGGAGTGAAGTGATGGATCCATGTTTCATCCATTGTCACATATCGACGCAAAAATTCCGGTTTGTTACGTTTAAACATGGCCAAACACTGCTCAGAATCATCAACACGTTCTTGTTTTTGATCAACAGTGAGCAAACGCGGCACCCACTTTGAACAGAGCTTTCTCATAGTCAAATGCTCATGCAATATAAAGCCAACACGTTCTTTTGATATCTTTACGATGTCAGCTAACTCACGCAACTTCACTTTTCGATCATTCAAAACGATTTTATGGATTTTTTTGATGTTTTCTGGTGTTACCGCCTCATTTGAACGTCCACTGCGTTCTGCATCATCGGTGTCTCTACGACCACGTTTGAAGTCAGCAAACCAACGTTTTATTGTTGTTTCTGATGGAACGGAGTCCCCATAACACTTTTCAAGCCATTGCTTCGCTTGAACGGTATTTTTTCCCATCAAGAAGCAGTGTAAAATTAAAACACGAAATTGTTTTTGATCCATTGTTTTGAAAATAACAAAAGTAGCGTCACTCTTAGCACAATAACTCACAAACTAATGAATAGAATATCATGAAATTTTAACAGCTGTCTTTTGAAGGTTAGTATTAACTGAAAAAAAGGTGACTGCAATAAAACTAGCGCCATCTATGTGTTAGGCCCGGGACTTTTCAGCCCATGTGTTATATAATGCAACGTCTCTCTGTCTGTCTGTTAGTGCCCTTATCGCACTTATTCGATTTACGTGCTTTTTTTTAAAACGTACGAGTACATATGTTCTCTGGCCAGGTTGTTCCTGCTTATTCCTTATGTTACCTAACGTAATAAAATATATCCTACAACCTGGCCAGAGAACATATGTATGTTTTAAAAAAAAGGACGTAAATCGAATAAGTGCGATAAGGACACTAACCGACAGAGAGACGTTGCATTATATATATATATATATATATATATATATATATATATATATATATATATATATATATATATATATATATATATATATATATATATATATATATATATATATATATACATACATAGATATGGGTCATTCTTCGTCAACAGGACCCCCCAATAGGCCATAAATTGACGCAATTTATGAGGACACAAGCTAATCCAGATTAAAGCTTATGCTATGTAGTTTTGCATTTTGAGTAGCATATTAAGAAATAGCGCTGATTTGGGCTCAATACCGACCCAAATCTTCAATTTATAACCAAAAGTTTTCTCTGATAATCTTAGTCTACCCCAAAACACCTATAACTTTTGTAGGAAAATTTTTTCGGAATTTAGCGGAAAATAACAATTTTTTTTTTTAAACTAATATTTAGTAGGACCGCCGTTGGCCTTGATAATTTCCTGTAACCTTTTTGGCATACTTGCAACCAGCTTTCTAGGAACTTCTGGTGGCATATTCTCCCATTCGTTCAATATTCTGTTTTTTAATTCTTCTCTATTTAAAACATGTTTGCGAAGGTGCCGTTAAAGTTCCTCCCATAAATGCTTGATGGGGTTAACATCGGGTGATTGCAGAGATGTATGAAGCTGCTGTCGCACATTATGGATCATCCATTCTTGCACCAAGTTTGCGGTATGTTTCGGATCATTGTTCTGCTGGAAAATGTATCTTTTTCGAGTGCTAATTTTTTGACACTTTCTCTTAAATTGTCTCTCAAAATGTTCAGATAAACATGCTGATCCACGGTAGCATTAATAAAAATTTAAATTTCCAACCTTTCCAGCGGACATGCATCCCCAAAGCAGAACACAGCCACCCCCTTGTCTCATCGTGGTACAAATGTTTTTAATATCGAATGCGGTATTCTTCTTTCTCCAAACTTTAGTTCTCCCAGCAGACCCAAAAAGGTTAATTTTGGTTTCATCACTAAAGATTACGGATTCCCAAAATTCAGGAGGTTTAGTAACGTATTCCCTAGCAAAATTAACCGCTTTTTGCGATTAGCTTCCGAAATTAACGGCTTCTTCCTTTTTGCACACTTCTTATAGCCTGCCCTGTGTAAACAATTTCTCACTGTTTGTGAACAAACATTTTTCAAAAATAGTTCCCGTACTTCTTCTTTTAATTTTGGTGCACTTTTCTCGGGATCTATAATTTATTTGTCTAACAATACTGGCCTCTTCACGTGGAGTTTCTTGGGACGACCGGAGCGAGGTCTAAATTTATGGGAACCCGTTAATTTATACTGGTTTACAATGTACTGAACATGCGACTTTTCGATTTTCCTATATTTCTGTATGATTTTCCATCTTGCCACAAATCAATTATGATCTTTTGAACTTGAAATGAAATTTCACAATTTCTCTCGCTCATTTTTAATACTACTTTGAAAACCCACTGCAAAATTACTAGCAACAAGTGACAGATTATAAAGTATGGCCGAAAATTATTCATTTGTTTTTAGTCTAGCGAGCAACAAATAGCTTGATAAAATGTGGCTGATTATAACGTGTTTTTTTCAGTGCAGCTTGAGTGTATGGAGGCTTTTTTGACATTAATTTTGTTTACATTTTTATGTGATGTAACTTCTAAATAAAATGGTCTGTAGTTGTTTTTAATACTAATCCTCGTTGGTTAAGTTTCAAATATTAATTTAAACATGTTTTCTCACAGTGCCAATTAATTAGTTAAATATAACAGAAAAATAGTATAGAAAGCAGGTGGTGTATGGAGATTTTTTGGACTGACTAATATATATATATATATATATATATATATATATATATATATATATATATATATATATATATATATATATATATGGGACCATCCGCGTCAACCGGATCAGAGCTACGACCAAAATTAGAAGCAACCAGAAAACTTGACCAAGGGCTCATTTTAAAGCTTAGAGCGTCTACTTTCAAATGCCGAGTGCGCCTTTGAAAAATCCAACATGGCGGCTCCAATATGGCGGCCGGTAGCCAGAGAAAAATCAAGTGTCCAGCAAAAAAAGCTTGTAAAAAAAAAAATTCGCAACTGTTGGGGTCGTTTTTTGGCTCAAATTGTAGCTGATGGACGCCCCAAGAAATTGGGGTGGTAAGTTGATAAAATCCAACATGGCGGATCCAATATGGAGGTCAAAAATCCAATATGGTGGCCGAATTTTCGCAAATGAACCGATTTGCACTAAATTTGGTAAACGGGGGTTTTTAGGGTCGCTGATCACGAATCCAAGGTCTAATTTGCCAAATTCAAGATGGCGGATCCAAGATGGCGGATGAAATTTTCGAAAATCTATCAATTTGCACCAAATTTGTTATACGGGGGTTTTTGGGGTCCCTGATAACGAATCTGAGTCAAATTTCTAAAATTCTTAAATTTAAGAAAGTGGACTCAATATGGTGGAAACTGAATAAGGCAATCTACTATATTGGGTCCGCCATCTTGGATTTTGAAAATCGAACTTCTGATTCGTAATCGGCGACCCCAAAAACCCCCGTATAACAAATTTGGTACAAATCGATAGATTTTCGAAAATTTCATCCGCCATCTTGGATCTGCCATCTTGAATTTGGCAAATCAAACCTCGGATTCGTGATCAACGACCCTAAAAACCCCCGTTTACCAAATTTAGTGCAAATCGGTTCATTTGCGAAAATTCGGCCACCATATTGGATTTTTGACCACCATATTGGATCCGCCATGTTGGATTTTGTCAACTTACCACCCCAATTTTTTGGGGCGTCCATCAGCTACAATTTGAGCCAAAAAACGACCCAAACAGTTGCGAATTTTCATTTTTACAAGCTTTTTTTGCTGGACACACGCCATATTGGAGCCGCCATATTGGATTTTTCAAAGGCGCACTCGGCATTTGAAAGTAGACGCTCTAAGCTTTAAAATGAGTCAAAAGTTTTTGACACCTTTTTAGCTACGCCAAGCTTTCGAAAATATTTCCTTTTTTTCATCAGGGCTACAATTATAGTAGATTATCAGTATTTTTGTGATTAAAAGTAAAGAACAACCCTGTTTTATATGTAACATTAAAGTACTTACTGCTAAGTGGTGTGTTCAAAAATTGTTCTTTGTGGGGGCACTTTGTTACACTTATTCATCAGAAAAAATATGAGAAAAACTCGACATAATCCTCTCTGGGAAATATAATATGCTTTTACTTCATCATTTTATTAGTATAGTACGAAGAATTGTGTGGTTGTAAAGTGATTTTAATTTATAAAGGATTTTTTTGTTATGTTTTCTTGTCATTTTGATAAGGACAGTATGTTTCTATCTCTTAGTTAGGTTGTGGTTAATTTATATTTGAAAGTAGAATGACGTTGATATTTTGTGAAAATTGGCTACTATGCTGGGCAAGCGCACAAGGGTTTTTCTTTAATCTGCAATCACTTTTATGGGAAGTGATTCTGTCTTTTAGACTCTAGATAATATAGATTTTTTCACACTGAGAGCAAGGGATGCTGTAAACTACTTCTGAAACTTTTGTGATTTCATTTTTATGTTTTAGACAAGTGAAAATATTGTTGATAGTTTTTTTGTGTTTAAAAGCAATTTTTAAATTAGGTAATTTGTTGAAAAGTTTGGTGGTTTTGGTGGAAATGTCTTTTATGTAATGTCTCAATGTGAAAAAATATATATATATATATATAGGACAAACATCTAGGGTCCTAAAAGACAGAATCACTTCCCATAAAAGTGATTGCAGATTAAAGAAAAACTCTTATGCGCTTGCCCAGCATTGCCAATTTTCACATGAATTTAATTTTGCCAAAACAAAATCCTATGTAAAGAGAGAAATCTCGGCAGGAGACTCTTTAGGGAGATGGTAGACATCCACCTTGAACCTAACTCGATCAATAAAAAAACTGACATTGAAGATCTGAGTTTAATAGGCAGTCAAAATGAAAACTCTTACAACATATCTGACATATCTCTTTAATAATAATCCCACTGATTTTTACTAGCTTTCCAATTTTTAAACAATCAAACAAAATATCAACGTCATACTACTTTCAAATATAAATTAACCATAACCTAACTAAGAGATAGAAACACACTGCCCCTATCAAAATGACAAGAAAACATAACAAAAAAATCCTTTATAAATTAAAATCACTTTACAACCACACAATTCTTAGTACCATACTAACAAAATAAAATAAAAGCAAATTATATTTCCCAGAGAGGATTATGTCGAGTTTTTCTCATATTTTTCTGATGAATAAATGTAAAAAAGTGCCCCCACAAAGAATAATTTTAGAATACACGCTAGCTAACTTAATAAATATTGTATATATATATATATATATATATATATATATATATATATATATATATATATATATATATATATATGTGTATATGTATATATATATATATATATATATATATATATATATATATATATATATATATATATATATATATATATATATATATATATGTATATATATATATATATATATATATATATATATATATATATATATATATATATATATATATATATATATATATATATATATATATATATATATATATATATATATATATATATTAGTCAGACCAAAAAGTGTCCATACACTCAAGAACTGCACTGGGGGGTTTTCAGTGACCAACCACTTACAATTTTGTGAACTTACCGTCGCGTTTGAAGTGAATGCTGCTTCGACCGAAAATAAAATTTTTCTTGAGAAATTAAAGTCTTTTTCGATCATGCCCTGAAAGCATGCAAGGTCAAAAATGGCATCATAATACCAGTCTTTTAATACTTTTTCGGATCGTATGAAAAAAAAAAAATTTCTTTTAATATTCTTCACGTTCGAAATGTAAGCTACTGACACTTGCTGTGTTTCTGAAACTATCAGAAGCACATTCAAACTATTTTTCCATGAGAAATTTTGTACTGATTTTCTACACTACCCGTTTCTTCAAATTTTTTCAGTAAGCATATAACAGTGGCATAATGTAGTGTTTTATTAGGCTTCCTTTCTCTCTCTTGTAGTTATCCTCACAAATAGTAATAGTTTCAATTTTCTCTGCGACAGATAATGATGGGGGCCTTTTAAACACAATATTTTGAATATTTAAATAGAAAGACTCAAGAAAACACACAAATTAAATTTGCAAATACAATTACAATATAATAAAAAAAAAATTCAGTTTTGAACCCTAATGTGTTGTTTTATAGTTTCCAAACCAACCGAAGTTATTGGTGCGCATGCGATTTTAAAACTTGCTTCTTTATATTGCATCAATCTAAATATTAGCCAAAACACGTAAATTTCCTGCCAGGTAAACATAAAAAAAATAAGTAATGAATGAGAATTTTAATTTACATTCTTGTCTTCGCTAGCTAATATAATAAATATTGTATTAAAATTACGTTTTTTTGCAAATTACAAAACTTATTTTTTAAACTTAGGTAAAACTTGACAAGGATTAGTAAACTGATGCATTTTAAAACACTTGAGGACATTTTATTGTTGTAAAATACCGAAAACGCAATTAGATACAAATTACTGCAACAGCTGACGTTCAAGAGTAAACTGCAAAAAAATGCATTAGTTGTGAGAAAAACGAAAAGAATATTATTAATTCTAATCTAATTATGAGCAAAAGAAATTTACCTCCATTAAACTAGTTAGACAAAAAAAAATGGAAATTTGTAGCTAGTTAAAGAAATATTTAAATATATATATATATATATATATATATATATATATATATATATATATATATATATATATATATATATATATATATATATATATATATAGATTTGATTTCTTGAACCTTTATATAAATAAATCTTTTTGATGTATCTTGGGTTTTGGTTCATCAAATGAATATCTTTGAGTTATTTTGAATTTTTTTATTATTTTGACGTTTCGCCCCTGGTTTTGGGCATTTTCAAAAAACTGTTTTATTTTGCCATGTCTCGAAAATAAGTGACCGTGATTGATGTATTTCAGTCGATGGTTAGTGTTAAGACTTTCCTGATAGGCACTTTCTCGCATAATTCTAAGATTTTCTTGGGCTCAATATCGAGTATTGTTAGGATTAAATAGACCCAAATTGGTAAATCTAGATTCATCCGAAAATGAGGTGGTATCTTTGCAAAAACCAATTAGAATAATCCATTCTTCTTTGGTAATCTGTTTGAAATAAATGTTGATTTATTTGATATTTGTAGGACCTGATTTTATATTTTCTTAAAATGCGGCGAGCGGCTTCACGATTTACACCGGTTTGTTCTTCAACATGTCTTGTAGGATTGTAGGATCTACCTGAACGATGGCCAATACATTGATTTCTGACTCTTCGTCACCAATAAATACATCAGTAGGTTCAATAGGTTATCTTCTAAACTGCTCCTCTACCCTTAAAAAATAATTGTTGGGAGGGTACCTCCTATCGGGATAGCTTGCCATGTACAACTCGGCGGCTTGTCGGCTATTCTACACTCTCCATAATTTAACAACATGTCTACTTTTTCATCCGTTGAATACATTTTTGTTAACGAAAAATTATTTTTGACGTAAGTAAACAATAATAATGGCCATTTTGGTAACACGTAGCAACCACGACTTTCGGTTCGTCAGTTTTATCACAGCCTACTAAGTCCGGGTTCCAGTAAAAATAAGAAAGTTGCAGTCACTTCCGATCAAACCGGAAGTAGTTAAAAATATGTGAGTGATAGAGTGATAAAAAAGCCTAATAATGTCCCATTCTGGTATCTAAAAATGCAAATATGAAACTTTCAAAATAAAACTTTACAGGGTGTTACATGTTGGCTGTGTCACCCGGTATATATGTATGTATGTATATATATATATATATATATATATATATATATATATATATATATATATATATATATAAATACATATATATATATATATATATATATATATATATATATATATATATATATATATATATATATAATGTAACATTCATTTTTTCCTAGATTTTAAGACCATATAATGTTACTGATTTTTCTCTTAATAATGTACTTCTTTTCATTTTTGTATCGAGCGGTATATTAATCAGAAATGCTTAGCCGCTCGGTATATAGTGTGCTGTGCGGGTTTGCGACCGAATCTATCGATACGCCGGGATTGGTCAAATGTTTGTATCCGGAGTTTTGGTTCCGGCGTCGCCATATTACAGACAGCGTGCCCACGGCTTATTTAAGGGTCCGGAGGACAGGAATCTTGGCTTAGTTCCATCGAGCCGCAGCCAGGCTTAGAACATCGAGCCGCCGCCGGCTTAGAACACCGAGCCGCCGCCAGGCAGTACCATCAAGCCGCCGAGAGGCTTAGTACCATCAAGCCGCAGCCAGGCTAATTTCCACCGAGCCGCAGTAGAGGCTTACGACAATATCTACGAGAGCCAAGTTAAGCACGAGTTTTTTTTTATCATAAAGCCGTAGTGGGCGTTGTGTGTTTTCTAAATGGAGTAGCTAAAGTAAGCTCTTCTCAAAAGTGTGAAATCGGTTTTGTGTCGCATTGAAGGCCTAGAAGCCCATAGGAAGACCGTAAGTTACCAGAACATACATCAATAAATATATTCCCCGCAAATAAGTGTTTTAACAGCAATTTGAACTGAAAAATCGCGAAGTGAATATCACGACTCTTCGATTTCGGGTGTAGTCAAGATTTAGAAGTAAAATCTCTGATTTAGGGACTCTAATTTATAAAAACTACTTTTAGGCTAGAATTTTTTTGTATTCCTTAAAACTGCAAAGGTTGGAACTTTTATTTTTGAATAAATTTTCTTTTTTTGTTGATTAAAGCTAGTGTCTCACTGAATACCTATTTTTCTTTTCAGGATAAGAAAAGTTGTACTAGAATAATTCTTTTTAGTAATACCCGTAAAACACTTTAGTATTTTTTCATTTTTTTTTCTGAAGTTAGATCCTTTCTATTTTAAAATGAATGGTGCCCAAAATTTGTACAACTGATAGAAAATAATTCCAAAAAGACGTATAACAATTATCTCTTACCCATATTTCTCTACCAAGGAAAACTGAGCTAGTGTTTGTTTAATTTCTTTAGTTCTTTTAAAATCATTATTCACTCAATTCATTCTCAGAAATTAAAAAGAGGTTGCAAAAAAATTACGCCCAAGCGTGGGAAAAACAATTTTCACAGGGTACAAAATGACACGCGAAAAGCGACCAAGTACAGACGATACAAAATGGCGCCCAACGTGGGGCTTTTGGAATTTTATTTTTTAAAGGGTTCAGTGTACTAGCTTTCGAACAAAGTAAAAGCTCTAACTTTTCAGATATTTTTATTTCATAATATTTAATTAAACGAAGCTACACTATAGCAATAAGACAAAAGCAGGAAATTTGTAGAATTATTTATTTCAATTTATCTGATGGTGGTTTAGATATTTGAATTTTGTTAATCGACTCTAAGATAAGAGATTCCTACTTTTTTCTTAAAAGCTACTTTTATAGTTCAGATTAGCAGATGTGCTGGTTTACTTTAATTTTTGCAGTGTTAGATTTATTTTGCGGTTAACCGAAGAAAAAACTGTACTTTTTTCTCACCGATGTTTTGCATGAATATTAAAAATACTTTGCTGATATGAAACGATATTTGGAGATTTTTTTGTTGAAAATTCTTAACATATTTGGTAAAAGAATTTTAATACAAGGCAATACTTAGAAATTTTTTTGAAATTGTTGAAGTTTTTTTAAATGTTTGGTAAAGAAGTTTACATATTTTAAGTGCCTTTACATATTTTTTATTTTGACTATTGGGAGCACAGGAGAAATATTTTCACGACCTTTTAAACAATTCTTTTAAATTGTATACATTTATCATGGAAGCCTTCAATTTTAAAGTCAATCACCTACTAGAATATGAGTTAGACTATGAAATGAAAATCCGTCGTATTTTCTCAGAACGTCCGGTCGCGGATAAAAGAAAGATTCCAACGAGGATCTTAAGTAAAGAAATAATCCAATAGATCAGATTGGACTAAATAGTTACAAAAGTTTCTGATTTTTTTTAAGTCTAATAAAAATCCTCCTTCTCAAGTTAAAACTCCTGCTTCTCCAAATGGTCACATATCTCCTTTATTCGTGCATAAATATTTAGATAATAGACCGCATATAAAGATAAATCTATTAAGTGTCCATTTCTCGGCTTTATTTGACTCTCGTGCAAATACCTCAGTAGGTCAGAATGGTATTAAAATTTTAAGTCGTTTAAGAATAAAAGTATGCCATATCGAAAATAGAAGTGTTACCACAGCAGATGGCAGCCGTCTAAAAGTTTTAGGTACGGTTGAGTTGCCGCTAGTCTGCAATAGCCATTGTTTAGTAATCTCTGCTCTAGTAGTACCTTCTCTATCACATACTTTGGTTTTAGGATGTGATTTTGCACAAAAATTCGGAATTTTAGTAAATTTTAATTTCACCGACGTGCGTAGTAGGATACATAAGGCTTATGAACGGAACAGTAAGTCCTACAACCTTAGAAAAAGGTATTTTGCCTTTAATATAGGAGATCACGTTTGGCGAAAAAATAAAATTCTTTCCAGTGCAGCAGATAAATTCACATCTAAGTTGGTACCTAAGTATGTGCATTGCGTGATAAGAGAAAAGATTTCAGACTTAGTTTATGGTTTAGTTAATTTAGATGGGACTAAAGTAGGACGATGGCATATTAAAGACTTAAAACCATTCAATGGACCTAGCCCTAGTGAAAGTTTGTCAGAAGAAGAATAATTTATATTTACATTATCTTAATTGCTTTACTTTATTTTTTTTGATGTTGCTCTGTAGAGGTGACGACCTCGTTTTTTTGACTGTTATAAAAGTTGAGCAGAGAATAGCTTACTTTTATTGTTTAATGCTAAGGTTTTGGGTATTGGCCATATCCCAAACTTAGGTTGATTGTGGTTGATGTTTAGCATCGACTCAGTTTTAACGAGCTTGCGAAGGAGTCACACTCAGGATATATGATAAGACTGGTATGTCGGTGGTCGCGGGATTTGATTTGCTTATGACCCCAAATAATATCCAGTTCTTGACACTTGGAAGCGAAATTTTGATTAGAGGCAATCCAAGGGGATCTTGAGTTAGGACAAGCGCAAGATGTAGCTCGTGTAGTGTGATGTAGAGTCAAAATTTTTATGAGCAATTTCAAAGTTTGTTACCCGAGTGGGTGGATTTCTATTACCTTAGTGGTATATGTTGGGAGCAATTAAGAGTAAATTGATTTTGGTTTATCCAGTGAGTCTAAGACTTGGATTATTTTGATTTAGATCTTCTTCTGAATTGACAAACTGAGGGTATACTCTATTCTTTTCAGGGCCGTTTAAACGTTACCTTTGAGTCACTAATTTTTTAAAAATCTTTTTTGCATAGACTCATAGGCGTATGTTGAGTTTTTTCGGTATACTATCAGATTGATAGGAAATTGAAGTCCTGCAGGAGACCTAAAGGCTGATCATTTACAGGAGATGAGAGCAGAGTAAGACAGGCGTTTCACAAAGAAAGGATCAAAATCTGATACCGAGATGAGAACCTTGTCAAGAGTGGCTAAGCGCAGTGAAGGAAGATTCCTAACCGAATTTTTAGATTTCCAAGAGGTAATCTAGAAGTTTGGGCTGACAGAAAACGGTTATGCCTGATACCTGTAGCAGTTTCTTCTAGAGGCTATTGTCTAGGGAGACGATTAACACCATGATCGAATATTTTAGCTGTCAACGATGTTTTCTTCTTGTTTCTGATTAAGCTGGAAAAGCTCTTGTCGTTTTCAAAAGTTTTGTTGCGTTGCCACCGGAAAATTGAGAAATTTTTGCTTCATGTAGCTTTTTAAGCTCATTTTCGTAGTTTGGAAATTTCCGTTAGAAGCTTGGTTAAGTCAACCTTGTAAACCTTTTAGGTTGTATCCCATAAGTTATTTTTTACAGGCTGTGATGCACCGAGTGCTAACAGATGCCGTTACGACGTTTGGCAGGGAGTTAGTCTTCCTGAGGAACAGACTGATTGGAAGGGTAGTCTATGGAGGGCGAACGTTTGACCTTTGGGACCTTTAGAGGTTTTGTTACTCAATGGTTATTTCTATTTGAGCCAAAGGAGAGCCTAGCTACTGTAGTCGACCTCAGCTCCAATTAGCCTATTAGTGGTGACAGGCTGTTGGCAGTAGTGTGTTTCGGAACACCCTATTGATTAAATTTTTTTTTGACTTATGGTGGTGTGGTAGACACCGTTTTAGTTTAGTGGATGCTATAATCTACTCCCTTTTGTTGGTGGACACCAGGGTCACCATTTCCGTATTTTATTGTCTCCACCTTTCGGTATATCGTGGTGAGGTGTTTGTCTCCTGTTATGTGGGATGGATTGAATGTTTTTCGTTGTTGTTCTAGGGCGAGATCAGTACACGAGGGTTCTTCATGCAACTTGGAGAAGCGCAATGCTGGTTAAATTTTATATCTCTGTGTAGCCACCCTGAAGGATGACGGAGGGCGTTTTTTTCTGGCTCATGTTTCTAGGCAGATTTGTCACTTTGGTGCGATGTGCCGAAGATTTGATTAGCTTTTGCTACGAGCTTTCACCAAGCTCAGTATGGAGTTATCATAACCAAGAGTTTGGGATTTGAACTCCTGTATATATTTCTGTATATATTTCTGTATATATTTCAGTGTATGTTGGTTGCCTGAGGGCATGAGCTCAAAATGTGTGATTTTGAGTCGTTTTGTTTATGGACTCCTATATATAGGATTATGACTTTAGGGAGGTCCTATTTTGAGACTAGCTGTCTCACATAGTTGTGCTAGGAATGTTTCCTTGAATGTTAGTTGCGCGTGGACTAATCATTCTGTTCTTTGTGAACATTGCTTTTTGAAGCAGGATCATTCAGTTTGGTGAATTTTAGCTTTTATAGCTATTCACTGTGTTTAGAGTGAATTTTAGCTTTTGTAGCTATTCACTGTGCCTATAGTGATATTGTTAGCTTTTATAGCTGCTCACTATGTTAATGGCGAGATTGTTCTTTTAGAACGCAGACTTTGTGTAGTCGAGGACTACTTACAGAGTGTTTTCTTGGCGAGGAGCCAAGGTTTTTTCTGGCGATTTACCAGAATGTTTTCTTGGCGAGGAGCCGAGGTTTTTTCTGGCGATGTACCAGAATGTTTTCTTGGCGAGGAGCCGAGGCTTTTTTCTGGCGATATACCAGAGTGTTTTCTTGGCGAGGAGCCGAGGTTTTTTTCTGGCGATGTACCAGAATGTTTTCTTGGCGAGGAGCCGAGGCTTTTTTCTGGCGATGTACCAGAATGTTTTCTTGGCGAGGAGCCGAGGTTTTTTCTGGCGATATACCAGAGTGTTTAGTTGGCGATGAGCTGACGTGTTTTCTGGCGATCAACCAGAGCGTTTTCCCTGGCGACTTTAGCATGTCTGGATGTCTTAGGACGTCGACATTGCGTTATAGAGTGCGATTATCTGGCGATCAACCAGAGCGTTTCCCCGGCGATTTTAGCATGTCTAGATGTCTTAGGACGTCGACATTGCGCGATAGAGTGCGATTATTTTCTGATGCGACTAGTAGTGATACTAGATTTAGAATGTTCTCTTAGCGGTGAGCTAGAGCATTGATGGCGATTTTTTTCCGAGCGTTTGTCTGGATTTTCATCCAGGTGTTTTTCTTAGCCTTGTGCTAAATGGTCTTACAAGACTTTCTCCTTTTAGTGTTAGTGTTTGCACTAGAATCACTTATTTTTTTGTTTTTCTTTATTTAAGAATTTTTATAAATTTCTTTTGCTGAAATAGAAAATTTTCAGACAATCCTTAAAATATTTTAAGGGGGGTGTTCATACTTTGTTTCAGTTCATTTTTTTGATTTAGACAAGAGTCTAGACAAAGTTATATTTTTTTGTTTTGGTAACAATAACAGAGCTGATTCTTTTATATAAGAAGACCGCGATTGTTACTTTGAACAGGTATTTCTTATGTTCATGCAAGGGTTTTTATTTACTTTTTGATGTACTTAACTTTAGTGCTTAATTAAGTTAAGTCTAGTTATAAGATTCTTGTGTACATGCAAAGATTTTCATTTGGTTTTCATTGTACTTAATATTAGTGCTTAATTGAATTAAGTCTAGTAGTAAGGTCCGAAGTTTGTAATTTTGTTTTAAGTTCTGACCTTAGTATTAAGTGATAGTGTACCACTTTGTACCTTTTCATAAGTAGCCTTAGTTTAATAGACTAGTGTAGTCTATTTCTTTTTGGAAGGGGGTAATGTAACATTCATTTTTTCCTAGATTTTAAGACCATATAATGTTACTGATTTTTCTCTTAATAATGTACTTCTTTTCATTTTTGTATCGAGCGGTATATTAATCAGAAATGCTTAGCCGCTCGGTATATAGTGTGCTGTGCGGGTTTGCGACCGAATCTATCGATACGCCGGGATTGGTCAAATGTTTGTATCCGGAGTTTTGGTTCCGGCGTCGCCATATTACAGACAGCGTGCCCACGGCTTATTTAAGGGTCCGGAGGACAGGAATCTTGGCTTAGTTCCATCGAGCCGCAGCCAGGCTTAGAACATCGAGCCGCCGCCGGCTTAGAACACCGAGCCGCCGCCAGGCAGTACCATCAAGCCGCCGAGAGGCTTAGTACCATCAAGCCGCAGCCAGGCTAATTTCCACCGAGCCGCAGTAGAGGCTTACGACAATATCTACGAGAGCCAAGTTAAGCACGAGTTTTTTTATCATAAAGCCGTAGTGGGCGTTGTGTGTTTTCTAAATGGAGTAGCTAAAGTAAGCTCTTCTCAAAAGTGTGAAATCGGTTTTGTGTCGCATTGAAGGCCTAGAAGCCCATAGGAAGACCGTAAGTTACCAGAACATACATCAATAAATATATTCCCCGCAAATAAGTGTTTTAACAGCAATTTGAACTGAAAAATCGCGAAGTGAATATCACGACTCTTCGATTTCGGGTGTAGTCAAGATTTAGAAGTAAAATCTCTGATTTAGGGACTCTAATTTATAAAAACTACTTTTAGGCTAGAATTTTTTTGTATTCCTTAAAACTGCAAAGGTTGGAACTTTTATTTTTGAATAAATTTTCTTTTTTTGTTGATTAAAGCTAGTGTCTCACTGAATACCTATTTTTCTTTTCAGGATAAGAAAAGTTGTACTAGAATAATTCTTTTTAGTAATACCCGTAAAACACTTCAGTATTTTTTCATTTTTTTAACTGAAGTTAGATCCTTTCTATTTTAAAATGAATGGTGCCCAAAATTTGTACAACTGATAGAAAATAATTCCAAAAAGACGTATAACAATTATCTCTTACCCATATTTCTCTACCAAGGAAAACTGAGCTAGTGTTTGTTTAATTTCTTTAGTTCTTTTAAAATCATTATTCACTCAATTCATTCTCAGAAATTAAAAAGAGGTTGCAAGAAAATTACGCCCAAGCGTGGGAAAAACAATTTTCACAGGGTACAAAATGACACGCGAAAAGCGACCAAGTACAGACGATACAATATATATATATATATATATATATATATATATATATATATATATATATATATATATATATATATATATATATATATATATATATACCGAGATAGAGATAGATTAAAAGCAGCTGAAATGTAATCCAGTGTGTGTGTCCAGGTTTGATCACATATCTAATAAGAAAATCAGACAAAGAGCAAAGGTGACAGAGACAGTGATCGAATAGAAGAACAACAGTCGATATGGTACGATCACATAATGCGCATGGGAGAAGAACGTTGGCCGAAGAAGGCTCTACAATATGTGCCGTGGAATAAAAGAAAAAAGGGAAGATCAAGAACGACATGGAGAGAAAATATTGAGAAGACAATGAGTTCCAGAGATTTAAAAGAAAACGAATGGTGGGACAGAGAAAGAGAGATGGCGTATGAAGTGCGGGAGGCGGTCAAGACTATAGGACCCCCGCTTATATATAGATAGATAGATATATATATATATATATATATATATATATATATATATATATATATATATATATATATCCCATGTAAGTTTTTATTTTTACTTCCCCCATCAAAGAAAACGATTGTATTCGTGAAAAAATTACACTACGAGATTTCTTGCGGGTTCCCAGATCGCGAAAAATATTGTCCCCCATTTCCGCTGGCCTGTCTATTTGTCTCTTGGTAGGATAACTCTCAAATAAAATGAAATATCGATTCTAAAATTAGTATACATGTAATATTTGGAATAAGCATTGAATATAGTTTTTGAGAGATATCGCTTTAGTGAAATTGGTGAAAAGTGTGAAAAGTCAATAAATTTTGTATATCATTCTGTTAATTTTTCTTGGTTTTCGGTTAGGATAATGTATAAATTATTCATAGTCAAATTTTTGTTTTATAAGCTCTTTTAAAGATTCTTGGAGTCGAGGAATCTCGAAATTTTTAATGGCGATATTTTCAATTACTTATACTCATACATATAAGGTATTAATGAGGTGAGAAGATTGTATATATCGTGCTATAGATCCCAGTCAGGGATCTCTGAAATCTGAAAAGTGTGTTATTTTTTTTCATTAATTTCAACAGAAATAGTATGCAGACGAGAATGTCAGGGGATTTCACTTGTGAATATCTCCTGTTCCGTTCAGCTTTTTTCTGTAAATAGGATACATTTTGTTTGAAATATGGACTTTTATTGTTTGAAATAAGTTATTCTTAGTGTGAGAAAGTCAGGTTCGGTACTTATTTTAGAACTACGATTTGCAAGAAAAGTATCGGGTAAATCACTTTTCTGATTTTTTAATTCTTTCTTATCTTTTTTTCATAGGCTGTATGTTAACTACCTAAATGAAGTGATGGCACAAAATGTTCTTGTAAAATAATATACATACCGTGGGCCCAACGTGTTTCAAATCTTTTTTTGCAGTTCCATTCATATAGTAGAAATACATTTCACAGTTGCTGCAAGTAGCCACAAAGAGAGAAACACATAAATCTTTGTAAGTAGTGTGGAGTAGAGGTCCCATACGAGATATCTGGGCAGTATTAGTATACATGAAATAATCTAAAATAAATATATTATTACTATTATTCCATATTACTATATATTATAATTATATATTGACTTTTAAGGTACTTTTCGCAAGGAAACATATTTGGCGGAACTGATCCAATATAGAACAAATTTAAAATTTCACTTATTGTCAACTCATTTCGATCTTAGCCCAAGCGGCTACGCCATGCCTACACAGGACTCGATCGAGAAGTTAGAAAACATTTTATTCTGGTCAAAACTAACAAATAATATGATGATTCTTCTAAAACTCACTTTCATCTGTATCAAGAGAAAAACTGGGTAACAGCGGCATAATCAATTATGCTATGGAGATTGAAACAATAAAAAAATTCAGAGTCATTTTCCTGAAAGAACTTTATAATGAAATAAAAGTTAAAATCTAAAAAGACTTTTAATTAATAGTGAAAGCTGCTGTAATTGAAGAGCAGAACGCAAATTTTATAAGCATATTTGTTTAACGACAGTTATATGAATAGATAGGTCTTTTTCACGAGATTCTTAAATATTTATTTTTGCGATATCATAAATATTGTGACGCTCAGATGCTAATTGTGTGCAGAGAGGATATTTTTAGGCAGTTTCTCTGGTACAACGATCAGTTAAAAGCTTTCTATTACCACATATCTACAAGAAGTTTAGATGAATCGGCAGTGGCGGCTCCTCTATAGGAGCATATGAGCACGTGACCCCCTGTCAACAACAAGGCAAAATGCAAATTATTTTGTATTATACCTTAGTCATACAAATGTCTTTTAAAGAAGTGAACCTTCCCTACAAATGGCCAAGAACAATTTATAACAACCCTAATACTTTACGTACCGTTAAACCTCGAGTTGTCACAGAAGCTCCCTAACGCACAAACTACAAGAACTGGATGTAAAGCAAGGCGGTATACGGTGCTGTCTCGTTTTATACGTTTTTGCTTTCTGGTAAACTGTGTCTCTCTCTGATACGAAGCTGTAAATTCTTCGTTTTTCTCTCTCTATGGTTCACACTTACTTGATGATCTTGCAGATTTGGATTGGCATAGAAGGGTCATGTTGATTCGTTTATATTTTACATCTAATCTAAGCTTTTCCAGTCAGAGTAGTTAAATTTGATTTTGGCGCTCAATATTTTGCAACAAAGGGTGTATTGTTAGTATTAAGTCGGGAATGCAATTACATACAGACATAAACTGATTATAATTGATGTAATGAACGAAAAAATGGATGCACAGCCGGGGTGTAGTAAATTGTTAGGCGTTAAAATAAACTTTGAATATACAGTGAATTATTTAAAACAAAATTTTTGGAAGTTGCCTTTAAAAGACAAAGTGAAAGCTGCGGGAAAACCAATTCCGAATTTTAGTATTACTCAAGTAAGTAAGGAACAAAAACGCGAGTTCAAAAAAGTTTTAAAAGTAAATTACATGAAAAATATGAATGGTTATGCGGATGCAGTGTTAAAAACAACTTGTTTTGTTTTCCATGTTTGCTATTTGCCCCTGAAAGTGCTGAAAAGGGGGGTAGTCGATCTGGCACACTTATCACAAAAAATTAAAAAGCATGAAAATTCGCAGGTTCATATAAATTTGCACTTAGAACTAACACTTTTAGAGAAAGTTGATATAAAACAACAACTGAATAGTGCTTACAGAAGAGGTATCGAAAAACATAATAACAATGTATTGAAAAACAGATACGTTTTGTCGAAAATTATAAATTGTATAAAGTTCTGTGGATGTTTCGAATTAGTTTTGCGAGGGCACGATGAAAGGGATAGTTCGCCAAAAATCCGGGCATTTTCAAAGGTCTAATCAATTTTAGTGCAATGTTGGATCTGGCCTTAAAAGAGCATTTTGAAAAATCTACGGTCTTCAAAGGTACTTCAAAAATAATTCAGAATGAATTATTAGATTGCGTGCTACAAGTTTGCCACGAATATATAAAGAATGAAATAGCAGACGCCCAATTAATCTCTGTTATAGCAGATGAGACCACAGATATTTCTGTGTCAAGTTTCAAATGGTAGTAGTTTTCAGATACATTTTAAAAGACGGTACCTCAACTGAACGATTTTGGGCTTTTTTGAATCCACAAGATTATAATGCAATTAGTTTAGCTAATTGTATTAAAGATGTTTTGCTCAAAATTAGAGATACACCAAATAAATTAATTTCACAAAGATAGATAGAGCAAATGTTATGAGTGGCTGCCATGGTGGAGTAAACAGAATTATTCAAGATGATTAAATTAAAATTTAATTTTAGCTCATGCAAGTAGCTAGAATGCAGAAGTACGTATTTTCTTTTCTAATATAACATATATTATGAATTTTTTTTCAAATTCTTCTCAGCGGGTTGAAATATTAAATGAAGTTGTACGCTGCCATATTTCTATGACACGGTGACTTTTTAAAAGTAGAGGTATAAATATTATTTTTGAGAACAGAGAAGCACTTATCGAATGTATAGAGAAGGTAGAAAATACTTCGAAACAATCTACCACAATTAATCAAGCCGTAGATTGCTATACGATGCACAATTTATATTCTGGCTAACATTTTTTTCATAAAATTATGCTACACGCCGCTATCCTATATAACAGTTTGCAAAAATCGAATTCTGATCCTGCACAAGTAGCCACAGCAACTAGCGACTAAAAGACAAAATGCTGAAGAAATTCCTACTTTACTTGAACATGTAGTTCATTTTCAGAATAAAAGACATAAGGGAGATCCTTATTTAACGAAAGTAGTTGCAGAAAATGAAGTATGTAGTATATATGAAGTATATATATTAATTCAAATTAAGGAAAGGTTTTCATTTAATAGTCATCTAAGTGGTTCGCTTCTGTTTATGTCTTCTAAGTTCTCGGAGTTTGAAAATTAATTCCCATCGCACTATTTAAATGATACAGTTCAGGCATATCCACTTTTGGACAAAATTAGATTACAAACTGAACTTGAATTTATTTATAAACGGCCAGATTTTATAGATTTGCCAGGAGGAGTGCATTGTTTGCGATTCATAATTGAAAATAATTTACAAAATGTATTTTCCGCAACGTACACTTTACTGCAGCTAATTATTACCATTCCGATAATAACTGTTGAAGCTGAAAGGAATTTCTCCACTTTAAAAAGAATTAAGGCGTTTTTGAGAAGTACCATGAATGAAGAAAGACTTTCAGCATTGGGAATGTTGTCAATAGAAAAGAAAATGGTAGAAGATATTAGTGATTTTAATCATAATATTTCTACTATGAATTTCATTTTCTTTCGTCAAGTGTTGTATATTATTTATGTTCGCGTTTATACATATGTCAATACACTGCGCCCATTTGCCTGTGGACCTTCTGTTTTGGTAAGTGATTTTATATTTAATATTATGTTTAACTTATCGACATTTAGCATTTTCAATTAATATTAGGTAAGGTATTTTCATTTGTGACCATGGACCTTAGAAAATTTTCAAATGTCTTCTAGGTATGAATAGATACATAAAATTTAAAATTAAATAGGTATCTGGAAATTGTGTTTTCACGCTCTTACTGGCTCATAATGCTACATACAACATAACCTTGTGAGGTATGTGAACCTCCACCAAATTCCATCACGAGCCGCCACTGGGAATCGGCATGTGTTACACGCATTATATTAATAAAAAACTATTATTGTAACTTGTTTTTGCAAGATATATTAAAATGACAAAATTTTGTACGGGCGTACTAAAATTGGTGCTAAATCTTTTTTATCTGTTAGTAATCAAGCCGAAAATCAGTTACAGTACTTAATCATATTCTAAGCTGAAGATGTGTCGTGTATTAAGCACAAAACATACTTATTGCTACAATACTCACTTTCAATTATTTTCCATAAACTTGGCTCATTACTCCGCATAAGTAAATACATGGGTTGAAACGGTTCAGAATCTACGTGTTCGATAACGGTTCTGTTAAGATTTTTATCCACTAAGGTTATATTACCATCTTTGTCTACACTTACTTCAAAACTTCGCCATTCATCGATAGCCAGGATATTAGAAAATGCCTAAAAATACAAGCTGTTGATACACTCTGCATTAATGTAAAGAAAATATCTCGAGAATGGTAAACTTTTTTAAAAAATGTTCAAACACTGCGATCTTGAATTTTAGATTACGAGTATACAAGTTGTCGCAATATACGCCGAGTTTGCTTTTAGTCATAATGCTAAAGTGTTTTAAATATTCAAGAATACTTTTAAAAGGTTTCTTGTTGTAACTACTCCAATTTTCTACAGAGTATGATAGTTCTTTTTTCAACTGTAATTTAGAATATGTGTATATGTATACTAAAGAACATGCAGTTGTGACACAAGGAATACCTTTAAATAGAGGCTTTATTATGCGTCCAGTATATAGGAATGTACTGCTTATAAGATGGTCCATTAATACAATTCAATATCCAATTCCAATATCCTCTTTTTTATAGGCAATAGAAAAAAATGTTTACTACAAAAGTTACGCAGAGTGTACCAAAAAATTATAATAAAACAATCTAATATATTTTTTAAATGGGGTACCAGTTTTTTTTGCAACTTTTCGATCGATTTTGTATAGTTTAATTCCGATTACGTTTCATATAACATACCCTCAATCAAGATTAAATAGTTTTTAAAGTTCAAAAAGTAAAATTTTTTGAGACTTTGGCTGCCTAAAAGAGGCATTTTAGAGCAAAATGACTTTATGTTTCCCCTGGTTTTTTATTGTCTGTTCAAAAACGTCAACTTCCAATTTAACCAAAATAATCAATTTTCTGTATTCTGGTCACTTCACGTCTCACAAACTTTCTGTTAAACTGGAGAGTGACTTTTCGGAGTAAAAACGAAGTGAAAACTCTATGTTTGGTATAAAATATTCTTTTTAGCTGTTACAAGGCGTCACAGTGTTAAAAATGCCACTTTTCAGACGCCAATATCATGGAATCTATTTATTTTAGGTGTAGATATGCCACCCGGTGTCATATTAAAAAAGGGGTTTGGTATACTCTGTAGAATCAAAAATATTTTTAATATATGCATCTCTAATGTCTGCATAACTTTTGTACAAACTTTCTCTATTACTAATTTTAGAGTGAAAGTATAACAAACATTTGGGTCTATCTCATCATCATCATAAATTAAATAAACACACATATTTTGTGTCGTTGTTTTCAGAGCTTTTTTAGAAACCTTAGTGTTACTTTTTGTACTTTTTTAGATTTCTGATCGACGTAATCATCATCAACGATTTAGTTTTATTCAAGGGGTATAGAAGACTAATAAAAAATTTTGTCTCTCCGCGTTTAAAACAACAATTCTAAATAGATAAATTTATTATTTTTTTAGAGAGAATGTCTTAACTTTTAGAGCGTGGGTAATTTCTAGTTAAACAATATTAGATTTATTGCTAAAATAAAACCGAAATTTTACCTTATAATATTCCAAGTAAGAATTTTTATAGTCCAAATTTGAGGGCATAACTGCATACTTGTTAAAGTAAATTTCTCTTTGATCAATATGAAAATAATAACAAGGATAGTTACGTGGATTCCATCCAGTACAATAAATAATTCCACAGCTGCCGATGCCCTTACGGAAAAATCCATTTTTATGGGCAGTTTCAATATGAAATCTGTGTTCAAATTCCTTGGATGATTGGATATTAATACAGTTGATAAATCTAAAAAATTAAAGATAATGGTAGTATTTTTAAATTTTTTTTTATTTTTAAGATTTTTTTAAATTTTATTTTGGCTTGGGCAGTTCTGCCATACAGCCATTCGCTAATTGGAATACTTTAACTAAATTTTCCGTGTATCAAAAATTATTCATCACTTTCAAAATAATACTTAATTTTTAATTATTGATTAATATCATATATAATAAATTAAGAAATATTGTTGCCTCTAAGCCAAATATGTATTATGTATGTACAAGAGGCTCAAGATAATGAACAACCCAGGTGTGCCGTGTATCAAACACCAAACTAGTACATGACATGTTTCACCCAATTCAAAGCTCGATAGTTAGCGCTTAAGTTTAAAAATCATATCTTCAATGATATTAAAAATCAACAGATTTCAGTACCATGAGATGTGTGGTAATATCCTTACAAATCAACTTTTATTGTTTTCGGAATATTACATTTTTTTTTTTAATTTTTTGCCATGCTTATTTACTGCTGAGCAAAAATTAATTAGAATAACTACTGTTACTCTCAAAACTTAAAATATCAGGAACAAAATTTATATTATATACCTATCCATTAATAACTACTAGTAACATAGTAAGTAAATACTAGAAATATGAACTAAAAATAAATAATAATACTAAGTGGCACAATTTTATCCAAAAACTTCGAAGTAGAACAAGATAATATTTTATCCTTCCGTATTAAAATTTATCCATTATGAATCTAAGACTGCCCAGAAAAAAAAAACTAATTTTGTGCACTTTATCTATCAATTCAGTTGGCCAAATTCAGAATCGGAAAACTCAGTTTTGACTTATCCATCATACACCATTATTAGTTCACTTAAAGTAAAATGTTACGCTTTAAATTGCTGATTTCGCTAACAGCGGGAAGTTTGGACTAGCTTATTGATTTGATCTTGAAAATTTTACAGTCACGTAATATATATATATATATATATATATATATATATATATATATATATATATATATATATATATATATATATGTGTATATATATATATATATATATATATATATATATATATATATATATATACAGGGTGTCCCAGTATTCTGTGTACATAGAGTTACTGTATATTCGTATTTTCCGCCTTCTTCTGTCTAAAAAATCCTCCTGGTAAGTGTTGCTCCGAGCAACAGTTTCTGAGATAGTGGGATGTTTGTTTCCATTTTTTAATTCCGTTGTCAAATTCGCAAACGCTTCACACTTCATCCAGGCTTAGGACAGGTCCAAAAGAATAGTCTTTGAAAATTTGAGCATGCTTAAGGACAAACAGGCTAACAACAATAATAAATTTAAAGACCAACAGGCCAACAACAGTAACAATGCAAAAACCAACTAGGGCTAAGGGCATTACCCACAAATTGATAAATTCGAAAAAAAAACATCCCACTATCTCAGAAACTAAGCAACATTTACCAAGTGAGCTTTTTTAGACAGGAGAAGGTGGAGAATATGAATATTAATTAATGATTAAAAATACCATACAGAGTGGTATAAAAAAGTTATGACAATTTAAAAAGTATACATAGTGCAATAAGTGGCGCCCCCTACAATTTACAACAAAACTGTGAGTTGATTTCAATTTCTCATCTCAGAAAACCCCTTAGCACCGAATCTTGTACAAATAGTACAATTATTAAGAAAGCTACTTAAGAAAACCTAAGATAAAAATATAACTTTGACACCCCGTATCTCAAAAATTACAAATTTTTGGACTAAGGTAAGTTGGGTTAGTTCAGGTCATATTTTCATCCCAGAATTCCACGGTAACTTTATGTACACGGAATACTGGGACACTCTATATATATATATATATATATATATATATATATATATATATATATATATATATATATATATATATATATATATATATATATATACATAGTCAGTCCAAAAAGTATCCATACTCCACCTGATTTGTATACTATTTTTCGGTTATATTTATCTAATATAATTAATTGGACCTATGAGAAAACATGTTTAAATTATTATTTACTTACTTAACCAATGAGGATTAGTATTAAAAACAACTACGGAACATTTTATTTAGAAGTTACATCATGGTTATAAAAATTAATGTCAAAAAAGTATCCACACACTTAAACATTACAATAAGAGTTTGACGGAATATAACGGAAAAATAACAACTTCGTTTAAACTAATATTTAGATAATAGAAAAATAGTATAGAAAGCAGATGGTGTATGAATATATATACATATATATATATATATATATATATATATATATATATATATATATATATATATATATATATATATATATATTTATGCCATGTTTAATAAACAGAATCTATAAAAGTACTTCAAAATTAAATATTTTTGTATCCCTACAAATATTACTTCTAATTTAATCCAAGTTAATTAATCTGTACTTTTCCTGTTTACATAAATATTAGATACAAAAGTTAAAATATTATTAAAATTCACGAATAAGGGTCTCGGATTTTTATATCACAAGACACCATTGTCAAACGCAAAATTTGTAATATAAAAGTCGTTTTAACTTTAAAATTAAAAGAATCTGTTTTTTACTTTTCTTACTAAATCATCCTTCGAAATTTTTAAGTTTTTCTATGTTTCAAGATCCCTAAATCGCGAAAAACCTATTTTTCCATTTCCGTTTTCACGACAATTCTTGACCAAAATGAAATATTAATTGCAAATGTAATACTTAAAATAGGAAAGAAACCTTTAGTTTTCGAGCGATAGCGCTACAGAGGAGGTTAAGAGGAGTTTCAATAGTTTTATAAAAATTTTGTCAGGGTTTTGGTTGGGATAACAGACAAATTTTAACTATTATTAAAATGGGCGATAGGGGGGGTTAGAGGAGTACCTTTGTATATATCATGTTACACATTCTTTTCAGGGTTTTTGGAGTCAGTTAATCTGAAAATTATGTTATTTCTTTATTTTTTCAATTTTAACACAGACGCTTTCTCTGGTTAATTTTTTTTATGAATATCTCACCATAAACCACTTATTGTGTAAAATTCCGAGTTGTAATATTTGAAATACTTATTATTTAGTGTGGGAACTGCGTTTGTACAAGGGAAATATTGGGTTATATTGGGAAATACTTTACCAATTTTCATTGTAATAATGGAAAAATATTTAGTTTTTAATATGCGTAGTTCAAGGATTAAAGTACAAAAGTAACCTAATTCGGTCCATTGCTTAGAATTAATCTATTAATTAGTAAAAGTTAATTAGGCTAAAGGTCCACCAAGCTGAGCCCATTTTGGTGTCTTGACAAGGTGCATAATTTGTGGTTGTTTGACTAACTAAAATTCAGCCCTTATCTATTTTTTCAGTTTGATCAAAATAGCTGTTAAATATATAATAAAACACTGTTTTTAGTCAAATTGACTAAAAACACTCTTTTATTATATATTTATAATGAATTTCCATCAAGTAGAAGCTACAACCATCCGAAAAAAAATAGCTAAAAATTGATTTTTTAAATTTATTGTAAAC
Source organism: Pachyrhynchus sulphureomaculatus (assembly GCA_019049505.1). Classification (NCBI taxonomy): domain Eukaryota; kingdom Metazoa; phylum Arthropoda; class Insecta; order Coleoptera; family Curculionidae; genus Pachyrhynchus; species Pachyrhynchus sulphureomaculatus. The sequence continues at coordinate 115,881,806 of CM032446.1, read as the reverse complement.
CACAAAAAAATCTTAAAACGACACAAGATATGAGAAACGGGCTAATCCAAACAGCTTTGAGATTTTTGTGTTTACAAATTCACGTTAACTGCTAAAAATTCGACAGCGTTGACTGATAAAAACCAGTTCTCCAAGTCCGTGTTATAGCAATAACATTTATCAATGAGTCCACCATAAATACAGAAACAATCAAAATAAACGTGATCTCCAATTGGTATTATCGAAATATCATTTTGGAGAACTAAACGATCAGTTAATTTTAAATTAGCCGGCTCTGTCACACTTCTTATATTTTTATGTTTGGAAAAATTGACTACTTCCCTAGTGTCCATCGTCAAAGAAGATGCGTTTATAATTTCAGTTGAAACTATAAAAAATTACACTTTTTTTTGATAATTAGATATAAAAATATACATATCATACCTTCCCATCTGCTATCGTCAATAAACTCCCTAGTTTTAGTTGAACTTTCATCTATTTGCCAATCTCTATTGGTCCACTTAATATTGCATTTACCATTTTTGTTGAATTTGCAGTTGTATTCACTTTCTAGACTTGGTATATATTTTGCAGCTAAAATATAATAAGGTAGTTAGTATATTTAAATTATTTTTATCCTTTATTTTCTAGTGCATATAGACGTAACTGATAAAATAATACATTCAAACTGAGTAGAACTGAACCTAGATTTTTATGTAGTAATATTGAGATGCAACAAAAGGTTAAAGTGTTCGGGTTTTCTGCCTGGAAGTTTGTTCTCTCACTATTATTTAACAAAAATTTAGCGAGCAGTTCAGCTTTTGTTCAAATTATTCATAATTTAGTCTGATTTAGTATTGTTTAATGAATATGTGAAGTCAAAATTACTAAATACAGAGACCGACAAACGTAAGGCACATTATGAGTTATTATTATTATAATCTACAGTCTGTTAAGTAAGAACGTGTCCACGATAATTCATTTTTGGTAGATATGATTCTAATGCTTCAACAAAAAATCGGTAAGGGGAACCTTTGTCTACGACGCATTTTAGTAAAAGTATCAGTTGATTCCGACCTTTCGTGGAAATCACGTGAAGTCGAAAATGAGTTACTTGTTTACGCGTCGCACAATGGGAGAGAAATTTGACTTTTCGTTCAAAACTATCTAGAACCCTCAATTATTAACGAACTCAAACATTTTTCTTTAAAGTACTCGTAAGCGAATTCCGGATAAACGTAAGGAAGCCGATTTTCAAAACATAACCTCAAATTTTTTTAAAATTGTGGGTCAAATTTCGGAGGTCACGTAATTTCAAGTTTACACGTTCAAAATTGGTTCCTCTGGGGTTTCTGGGGTGGCTGAATCTATTTTCGGGGTCATTTTGACCATATGCAACTTTTTGAGGGTTGAAAATGGGGTCGCTTATTCAGGTGAATATCATAACTTCTTCCCCTCCAACCCCCATTTTCACCTCTCAAAAGGGTACATATGATCAAAATGACACCGAAAATAGATTCAGCGATCCCAGAAACCCCCAAGGAACCAGTTTTAAATGCGAAACTCTAATTCAAGTGAATATCGTAATTTCTAATTGTATAATTGAGGTGTCCGTTGCTTTGTGACAGTACATTTTAAATTTCTAAATGAAATAAAACGAATTACTATGTTATTTGTCACTTCATCAACTAACATTTAATAATATGTATCCATGTCGCCTATTATAGGTTTCATCCATACTTCAAATATTATATGAAAAAAAAAATAAAAAAAATAAGTGACAAATAACAAAGTAATTCGTTTCATTTCATTTATAAATCGTAATTTCTTCCCTCCAACCCTCATTTTCACCCCTCAAAAGGGTGCATATGATCAAAATGACCCCGAAAATAGATTCAGCGACCCCAGAAATCCTCGAGAAACCAGTTTTAAACGCGTAAACTTGAAATCACGTTAACTTCGAAATTTCACCCCCTCCTGCATTTCGTGCTGCTTTTTGCAATTTGAAAAAATTTTGAGCTTATATTTTGAAAATCGACTTCCTTACGTTTGTCCGGAATTCGCTTACGAGTATTTTTTAAAAAAGTGTCTGATTTCATTAATAATTGAGAGCTCTAGATAATTTTGAACGAAAAATTAGATTCTTGGCCTACAGAGCGTGGGTTCGAGGCAGTCTTTCTTTGTTCCCATCTAAAGAGGCCTAAAATGACACATTCCTCGGCCGTTAAATATATTAAAAAGTCGGTATCCTTTGTGAAGAAGTGAGGAAATCGTTTTAAGGAGACGAAAAATGTCGACGACTTGTCAAAATGTGGCTCGGTAGGCAATGTCACTCCGAAACTCGAGAAACGAATCGTGTCTTTGGTTTCACGGGCTCCGAAATTGACGTTGCATTAAGGAGTGACAAAATTAAGAAAATCGGGTTTGAATGTCTCCCATGAGACCATTCGATAACATCTTCGTGCTCATGATGTCAAATTCCGAAGTACGTTAAAGAAACCTTTGCTGAGAGAAAATTACATCGCGAAGCGGCTCGCTTGCGCCCACCATAAGATACTAGAATAGCCCTCACAATCGCCTGACGCTAACCCTATTGAGAACGTTTGGTCCCTTGTAAAGAGAAGACTCAGAGGCAACACTCTGAGGACTTTGACTTAGTTGTCTCGAGAGATTCGAAAAATTTGGAGATCATGCAGAAAATCTCGTCGACAGCATGCCTTGACGATGTCAGATAATTATTGATGCAGAAGGCGATTGCATAACTTACTAAGGTAATGCACCGTTGTTAGCACTCCAAAGAATACATTGATAGCAAAAAATTTCTCTAAACACATTTTTTTAAGAATTCAAGCCGTCACCTTTTCCTTAACAGACGAGGAAACAGGCATTGGCAACACATGCCATTTAATTTTACCAACACTTTAAAAGCATCTGGACACTGAACAGGAATAAGAATTTTAATATTAATATAAAATAGCAGAAGATGCCATGTGTAAAGTATAAAATCTACCATCAACTAACATTTAATAATATATATCTATGTTGCCTATTCATCCATACTTCAAATATTATACGAGGCATGTTTTTTAAGTAAGTACCGTTTTGCGATTCCGCCGCCGCAGCGATACGGTCGGCGTTCCGCGCATGCGCGCTGGTAACCTACATCTCATGTCTACGCACTGACGCCATTACAATCTGATTCTTCATTGTATACGTTGTTTACTGAGTGTTTAAGATGCCTCCGACAATCGTGAGTCCCGCCGATTGTGAAGTACGGGCTGTTATACGATTTCTTAGTGCTAAAGGCGTAAAACCGATCGATATTCATCGTGAGATCTGTGAAGTTTACGGACAAAACATTATGAGTGATGGAATGGTAAGGAAATGGGGGAGAGCATTTAAAGATGGCCGCACAAATGTGCATGATGAAGAACGGAGTGGGCGTCCTTCGGTCGTTAATGAAGATTTGGTGCAGAAAGTGGACGAAAAGGTGAGAGAAAACAGACGCTTTACAATTTCATCATTGTGCGACTGCTTTCCTCAATATTCTCGTAGTGTTTTGTATCGCATTGTGACCGAGAACTTTTTTCTCAGGCGGCAGAATTTTATGAGGAGGGTATTCAAAAACTGGTGCCACGTTATGACAAGTGCCTCAATATTCACGGAAATTATGTAGAAAAGTAGATTAAGGTACAGGCTTTCATGTAAAAATAAAATTATAGCGATATCTTTGCACGTCTTTTTTTAATTCCAAAACGGTACTTACTTAAAAAACATGCCTCGTATTATTATGGGGTTCGACAGTTATAATAACAGGTCGACAGGCCGACAGTCAGATAGAGAGATCGAAGAAAATAGAACGTAAAAAAAGTAAAGCATGAGAAGTAAATATAATAGTTTTGCTACTGACCCACAAGAACATTTCTGTCAACTTAACCGTTCATATTTCTAAAACTCATTGTATATTCAATTCAACATTTTTTAGGCTCCTCTGTAATCAGATTTTAGCACCTCTTTCTGTTAAAATTGGTTATAATGTAAAAATAAGAACACTGGAATAAAAGTATATTACAATCACTCTTCTAATCCCCTAAATTAAATCATAGTGAAATGTACAGTACACAGTGAATTTAATATAAATAACGAGTGTGTAAGATAAAGATTGTAATATACTGTAAGTAAATAAACAACAAATGAATGACTCATTGTTTATAGGAATGAAAGAGAAAGAAATTAATAGATGCGGACAAGAATGAAAGGACCACAATATTGTCAACAAACAAGTAAGTCGAGTTATCTTGATAAAACTTTGTACTTGATAAAATCAAGCTGGGTTTATTTCCTTGCATAATTTTTCCCAGTAAAAAGAAACAAATAAATAAATAAATACCACAAACAAAAACAACAGAATCTTTCGAACCAAACAAAGGTAAAAAAGTCACTAACGATGTAAATCGGAAGTGACTGGGAATAATCAAAAAAATCATTAAGCAAATGTACTCAAAAAAGGCCAAACAACAAACCTGCCGCAAGATATTTTAAACAAATGAAAATGCATGTATTACACATTGTATTTGTTAGACTTAGAACTAGTATGTAAGTTAAAATTGTATAAATGCTTAATAATAAAGATATTTTTGACTTTGACTTTTAATCCCCAATCTCATCTCTTTCACTTTATATATATATATATATATATATATATATATATATATATATATATATATATATATATATATATATATATATATATATATATATATATATATATATATATATCTTACTATAAAATTTTTTTTTATAATAAATAGCCTAATTAAGAACCAGAAAAAATTCTCATAATACGAGGATGGATTGAAAAGTTCGCGGCCTCATCAAAGAAGAATTATAATATTTTTATTATAGTACCCTCAATAAGTTCATACCTTCTTTGGTTGTCACAGTATAAAATTTTGTTGCTGTAGAATTTGTGGTTTTTAAGTTAGAATGAGTTTAGTGAGACCAAGTGTAGCGTTTTTGGAAAAATGGAAAAAATTGAACAACGTGCGGTCAAGTACCTGTTTAAAAAAAGATTAATACCAAAGAAGATCCACGATGATATGAAAACAACACTAGGGGAATCTGCTCCGTCATATACCACTGTGAAAAAATGGTTTGCAGAATTTAAACGTGGACGAGAGAGCATCGAAGATGATCGTCGCTCCGGCCGGCCCACGACGTCTACGACTGAAGATAACATCTGCAAAGTGTGTGATCTCATATTGAAAGACCGTAGACCGGATCAGGGAGATTGTAGACACTATAGGCATCTCGTATGAACGAACAGAAAACATCATTGCCAACGAACTCGGATTTTCTAAGATTTCCACTAGGTGAGTCCCTAGATTGCTTTCAGTTGAATAAAAACGAATTCGACTCACGATTTCTCGTGCTGGAGATGTTTGAGGCTGATCCGCAAGATTTTCTTAACAGGTTTGTGACAATGGACGAAATCTGGGTTCACCACTATACTCCAGAGTCAAAACAACAATCCAAGCGGTGGAAAAAATCTGCCTTCCGAAAGGTGAAACAATAAACTCGACTTACTATTGCACCCTTTTGCGCCGTTTACGTCAAGAAATTAAAGAGAAACGCCCAGAATTACGGAGAAAGAAAGTTTTGTTACATCAGGACAACGCTCGCTTTCACACGTCCGTTGAGTCTATGGCTCAAATTCGTGATTATGGTTTCGAATTGCTGCCCCACCTGGTTTATTCTCCTGATTTGGCACCTTCAGACTGTCATCTGTTTCCAAACCTCAAAAAACACTTCGGCGGCCAGAAATTTTCATTAAATGAAGAAGTCGAAACTGCAGTTAACCAGTATTTTAAAGACCTTGAGGAATCTTTTTTTTAAACAGGTGTATAAGCTTTGGAAAGCAGGTGGAAGAGCATAGAGCTAGGTGGAGATTACGTCGAAAATAAAAATATTTTTGTACGTATTTTAGTTTGTTTTCTTGACTAGGCAGCGAACTCTTCAATCCCTCCTATTGAAACTATAAAAGATTCTCTCATCTCTTTCACACTCCCCTATTAGTAAAAAGTAATGAAAAGAATAACTTAATTTTTGAGTTCTCCGGCATCAAAAAGCTTGAAAAGGACATATAACGCTATATATACGAAATAATCTCTCTAATCTCCTCCCCTACTCCTTTTATATTTTACTATAAATATTCGATATTGCTCAAAAACAACAGGCTTCATCCCCTCAGGTATTATATATACCAAGTTTGAAATTGGTATTTCATTTCGTTCGAGAGTTATCGTGCCAACAGATCGACATATAGATAGGCCAACGGGAAACCTAAAATGTAACGAAAAGCAAAAATATTGGAGGGTGATTTTATCACGAATACAATACTTTCTTTTAGCAAGGAAAGTAAAAACATAACTCAATAAATAAAAACAAGTGAGGGATAACTCTTACCTGTATTAAAATTATTTGTAATTTATTTGTATCTAGGATACTATATAGTTATATTCAGTACTTAAAACGCTTTTAAAAAAGACTGTATAGGACAAATTTTAAAAGTTATGGTTCAATGATGGTATCTATGGTATTAAACGTTAGAGAGAAGAATGGTTGTTTCCTTCATACACTAACCCAGCAACTTTATGTGTCAAAAGACCTTTGAATATGCTGACCTTTGAATACACTTATATTTTAATTCTGTCGGTTCGATATTCCGTTACCATATCCGGCTAAATAAAAAGTATATTTTTATGCGAGAGTCTAAATCTACATTAGTATGCAAGTATTTATATCACTTTATAATTACCTATTATATAAAAAGTTATAGTATGCAAATTTTTTTCGAAGTATGTATAAAAGTTATTTAACATGGAATGAAAACTTTCAGGGTTTTCATTCTTAATTTTTTTTTTTCGAAATATTCTACTTAGCATGGGGATTGATAGGGTGTAAAAAGTTTTAAAATGAAATTTCGCACGTTCGTTGAAATTAGTCGTAAATTGCGTTCTTGAGATCAAAACATAGCAGTACGGAAGTATTTAAATATCTTTAAAAAGTACGTTATACAATAATAGTCTTGGTATTTTTTTATTTGAACAGCTGTAGCAAAAGCAGACTCTAATAGCTCAATTGTGATACGGAAATAAATAACGGGTCAAGTACAATTTGGACTTGCGCAACTAGTGTTCCCCAAGTTGATTGCTTTTGAAATAAAAATGCTAGTTACGGAAGTATAAAATGATCAGCGACTTTACAAAACACATCCCAAATGAGTTTTCAACAAAGTTTTCTTTCGATCTTTACTGACAACTGATGACCTTGAATTTATATATATATATATATATATATATATATATATATATATATATATATATATATATATACCCAATAAATTATTAAAGGTAATGCATTCGTGATAATTTTCATTCAATCTACACCCTGTAGAGAATATTCCAGACTTTTTTCAAAATTTTTTGATCAGTACTGTTCGAGATAAAGGGGGGACAGCGATTTTTCGCACTTAAAAATAATACAAAGAGAAGTGTGAGCAAGTATTATATTATATATATTTTTGAACTTGCGTTTTTACAAGCTTTTATTGGACACCCCATTCGAAGACCTAGTAATTTTTTTTTTCACTCTTGATTTCACCCCCAAAATTAATGCCTTAAGTCAAAATTTAACTTTCAAAACTGCACGGCTCTGATGATGCCATCAATTCCTATATTAGTGCCGAATTTCAATTTTCTATGTCAAATAGTTGCGGAGAAAATCGGGTGTGACAGACAGACGGACGGACGAACAGACACCGACGTGACCTTATAAGTGTTCCGTATGGAATCATAATAATATAATAATAGATGATGTCACTTTCTTGACCAATCCAAATACACAATTTAAGACAGTCTCAAGCACACTTCACGTGAAATAACTGGTCAAGCGCAATTAGTGTTCCGTACGTTAATTGCTTTTAAAATAAAAATTTTTGCTACAGAGATATAAAATTATCAATGGCTTCACAAAACACACTCCAAATGAGTTTTCAACAAAGTTTTTTTTCGATCTTTACTGGAAACTGATGACCTTGAAACTTTTGTTTTTTTGATATATACCAAATAAATTATTAAAGGTAATGAATGCACTCCTGATAATTTTCGTTCAATCTGCACCCCGTGGAGAATATTCCAAAATTTTTTTCAAAATTTTTTGATCAGTACCTTTAGAGATAAGGGGGGGACAGCGATTTTTCGCGATTTTTTAAAAATAATACAAAGAAAAGTATGCGTAAGTATTACATTACATATGTTTTTGAACTTGTATTTTTACAAGCTTTCATTTGATACCTCACTCGCTGAACTGGTAAAAAAAAAACTTTACTTCCGATTTCACCCCCCCAACACTAACCCCTTAAGTCAAAATTTAACTTTCAAAACTACACGGCTCTAATGAGGCCATCAATTCCTATATTAGTACCAAATTTCAATTTTCTATGTCAAATAGTTTCGAAGAAAATCAGGTTTGACGGGCAGACAGACGAACGAACAGATACCGAAGTGGTCTTATAAATGTTCCGTACGGAACACTGAAAATGAAATAAAGTAACCAAAAATTCAATGAATTATGATGTGCAACTTGTGAAATTAATTTGTAAGTCATATTTTAATTAAAATTACGTTCTAACCAAGTTTCTAAGCTACTTACTAAATATCTTTACTTATAAAAAAATTGCAGATTAGAGCTCTTAAAGGTCCTTTATAATAGATGGCCTTACATGAAAACGGGGCACAGTTTTCAAGCAGTTTAAGAATCAAAGTATATTTGAATCTATGCTTAAATATAATTGTTTTTTTATTATTTTTTACATAAATTTATATGAAGGCACAAAAAAAATTGTACGTGTCATGTTTGGAATATGATAATGCTGTCGTACTCGTTATTCAAAATTTCGACAGTGACATATGACGCATACATTTCATTTTAACTTATGTGACCAAAAAATACCCATTATAACCAGAAAGTGGTATTACAGAGTCTCCAAGCTAACAGACCCTTTTCCACCTTAGAAAAAATTGCTTTTCTTGTAAAATAACACCAGACATTATAGTTCTGACATATAAAAAATAAAATAGTTATTACCGTTTTAAAAAAACACAACGTAAATGAAAAACTAGGTTGAAATAATTATTAATAAATTCTTTTAGATATCACGGCAACTGCATTAGATTGAATAATATATTGGGTTACCGCTAAAATATATAGGCCGATTTTGACACAATAATAACTATCTTTACTGATTTTTATTTCCCTTATTAATGAAAAATATGGGAGGACTCCTGGCGCAGTAAGTAATGGATTCTACTGTTGATCAGAGGGTCAGCGGTTCGATTCCGCCTGACTGCCTGGGTGTTTGTGATTTGTCCCATGTATGTATGTGTAAAATTTGTGTGTCTGAAAAATAAAGAGATTTTTTTTATGGGTCTAGCACACGTGCTGCAGGGAAGTCCCTAAAGCGCTCCAGGAGCGGCATGTGTGCGGAAAAAGCGATTCACGTTGTTCTTGAATCGTTGTAAATTGTACTCGGTGGGAAACACAGCGCTGGGCAAATTATTCCAAAGGGATGATGCTCTCCATATAAAAGACTGCTTGAAAAGCGTTGTACGCGGAGTAACAAGCTGAACCTAATACGGATGTGAAGCACCAGCGCGACGTGTATTTTTAACATGCGCCGCTTTGGGAGGAATTAAGCGGGCTATATCCTTCGAACACTTTCGATGAAAATATTTGTAGAACAGACTCAAGTCGCCAACCGTTCTTCGATGTTCCAGCGAATCAAGGCCGCCGGTCAGTTTCAGGTCTCCAATCAGAAGAACCGCTCTTCTCTGAACAGAACCTAACAAATGCAGTGTGTGTTTGGGAGCGGAGCCCCAAACATGGGAGCAGTATTCCACAGTTGGTCGAATTTGAGCTTTGTAAAGAATTAACAGTTGTTGTGGAGTGTAAAGCTTTCCGGTTCGAAATAATATTCCCAACTTTTGAGAAGCTCTCCTTGCTATGCCTGCAACATGTTCATGCCAGAACATATTTGCTTCCAAACTAACGCCCAACAAATTGAGCGACGATGCTAGGGGAATGGAGTGCCCCGACATAACTATGTGGGGTTCAGCAACGTTAACTTTTTTAGAAAAAGCTGCCGCCTGGGTTTTTGTAGCGTTAAATTCCACTTGGTTACGGTCACCCCAAGATAGAATTTCTTCCAGCTCTTCTTTAAGTTAAACGCCCTCCTGCTGTCTGTGGATATTCGCCTGAGCAGCCGATGTCCGAGCATTCAAAGTAAATGAAGAGACGAGCGTACTGTCATCTGCAAAGCTGTATATTGGATTCCTGGTCTTTTCCAGCAGATCGTTAATGTAAATTAGAAAGAGAGTAGAAGACAATATGGAGCTTTGGGGCACACGGGCGTTCATAGTGAAGGTGTTAGAAAGAAATCCGTCGACCGCCACTCGTAGAGAACGCTCTCTGAGGAAACATGAGAGCCACAAACAGAACTTTTCAGACACCCCACAAGAGCGTAGCTTAGCCAACAGTCCATCGTGTCAAATACGGTCGAATGCCTTGAATATGTCAAGAGCAAGATCAACCGGTCGAGTTCAGTTGCGTTATTCCAAACATGTTTTACATAAATCAGAAGATCTCCAGTTGATCTATGTTTACGAAAGCCATATTGGTGATCGCTAACAATATTGAATCGTTCAAGATATTTTAGAAGATGCTAATTGATAACCTTTTCCATGACTTTCGATATTATTGAAAGCAGTGCGACTGGTCGGTAGTTATTTGGCAAAGTCTTCTTGCCTTTTTTAGGTATCGGCTGAACCGTGGCACATTTCCAGCAGGACGGAAATATTCCCTTTCTGTAGGATAGGTTGAAAAGTCTGGTAGTATTTGAATATTTAAGCCAGTTGAAATTGTGGACATTAAAGTTGCCCAGGATGGCAATTTCGGCACTTGGATACTTAATTTTCACGTAAATGATCGATGGTGTCTGCAAGAGAAGCGAAAAGTGTTCGAAAATTGGTATCACTTGGTGGTGGGAAAGCTGGCTAATTGGTGTACGCCAAGCCATAAAACACAGTAAAAAAAAAAAAACAGAAAAATATTTCATTCTTGAAAAGAAAAGCGTCATGCAATTCTTGTATTTCTTCACGTACGTCTCTAGATGACGAAAAAACATAGTTTCCCCATTTCTGTCGGTCAGTTAGTCTATTGATACGATCACTTTTGAACAAAATAAGATATAGATTTTAAATTTGGTACATATATAATACCTAAAGTAGGAAAAGATTCTATAGTTTTTGAGTGATCAAAAAGGGTGAAGGGGGTCGGTACATTTTGTATAATCTCAACGGTATTATGAAAATTGTTCGTAGTTTTGGTTGAAATAAAAGAAAGATTTTACCCATAGTTATTTACAGTGAAACAGATAAGGTAATAAATATTTTTTTGACTATCTTATTATATGTTTTTTCAGAGTTTTTGAAGTTGAGAAATTAAAAAATTATTTTAGGTTTTTATTATTTCCAATTTTAACACAAGCTCTTCTTGTGTTTTCTTTTTTTTAATAATAGGTCACCATAGGTACTTATTTTAGTGTATGTTTATTGTGTAAAAGAGAAGTACTGGGTTATCACCTTACCAATGTTTACTTCCATTATTCAAGAGAAGTAGTTTATTCGTGAAAGAATCACTTTTCAGAGTCTCTAGATCGCGAGACTGTCATTCATTTACGTAGGTCTGTCAGCTGGTATAATAACTCTTGAACACTTCCTTTGAGATATAAATTGAAAATTAAGTACTAATATAAGATGTGATGGGGAACTAGAACCTATAGTTTTTGAGTAATATAGCTTAAGAGAAAGGGAGTAAAAGGAGTGGGGGCCGATACATTATGTATATTTTCTATATTACTAATGAGAATTTTTACAGGTTTTTGATTCAAATAATGAATCAATTCTAAGCATAATTATTTGTAGCAAAAAGTCTAAGGGGTTAAAAGCATGGAGGTTGCTTTTAGACAGGTTACATATCGTGTTAAACGTCTTTCTTGGGGCACCTGAAAATTGTGCTATTTTTCATTATTTTCCATTATTTATAGTTACACAACTAAAAGAGGAATGAGAAAGGAATTTAGATTGGTTGCTCCATATATAGCCCATTAGGGTTCTTAGAGTTGAGGAACTTCAAATATGTGTTATTTTTTCATTATTTTCATTTAATTGTTGTCAAATATATAAAGAGGTAGAGGGGATGGGGAGGGGCTAAAAGCATTCCTAAATATATTACATGTTATACATCTCTATATCTTTCAAGTTTTTTTCAAAGAGAGTTGCTCCACATAATCGTGTTATAATCAGGTTTCTTGAAGTCGCAGAATTTGGTCTATTATTTCAGGTCAAACATGAAGGGTTAAAGCAGTAAGGTAGGAAATGAAAGAGTTGCGCAATATATATTTTGTTATACAGACTTGTCAGAGTTCTTAGAGTCAAGAAATCTGAAATTTGTTTTATACTTTCAATATTTTCAATTATTTATAATTAAATATGTAAAGGGTTAAAAGGGTCGTGATATACTGCCTTTTTGGAGTTATTGTAGAAGGAGAATTGGAAAAATTGTGTTATTTTTTATTCTTTTCAATTATTTAGGGTCAACCCAGTGAAACAATGACCCAAAAGTGGCGTCTTTTGATTTATTTTTATTTATCTCCTTAAAACCTAGAATTTTAGATAGTCCGATAGTGTAAATAATATGCACGAACCAATGTGTTTTTAACTCGCCCTTATACAATTATACACAATTTTTTCTGTGCAAAAGACGGACACTTTTATGATATCCAAGGAACCTAGGTGACGTAAACAAGTAATCTAGTACAAAACCTTATGAACATTACCAGAAACATAAAAGAAGAGGAAATTCAAATAAATAAGGCAATTACAATTTCTATGTTTTTGCTAGAACAAGAAAAAACTACAGCTACAAAACCGGAATTAATATATTTAAATTAATCACAAGGAACACGTTATTCGATACAAAAACTGCTATAGAAAACAGCAAAAATATAAAATTCAGTATGTCATAAGGCAGGTAATAAATGGAAAAAGAGAATGAAAAGACTACGCTGACAGCTTTGATAGTTGACAGAATATTAAAAATTGTTAAGGCATCAAAACCAAACGGAAAAATAAAACTTGATAAAATTGTTTAAAAGATAGTGTGAAAGACATTGTAACTAACAGAATGATGTCCGGAATAAAGGACAACAAAAACGTCAGTTTCTGACGATAGCACGATCCTGCGATAGCACGTACATAATTCCTCTATGCTGAAGACTACAAGACAAAATAATATCGTCTTTACAGATAACATGTTGACTTTGATTTTAAATATAGCAAAATGATTTTATCTTAGTTACTAGAACATCTGCCATATTTATCCGGTACTTTTATTATTGACTTAAAAATGTATTTACTGACCACAATACAATATCGAACGGTCCTGGTAGGTTGGGAAGTAAATCCGTCGGTCAGTGTTGTCACTACGGAATCGCAGTCTCATTTGGCATTATCTATGTGTACTGTTGGGTGGATAATGGAAACTTACCGTGTACTTTCAACTACCGACCAATAAGCATCGATCATGTCAAATGACACATTGGCAGTCTCTGCGACTACCAAATTAAAACAACACACACACACACACACACACACACACACACACACACACACACACACACACACACACACATACATACACACCATATATATATATACCACACACACCACCACACACACACACACACCACACACACACACACACCCACACCACACACACCACACACACCACACACCACACACACACACACACCACACCACACACACACACCACACCACACACCCACCACACACACACACACACCACACCCACACACCCACCCACACCACACACACCACACACACACACACACCACACACACAACACACACCACCACACACACACACCACACACACACACACACCACACACACACACACCACACACCCACACACCACACACACACACACACACCACACACCACACACACCCACACACACCACACACACACCAACACACACACACACACACACACCACACCACAACACACACACCACACACACACACACACCACACACACACACACACCACACACACACACACACCACACACACACACACACCACACACACACACCACCCACACACACACCCACACACCACACACACACACACACCACACACACACACACCAACACACACCACACCACACACACACACCACCACACACTCACACACACACCACACACACACACACCACACACACACCCACACCACACACACCACACACACACCCACACACACACACCACACACACACACCACACCACACACACCACACACCACCCACACACACACACCACACACACACACACACCACACACACCACACACCACCACACACACACCCCACCACACACAACACACCACACACCCACACACACCCCACAACACACACCCCACACACACCACAACACACACACCACACCACACACCCCCTCCCCACACCCACACACACACCCCCACCACACACACACCACACACACACCACACACCACCACACACACCACACCCCACACACACACACACCACACACACACACCACACCACCACACACCCACACACACACACACACCACACCCACCACACACACACCCACCACACACACCACACCCCACACACACACCCCACCCACCCCACACATATATATATATATATATATATATATATATATATATATATATATATATATATATATATATATATATATATATATATATATATATACAGTCGACACTCTATATAGTGAAAGACCAAAATGTTGACCGAAATTTCACTATATAAAGAGAAAATCCGTATATGTTGCTATGTATGTAAGATATTCTAGGTCTTGAAAAAATTGCACTATAAAGAGTTTTTCACTATATAGAGTTTCACAATAAACAGTGTCGACTGTATATATATATATATATATATATATATATATATATATATATATATATATATATATATATATATATATATACATACATTTAGTGAAATTCCCCTTCGCAGACACTCCTCTTACACGAACACCTCTCTTGAACGGACAGTTTCTCATGGTCCCGACAGACTCTCATATAATTGGCATTGTGTTAACTCCCTCTTGGATGGACATTCTCTGAACATTCTCTTGAACGGAGACATAAAAAAATGTTCCCGTTATCCGACAAAAAACAATAAAAAATAAACATCTTGTCTCATTTTTCTATGGCGAGTATCGCTGTTGCGTTTCCCAATCGCGCCGCCCGCCAACATCGCTGCCTACCTTCACTGAGGAACTTCCCCGAGTAATCCGGGGACTTACCGATCTCAATTTAATATTAGTCTGACGTCTATGCGAAAAAGAGACACAGTGGGCGACACGTTCATTGTAAAAATGGCTCCAAATAGAAACATTCTTATGCTTAAACAAAAAATTGAGATTACTGAAGTTCACAATAAGAAAAAGTTAAGTCCCGGGACTTATCCAAGCGTTTTAATATCGGAAAAACACAAGCTGCTTATATAACTAAACATAAAGAAATCCTTCTAAACAAATGGATGTCGAATAGCAATTTGAATGAAAAAAGAAGCTTTTTGACTGGTGATGGTACCAAAATAAGTTGTATTATAACTGGTTTATAGCAGCTCGCCATAAGGGGATTCCTTTGACAGGTATGCACATGAGTTTTTTTTGATAAGGTTTTCAGGAATTAGTGCGTTGATTTTCTTTTCATATCAATTCAAAAAATGGATAAAAGGGGTGGGAGTATCAGTAGGCTTGTCGTGACAAAAATGCAAAAAAACTTATTGTTAATGTTTTTTTTCAAGTCTAGTAATACGATGTAAAGCAAAATAAATTGCCGAGTCTCTGGGACATTCTACATTCAGTGCTTCTTCTGGTTGGCTTAATAAATTTAGGTTCCGCCAAACATAAGTTTTAAAGCGTTTTCAGGAGAAGGAGCTTCGGTTATTGCTGAAGATGTTTCATCATTTCGGGAAAAATGCCCTTCTTTAATTAAGGGATATTCACCGATAGACATCTATAATGCCGATGAGACAGGCCTGTATTTTAGGGCTCTACCCAACAAAACGCTAATATTAAAAAAAGAAAAATGTGTTGGTGGTGAATATCCCAAAGAGAGGTTTACAATTTTGCATTGTGCAAATATGGCGGGAGAAAAAGAAAAACTCTTAGTCATTGGTAAGGCAGCTAAAACCATAGCAAAAATATTAACATAAACAACTTGGAAATATAATAAAAAAGTTTGGATGACAGGAGAAATTATGACAAATTGGTTGCAAGATCTTGATTGAAAAATGACAAAAGAAAAAAGAAACATTTTGTTACTTTTAGACAATGCAGGATCTCATCCAAAGACGTCCGCTTAAAAAATATAAAAATTTTGTTTCTGCCCCTAACTGTACATTAGTTTGTCAACCACTTGAGCAGGGAATTGTAGAAAATTTTAAAACTTATTATCGAAGTTTAATACTAAAACACCTAATAGTAAACAGTGAAACTGCTGGTACAGCAGTTTACTTTGCAAAAACCGCTTGGGAACAAGTAACCAAGGAAACAGTTAAAAACTGCTTCCGTAAAGCGGATTTAAGCATAAAAATATGCAAAGTGAATACTAGTTAACTGAGGCTGTTACATCTGAGTCAGAAGATGACTTACCACTTAACGTACTTGCAGATATCCTCAAAAATAAGAATTTGTTAGAGTTGACTCATAATGAAAACCTTAATGATTTTTTGAACATAGTTGAAAATTTATATGTTGAAAATACAGATTCAGAACCAGAAATTAAAAATTCAGTTGAAATACAAGGTCTTTTCGAAGATTCTGATGTCAATGAAGTTCCCGTACAACAGATACTATCTCAAATTACGGTGAAGCTATTACCCTAACCAAGCAGCTTAAAAGTTTTGCCGAAGATCACGGAGATGCAGAGTCTTTAGAGCTTCTTTCCAAATTAGAAATACGATTTGTGGACGCCATTTTAAAGAAAAAGAGGGGACAACCTTTCATTTCGTATGTATAACTCTATCCTATTATATTTTATATGTATCTAAAGGTAACAAATCTCTGTTTTTGCCTTAAGTTTTAAGTTTTTTGTTTATTTTAAAAATATGTACATACATAAGTATACGTGGTACATATCCCAAATTCTTTAATTACAGTTTTCATTAAAAAAAAAAACGATTTTTTTGTATATCTTTTAAGCGGACACCCCTCTTAAAAGGACACTTTCCGTCGGTCCCGTTGGTGTCAGCCCAACGGAGATTTCACTTCCTAACCTACCAGGACCGTTCGATATTGTATTGTGGTCAATAAGTACATTTTTAAGTCAATAATAAAATACTTACCGGATAAATATAGCAGATGTTCTAGTAACTAAGATAAAATCATTTTGCTATATTTAAAATCAAAGTCTTATATATACGATCTTGCTGTATCAACTTTTAATGAAAACGCGTTGTGAATTGCTGGATATATCTCTGAGTAAAGTTGACATCTGTGCATAACAATAAAGTAAACCAGGAAAGAATATAGTTCTGCCGCTGGGCTATCGCAAAAATTGAACAGCCTTTTATTGTCATATTCTGTTATCAGTACAAAAGTAGCACAGTTCGTATTAATGTTTTGGGTAATATTCAAACATCTGTAAAGACGTTATTATTTTCTCTTGTAGTCTTCAGCATAGAGGAATTATGTACGTGCTATCGCAGGAACGTGCTATCGTCAGGAACTGACGTTTTTGTTGTCCTTTATTCCGGACATCATTCTGTTAGTTACAATGTCTTTCACACTATCTTTTAAACAATTTTATCAATTTTTAATTTTCCGTTTGGTTTTGATGCCTTAACAATTTTTAATATTCTGTCAACTATCAAGCTGTCAGCGTAGTCTTTTCATTCTCTTTTTCCATTTATTACCTACCTTGTGACATACTGAATTTCATATTCTTACTGCTTTTTTTAGCAGTTTTTGTATCGAATAACGTGTTCCTTGTGATTAATTTAAATATATTAATTCCGGTTTTGTAGCTGTAGTTTTTTCTTGTTCTAGCAAAAACATAGAAATTGTAATTGCCTTATTTATTTGGATTTCCTCTTCTTTTATGTTTCTGGTAATGTTCATAAGGCTTTGTACTAGATTACTTATTTACGTCACCTAGGTTCCTTGGATATCATAAAAGTGTCCGTCTTTTGCAGAAAAAATGATGTATAATTGTATAAGGGCGAGTTAAAAACACATTGGTTCGTGTGTATTATTTACACTATCGGACTGTCTAAAATTCTAGGTTTTAAGGAGATAAATAAAAATAAATCAAAAGACGCCACTTTTGGGTCATTGTTTTACTGAGAGATTTGCATTTAGTGAGGATGTTATTTGTCCGGTCTCTGTTCCATTCCTATGTTTAGATGTAAACTTATTCAACCTGTATAATATTTATACTATTAATAAGGAGATAATTAAACAGCTTTTATGCTGAACATAGGTGATAATTTATAATCATCATTAGAATTTGATGAACCAGTGAATTACTGTAATTTTTAAGAAATATTTTTTTCTAGATCATAAAAATATTAATTCAGGTATATATATAATCCCAGCCGTTATTTAATCTAGTAAATATTTGTTTATCGATAACGAAGTAGAGCAATCGTTAACTCCCAAAATAAAAAAAAAACCATGGTATCACACTTGGGCGATATTTTGACGTACTTTAATTTTTGAACTATGGCTTTAACTGTGAATGTTTATAAAATATTTAAATTATACATATAATTGCTGTTTTTAGAAGTTAATATTAAAGACCACATTAAAAATTCGGATTCGTTTTTCCTTAAATTCAGCTGATTACATATTAAGACTACTTAGGCATCAGGCTTCACAGTAACTCCATTTTAACTATAATAACAAGTTATTGTTGTGTTGTATTATTATTTTATTAAAAATGTGTAAAAAGGGAATAATACTAAATATTTTTTGAGGTCACGCTTAATCACATCATATCATATGTATAACTCTATCCTATTATATTTTATATGTATCTAAAGGTAACAAATCTTTGTTATTTCCTTAAGTTTTTTGTTTATTTTAAAAATATGTACATACGTAAGTATACGTGGTACATGTCCCAAATACTTTTGTATATCTTTTAAGTGGACATCCCTCTTAAAAGGACACTTTCGGTCGGTCCCGTTGGTGTCAGCCCAAGGGAGATTTCACTATATATATATATATATATATATATATATATATATATATATATATATATATATATATATATATATATATATATATATAGCGGTAGCAGGTGCATACTGTGCACAAACGCACAAGACAAAATTCTTAACGTCGCATAGTAGAGCCGCTTTGATAGCCTTAAAATAGGCTAGGATAAGCCCACAACTAGTAAGCTAGTACAAGGACTTATTAGCCAACTTAGCGTGTAGAAACAGCCTACTTCTCCTCTGAATACCTTGCTCACGGGTGCCAATAGAAATGAGATGGCTAGAATATTGGCTAAATAGAAAGCTTTAACGAGTGCAACACGGGGTGAACACTTTTCAAGAATCCGTACAATATAGTCGGCACTGCTATCGCAAATCTGCTGAACAATAGGTGCATCAGAGGTTGGATAGAGGCACTAGGGATTAAACAATAAGAGAGTCTCATAAGGGAACGACACTGAATACGCCAGGTCCTTGCTGAAATTAAGCAGGAAAGGCCTGAAAGTAGTGACAGAAATCCTATAAGAACATAAACTTTATCTTTTTAAGGTATGGTATGTTTTAAAATTGAAGTTTCTCTTCAAAGTAGGTTGAATATTTTTCTGTGGGTGTGTTACAACAGATATGTTAAAAATTTCTGCCATGAATGTTTAGGATATACAAAAATCCCTTGGGGTATATTAAAGATTGACAATAGGCAATTTAACAGTGAAAAAAACTATTTGACTTTATTAAAAAAAAAAATCGTTCTCTTTTTTGACTTAACCCTGATAAGGAGACATGAATTGTAGTTGTGGGCGTATATATTTAGAATATAGAAATGAGTTAATAAATATTTAAGTATCCAATATATTAAGCAATAATAAAACTAACTAAAAAAAATATGAATGAATCAATTAACTTACTTGTATTGGGAATCCCCGCCCCAGCACTGGGCATTGGATATATCCATCCTACTGCCGCATATCGCTCTAGTTCTTCAGCAATACAACTCGGTTGCAAGTTTGTTTTGTCTCTTTTCAGGATATAAGTTAAATTGATGCAGCCCACAAATAAAATCGGCAGTTCGAACAGCACAAACACCAAAAATAACATTTTTGTTATTTTGTTTTTACAGTACACACCGCCACTAATTTAATCGAGAAAGCTTCATCTTGCCTTTCAATATGAATAACCGTACACTTCTGAACTACGGCAATAGAGATAAGATATGTTGAATTAGGAGTATGTTATCAGCAGAAAACCTGCTGAAATTGCGTTATTAGACCCACAGCGCAGTATTGTCAAGTTAGTAAATTTTAAAACTAAACTATTGTAATTATGTTTCTAATACATGAGATGAACTACTAAGAATAACTGCAGCTAAACCGCAGCAAATGAAAATTGATCATAAAATGTTTTGTGTTCAATAAAATTAATTATAAATAGAACAGTCCTTGAGTGTAAATGGTCATTGCTTTTAAATAAATTGGAACACAGCAGATCACGAATGAGAACATCTTTTATTTATAGACGACCTGTAGAATAGTCAACCTAAAGACACAATACAACTAAAAAAATAGTATTTTGTTCCCAGTGACGAAATAGTCAATTGAATAAATGACAACATTAAATAGCAGTGCGGTACGACTTGAGATAGTAATCTAAATAAGTAAAACCTTTCACTAAATTTTGATGTTAGTAGTTTTAGATAGGACTGCAAAAAAGAATATTTTCCTAATTTTTAAATGAGTTGATGAATTTCTGTGTTTGTTTAAAAAAATACATGTAACCTGAACTAACCTTTTATTTCGTATTTTAAGAAAGAAACAAAAATACAGAATTTTAAAATTGTATTCATCTAACTCCAGAAATAGACTTTGAAATTTCTGCAATTACGTACATACGTTGTAATATACAATGATTTCAGAAAAACACATCACTAGTTGTTGGTATCGATAAATTTAGTTTAAGATATGATAAAAAACTGGTCAAGTGCAAGTTGAACTTGCGCAATTAGTGTTCCGTACGTTGATTGCTTTTCAAATAAAAAATTTTGTTACAGAGGTATAAAATGATCAGTGACTTCACAAAACACACTCCAAATGAGTTTTTAAAACAAAATTTGTTTCCAATCTTTACTGAAATCTGATGACCTTGAAATTTTTATTTTTTTTATATACCAGATAAATTATTAAAGGTGATAATTTTCGTTCAATCTACACCCCGTGGAGAATATTTAAGAATGTTTTCAAAATTTTTTGATAAGTACTTTTCGAGATAAGGCGGGTGGACAGCGATTTTTCGCGATTTTTTTAAAATAATACAAAGAAAAGTGCGCGCAAGTATCACATTATATATATATTTTTTACTTGTGTTTTCACAAGCTTTCATTTGACACCACACTCGATTACCTAGTAAAAATTTTTTTTTTTCACTTCCGATTTCACCCCCCATAACTAACCCCTTAAGTCAAAATTTAACTTTCAAAACTACCTGACTCTGATGAGGCCATCAATTCCTATATTATTACCAAATTTCAACTTTCTATGACAAATAGTTTCGGAGAAAATCGGGTGTGACAGACGGACAGACGGACAGACAGACGGACAGACAGATGGACAGACAGACGGACAGATAGACGGACAGACGACGGACAGATAGACGGACAGATAGACGGACAGATACCAAAGTGATCTTATAAGTGTTCCGTACGGAACACTAAAAATTGAAACAATCGAAAACTTTGTGTAACTGGCGATGGCTGTTAAAAAACGTATATACTATGTTATTTAATTAAAGTTTAAGTTCGGGACCATAAATAAATAATTTAATTTAGAAATAAATTATTTTTTAAATTTGCCCCATTATTTTTTTTATCATTTTAAATATATAATATAATAAAAATATCAATATAATTGGAAAAAATTATAGCTAAATAGAAATAATCATTATCATTGGTTAAAATTTTTAAGTAAAAGTGGTTTTGTAATGATATCTTTTGGAAATAATTCTTATTCATTTACTTTAGCTGTCATTTTCCTCAATTTCATTTAATATAGTTTTTAGAAAATCGGTAAAGTGATTTTCCACGCAGTTGTCAAATTAGTAATAAATATGACTTTCTCACACTAAAGAATAACTTAATCTAAGCATTCCAAGTCGATATTTTAAATGATAGATATTTTATTAACAAAAAAAGCTAAACAAGGATCCTTGAAATATTGTTTGAATAAAACTGAAACTTCACACCTCCTTCGATATCCTATAATTAAAAAAAATAATAAAATAATACATTTGTCCTGATTTCTAAGAGACATAAAAAAGACATATAACAGAATATAGACCCTTCCTACACTTCATTAACAATTTATCTTATCACAAACAATTGAAAATAATGAAGAAATAACATAATTTTCAAATTTCGCACCTCTTAGAATCCCGAAAAAGGTCGATATATTATACAATATATATGAGGCAACCATTCGCCTCCAAGAACCCAGGAAAGGACGTATAACACGATAATGCGAAGCCACGGCTTTAATCCCTCTAAAAAAATAATGAACAAATAAGACAATAGTCGAAGCAACCCTTTTAAAACCCTTACGCCATCCCTTTGGCCCGTTATATGTTCAAGTGTAAATAATTACATTTGAAGTTTGTTTATTATCTGATCCAAAAACCAAGAGAAATCGACCTAATGATACAGCAAATACATAAAATTTCTAGACCCCCAGTCCTCTCCTTCCCTTTCCCTATAGCGAAATAGATCAAAAATATTTTCATTCCTGCTTTAGGTATTCTATATGTATAAACACTGAAATACAAAAATCTCGGTTGATTTTTTTAAGAATGCAATACTTCCTTTCCAATATTTTCCTTTAAGCACTGGAAGTAAAACTATTAGTGTGGACTGTGGCCAATCCAACCAGCCCTCGGTGCACGCCGGTACAAAATTAAAAGTTATCGTCATAAAATTTTTCCAGTGGGATATAATCCCGCAATACGAGTTTGAAGAAGGTTAAAAAGTTTGTTTATGAACAAAACAAATATTTTTGTTTACAACATTCTCTTTGTGTACAACACTAAATAGTAGGTTTTCGTAGATATAAATCAAAAATTCCCAGAATAAGCACTATGTTTATAAAGTTCTGACATGCTAAGTATATCAAAATTAGTTTAAGTACAATATTTTTATAGGTTTAGAATATCTGACAGATCGCAAATTTTGATAAATTGACAGAACAATATGTGTGGAAATCAATCGAAATACAGAATTGTTACTAGTTGTTTAGTCATTTAAATACTGTATTTTGTTTTTAAACGAAAACATGATATATGTAAATAATGCTGCACAAGTTTACTTAATTAAATTTTTAAGGAGTATATGTACTATTTAAAAATATTATAAAATGGGTTAACTTCGGTATATCTCGAAATTAACGACGACCCAACATATTTTTTTTTTTTTAAATTGGAAATTGAATGTTGCTGGAAAGAAAATCACCCTGTTCTGTCTTCATTGAATAACCCAATATTCTGTTTTTAACGTACTGTCTATAATAGGCACTTACTGCATTATATCTCAAAATTAGATTGACTGTATTCTGTTACTGTCCATAAAATAAACATAGGTTGGTTATTTTTGGAGACTATCAAAAAGTAGGCCAATAATTTAATAATTAGTAATAGATTATTAAGCAAAATATTATGTTATGTTATTCTGAAAAGGATGATGAATGATGATGCACGGCTAAAAATATTTAAAACAACTTCTCGGGCACACTACACAGTAAATACATTAAGATATAAGTTAAATATGATATAAAGTAGCTCATAACAATTCTTATAATCTTTTTATTTAAATTAAAGAAAAACTCGTGCACTGTATAAAAATAGCTTTCACTATCTATTTTATAGAGTCTCCTGGTAATGTCCCTTATTTCTATATACACAGTTAACCTAATATAATACAGTCCCTGGATATACGACCGTTTGGACTTTTAAGGTAATCTTAGTTTCTATTTAAATCCTATTACGTTGTGTCTTAAGAAAAAAATATTGCTTTATTAAAAAGTAAAAGCAACACTTATTCTGAGCAAGGAGAAGTTGGTCGGTTGACTCTTAAAACTGAGCCCTAAAAAGTAAAACATTACATATTTTTTTTTTAATTTTTAAGTTTAGGATACTTTTAAATAAAAAATATCTTTTAGGAATTCATAAAAGCTGAATGTTTTTTTTTTTTTTTAACATCAGATTGACGTTTATGGTATTACAATCTGGTCATCTTGACCAATGATCAATTTTAATCTAACCTAAATTATTAACAAGCATATAGCTTAAACTAAGGTCTACTCAACAGCGTCCTTAGTGTTCTAATGTTCTTGCACACTATGTTTAACGCGTGCACTTCCGTACTGTGCTCTGCTTTTTTATCACTGCACTAGCTTAAAAGGTTTAAGTCTCTTCAGTCTTCTTTCCAGACCAGTGGTGTCGAGTAACTGGATGGCCTCAACATTTTCATGATGATGTAGTCGTATTTCGTGGCTTCTGGCATAGTTCTTGATTATCTCGTCAACAGTCTCCATACCCAGGTCTCGATGGAGGTCGCTGTTTCTAACATACCAAGGAACGTTCGTAATGCTTCTTAGTATTTTGTTTTGAATGCGTTGGATCATTATTCTGTTGCTCCTTTTGGTGCACTCCCATATCTGCACATCATACGTCCATACTGGTCCAAGCACTTGTTTATA
Organism: Pachyrhynchus sulphureomaculatus; assembly: GCA_019049505.1. Classification (NCBI taxonomy): domain Eukaryota; kingdom Metazoa; phylum Arthropoda; class Insecta; order Coleoptera; family Curculionidae; genus Pachyrhynchus; species Pachyrhynchus sulphureomaculatus. Next base: position 115,856,675 of record CM032446.1, on the reverse strand, counting down.
CAACAAGATTTTATTTTGGAGAGACAGAGTGGAGTTTCTGCCAATCAACCAATACATTTTCTTACTTTTTATTTTTAGTTCTTCCTTTTTCATTTTTACATGAGGTTTCGAACATAGTTTCGCATCTAACGTCATACCCAAATACTTGGCTTTGTTTGCATAAGGAATATTTTGCCCGTTGATGTTTACAGGAATTTGTACTATTTTCTTATTGGTAAAGTCGACTTGCACCGATTTTGCTTCTTTTAATTTGATTCTCCATTTTATTGTCCATGTTTCTATTTTAGTGATTGCTTCTTGTAGTTTTACAGTTGATTCTATATTATTGTTCCCAACAGCCAAGATGGCAGTATCATCCGCAAATGTGGCAATAATGTCATTTTCTTCTTGTTTTACACGAAAGTATCTGTTTGTTATGTATGAATGGAGTAAGTTGTTTTGGTAGGTATTTTTTAAGTTTCTGCATTAATCCTTTATGCCAAACCTTGTCAAAGGCCTGGGCGACATCAAGGAAAACTGCAGAACAAACTTTTTTTTCTTCAAGCGCTGCTTCTATTACTGATGTTATTCTGTGTATCTGGTCTACAGTAGAGTGCTTTCTTCTAAAACCAAATTGATATGTTGGAACTAGCTTTTTTCTCTCAATAATGGGTTCTAATCTTTTATATAACAACTTTTCAAACAGTTCTGATATTACAGGCAATAATGATATCGGTCTGTATGATGTTTTTTCATGTAGTGGTTTTCCAGGTTTTGCAATCATGATTACTTCTGCAATTTTCCATAAGCTAGGTACATATCTCAATCTAAAGTTTGTTAGTTTTATGATGGCTTTTCTTGGAAGATTTCTTAGCCCTTCTCCAGTTCTTAGATCAAACCCTGGAGCTTTCTTCGGGTTGATGTTCTCTTTAATTTCTTTTAAAACTTCTTTTGGAGTGGTAAATGGAATATTTTCCTCTTCTTGTTGTGTGTTAACTTCCCATATTATTTCATTCGCTTCATCGTTATCGGTTTGGAATGTTTGTTCTAGATGGTTTGCATATAAATCAGCTTTTTCCTGATTACTTCTTGCCCATTTATTTCCATCGATTTTCAGTAGAGAAATTTAAACGATCGGTCTTTTAAGTCCTTTTGTAGTTCTCCATAAGAAATAATCAGTGCTACTATCATAACTTAGTTCTTTTAAGTAGCTGTTAATTGATTCGTTTTTAATCTGTTGTATTTCCCTTTTCAATTGTTGACTAAGATTGTTTAGTTTTGTTTTATCTTGAGGTGCTCTAGTTTGCTGCCATCTTCTTCTTTGTTTTCTTTTTTCTGTAATTAGTTGCCTAATTTCTTTTGGATAGTTATTGCCTATCGCTTTTCTTTTGATTGTAGGAGTATTTTCCCATGCTGCTTGTTTTATGTTTATTACGAGTAAGTTTACTTCTTTATCCAGTTCATCTTCTGTTTTTAATGATACAGCGAGATTTATTCTTTCTTCAAGACTTTGCAAAACTTGCCCAGTCTGTATGTTTATTTACTAGGGTTGGTTTTGTTTCTTTTTCAATAATGTTTTGACTTAAAGTCAGTATAATTGGTGAATGGTCTGAGTTCATGTCCCATCCTGCCTGTATTTGCAGGAAATTTATAAAAATGTTTTTCACAATGAAGAAGTCTATTAAGTCTGATATTTTGTTTGGGTCCGTTGGCCAGTATGTTGGCGCACCAGTTGACAGTACTTCACATCTGTAGTCTTTGGTGGCACTTTGAAGTTCTTTACCTTTTGTTGTTAATCTTGATCCCCATAGTGTATTTTTGGCGCTAAATTCGCCTCCAATAATAAATTTATTACCCCATTTTCTTAGAAACTCAAGATATTGTTCCTTCTTTAGGGAATGTTTAGCTGCACAGTATATCGCTACTATTGTTATTGGGTAGTTCTTGATTTTCACAACAACTGAGGTTGCTTGGATTTCTTCTGTCTTATTTCTCATTTCTTCATAGTGTAAGATGTTTTTTTTATTATAATAGCGCTTCCACCTTTAGCAGTATTTTCTGGATGGGTCGTGTGATATGTCTTATAACCCCTAAATTTAATGTATGACTAATTTGTGAAGTGAGTTTCGCTTATGTATGTTAATTATTTTGCTAATTAATGAAATCATTAAACCGACGGAGGAATTGTTACTATCATCACTAGATAGCTCGATCGTTAGGGTTCTAACCCAGTCACGATAGTCCCCGACGGAAGGCAGGTATGTTTTTTGAATTCTACGGTTTCACAAGTCAGAGATACAATTTTTTGTATCTTACTACGATGTTATGCCAGTACTGCAATAAGTACTTCGAGTTTTGTTCTCTCGTGTGTCTATCCTAGCTCGACTGATGAGTCGTGATACGGCCAAATGCGTCCAAAGAAGAATTGACGGATAGAATAGTGATTTACTACTGAAATATTAACTTTGTTTAGTAGTTGATATGAATTTTTTATTACTGGGTTTGAACCCTAACTATCGAGCTACCTAGCGGTGATTGTTAGTAACAATTCCTTTGTCGGTCTGTGGCCCTAAACAGCTCTCTGAGGGTAGGCTTCCACAAAACAGAGATACAGTTTGTTGCATCTTACTGCATCGAAATTTATGCTTACAATTTTTTTATTAATTTAATAACCTACAAGACTTCCAAAAACCAACCTATGTTGTAGAGTATCAGTGAGGTCCTTTGGAATAAATTTTCCGACTTAATTCAGCACAATTTGTTGATTACAAGTCTCATTATGTACGAGTATAGTTTGGTGTTAATAAAATTGAGGAAAAAACGTTGTTTCAATTATTTAGATTGCAATGAAAGTCATTAAATATAAACATATTCCTAAATGTAGTACGTCAAAAACCAAAAGTTGTTTCTTTTTTAGTTTAAAGTTTGGCATGAGCATTTAAGCTATTATAATAAAACGTTTTTGCATTTATTTACAGGAATAAAAATCTAGTATTCAATAGCCAAGTAAAATAAAATGGACCGATTTTTTTTTTGATATCTGTACTTTACTTTTATAAACAGGTCCCTACATGTTTGTCAGAGCAATCAGTGTTAAATTAACGTTATAATCTAAAATTCAGTAAGAACTAAAAAATATTCGTATAAAATTTATAACAGAAAGTTGACTTACCGACCACACTTTAAAATAAGATTTTTCAGTTAATTAGAAAGTTATGAAAAACGGATGTAAATTAAAGATTTGTTACTAGATTGACACTGCCAAGCATTTAAGTGAGAATCGTAAAATTTTTCTGTTGCATAAAAGTATGTAAAATGTTTGAGAATCATAAATTTTATGCCAACGGATACTGTGATAATATGCAATTGACAGAGCGCCATTGTAACACGTAGGCTGAAAAGTTTTTAGTCTAGCTAGTTAGAATACATTTTTTTTTGCAAAATTTTACTTTATTCATCAACATAGTTTCTTTTAAGAGCGACACAATCAGTCCAACGCTTTTCTAATATTTCTATACCTTTCTTGTAGAAAGATTTGTCTTTGTCTTCAAAATAGGCCTCAGTTTCGGCGGCGATAACTTCTTCATTGAATGCAAATCTCTTTCCCGCGAGCATTTTTTTGAGGACTGCGAATAGATAATAGTCGCTGGGGGCCAAATCTGGAGAATACGGTAGATGAGGAAGCAATTCGAACTTCAATTCATGCAATTTTGCCATCGTAACCATTGACTTTTAACACGGTGCACTGTCTTGATGAAAGAGCACTTTTTTCTTGTTCATTTGGGGCCGTTTCTTTTGCGATTTCTGCCTTCAAACGCACCAATAACTTCATATAATATTCGTCATTGATGGTTTTCCCTCTCTCAGCATAGTCGATAAACATTATTCCATGCGCATCCCAAAATATAGAGGCCAAAACCTTCCCAGCCGACTGTTGTGTCTTTGGTCGCTTCGCGCGGCTTTCACCAGATGCTGTCCACTCAGCTGACTGCCGATTTAATTCCGGTGTGTAGTGGTGGATCCATGTTTTGTCCATTATCATAAATCGCATGAAAAAATCCTTTTTATTGCGCTTAAACAGCGCTCAGAATCGTTATTGTTTTTGGTCCACTGCGAGTAAACGCGGTACCCATTTCGAACAGAGCTTTCTCATGCCCAAATGTTCATGCAAAATATGACCAACACGTTCTTTTAATATCTTTAGGGTGTCAGCTATCTCACGCAATTTTACTTTACGGTCATCCAAAATAATTTTGTGAATTTTTTTTATGTTTTCCGGTTTTAACCACCTCATTTGGGCGTCAAGAGCGTTCAGCATCATTTGTATATGTACGATCGCGTTTAAATTCAGCATACCAGTAAATGATGAGTGATTTTCCAGGAGCAGAGTCCCTATAACACTTATCAAACCACTGCTTTGCTTGAACGGTATTCTTTTCCAACCAAAGATAGCATTTAATCAACACATGAAATTCGATTTTTTTTCCATTGTTTAAAAAATATCAAAAGTAGCGTCACTAAAACCACTGTAACTTGTAAACTAATCGTCGAAATGTCATGAAATTTTGACACGTATCGTTTGAAGGTTGGTACTTTTCAGCCTGCTGGTTAGATGAGGCATGTGTTGTAGTAATGGTAAAATTTTACGGGTGAACCTTAAAATTTTTTTATTTTCGTTAATAATAACAGAAAAATATTTAAAGAAAATTTGTAATGTGCTTTACCCTTGCAAACCCTAGCTCCTTCTAAGTTTTACATAAACAATTCATATTTATATTATTAACATACGTATACATTTATGCTTTTAAGTTGCACATTATTCCAACGAGAGAACATACAAATATTCCATAATACTATTGAAACTGCACAATATTTAATGCTCTCCACCCATTTCAACTTCTTCCCTTGTAAAATAAAATAATATGTTTAGATTTCATGACTCCAATAATTCTGAAATACGATAAATTCTTTTAACTCCTTTCTGCACCTCTTTAACTTCTCATATATCTTACTCTAAATTTTATTCTTAAAATGTGTCCATTGTCGCAACCCAAAACCTAGGAAAATTATCATAAGACTACTGAGACTATTCAGTATTTAACTAGTCCGACTCCCTTTACTCTCTTCCCCCGTTAAAATTGAAAATAATGATAAAACTTGCTTTTTAAATTCCTCGACTCCAAGAACTGCGAAAAGGGCATATTACCCCTCTCACCTTCTCCCTAAGCCTTTAATATCTGACTATAAATAGTTATACATAAAATTTGTTCATTATCTCAACAAAAACCAGGAAAAATTCCCATATACTAGTAAAACACCTTTAACCTCCTCACCTGAACCAATACCGTTCAAAAACTCTAGGTTTCATCCCTACTTTATGTACCAAATTGATATATCATTTTGTTCCAGAGTTCTTATGCCAATACGCTGACAGACTAATAGGTAGGCAGGCAGACAGACCGATAACTATATTTTTCGTGATCTAGAAACCCTAAATAAAAATCTCGGAGAGTAATTTTTTGACAAATACAGTAGTAAGAGAAGTAAAAATGGTAAAGGTATTTACCCAGTACATCCCTCGCAAATACAAGTTATAAAGTATATTTTATTGAGTTCACTCTGTATGATATTTGTGTTAAGATTGCAAATAATGAAAATTAACCTAGTTCTCAGATTCCGCTACTTGCAGAACCGTGAAAGGTAGTTGAGCATATCTTTGAAACTTGTCTAACTTTCTCACCCACCCACTGTATATTTGACTATGAATACTCTTATTTAAAGTTGTTCGTTGTCCAACCAAAAACCAGGAAAAATTGCAATAATTGATGATGTGATGTGATACAGAATTTATTGACCCCATTCCTTGGACTTTCTTTTTCTGAAGCGATATCACTGAAAACCAATAGGCTCCATTGTTCCTTCAAGTGTATTTGAAATCGAAATCTTTTTTTGTCCGAAATTGATCATGCCGACATGAAGAAAGGTAAATATCTCGGAAGGTAATTTTTCGTGAATAAAAAGTCCTCTTTAACAATAAGAGTTAAAAATGATCATTTTTAGTTTTCTAACAACTATTGCTCTCTAGGTAATTTTTAGGTTTCGGTGTCAGACTTTTAAGAAAAATTATGTTATATTTAAGGTAAACACAATTAGTGTTTTATATTATAGTTATATTGCAAAATATTCAATCAGATAACTAAATTCAATTTTTATATTGGAGAAGCGATCTTTTAAAACTCCAGAAAGGTGAAAGTTTTACTCATTTGATACGCCACTGCTAAGTAGAACGCAAATTAACACCTTTCGACTTCCCATTTTAATTATTATTTATTTTTAAATGCTAATCAATTTACGCCTAAAAATAATTTTAAATAAAGTTTGTAGTCTGATAATAAACATATCCTACTTACGTATGTTCAAACACCTGTTAGATGATATTATAATAACTATATGAACTGAGCAAATAAACAAAATAAACAAAACTGGTCAGTGTACGTTTTGTGGCCCCCAAAGCTGCTTATTACTACACAGAAGTAGCGTGATGGCACTAATTTATGCAAGTATGTGAAATGTTTATTCTGAATGCACCAAAATAATTAAATAAATGATTTATTTATATTCCAAATTGATGATCTCACTATGAAAATCATTGGAAGGCAGTCTTTAAAATATCGTGGTTAAAGAAACAAACATGACAAATTGCATTAAGTAATAATAATAAATATCCGCTGTGTTGAGCTGAATATTAAAAGGTGGGAGGTTAGAACTACTAAATATTCTGCGCATTCGCCATATTTTAGGGCTAGTGTTATATTAATAATTATGTAATCTATTAGGTAAATTTAATTGTTCTTGACAAGTGTCCATCATAAAATTGTTTAGATAAGCCTACCGTCAGAAAGTATTGGTTTCAATGAAATCACAAACTAAAAATCAATTAGAACAAATTTCCAAGTTTTGCATGATAATCGTTTTGAAGCGATTTCTGAAAATTGTTTAGAATTCCAGTTGAAGTAAGAACTCCTTTCAAGTTTTTTAGGGATTTCTGATTATGGAAATTCCTAGTGACATTTTATGATAAAAACTATGCTATAAATACCATTGCCCTTTTGGAAATTAACCATTCGCAAACAGTATTTTGTCATTGGTACAGGCTTAATTGTTTTGTGAAAATGCCAAAAACGAAAGAAGTTTCCGTAGAAAAAAAAATCGGGCTCTGATAAAAACGCCTTGCGAGACATCAAAATGGTCACTCGAGTCCACAAATCGCGAGTGATATGCAGATGCCAAGGTAAAAACGGTGGACTACATCGTAAAAAAATTTTCTACTCGACATGGATTGGAAGAGATATTTTTCAGGGGAAAATTTTTTTTTTTGGCATGATAAAAATCGACCCTAAACATTCTGCTAAACAAATTAGAGAAATTTTGGACCAATGGAAATCCGATGACGTCCTGAAAGTGATGACTTGGCCTCCACAATCACCAACTTGAACCCCATCGAATTACTGTGGAACCATTTGGACAGGTGTGTTCGAAAACTCAATCCAACATCAGAAAATCACTTGTAGGAACTTTTACAAGCAGAATGGATTAAAATAACCGAAGAAACTCTGTAGAAACTACTGGACAGAATGCCGAAACTCTGTAAAGCGGTAATTAAAAACAAAGGAGGTCACATAGATGAGAAAAATCCTGGAAAATCATGAATATTTTTCTGATTTTCTAGACGGTAAATAATGTGAAAATAAATAATCATTCATTAAAATTTAGAAAAATATATATTATCTGTGTTTTTGTTGTCTTGGGACTGAAATAACTAGGTGGGAAAATAATTTCTGACAATAGTATATATATATATATATATATTTATATATATATATATATATATATATATATATATATATATATTACCAATATATATATATAGCATATACGGATATAAAATTTTTTCTATAGTGAAATTTCGGTCAACAGTTTGGTCTTTCGTATGCATATGATGGCGAGTGATGTGGTAGCCAAAGGCACATCTGGCCACTTGCTCCGCCTATATAGATGTAAATAACCGGCCAAGTGCAAGTCGGACTTGCGCAATTAGTGTTCCATAGGTTGACTGCTTTTAAAATAAAAATTTTTGTTACGCATGTATAAAATGATCAATGACTTCACAAAACACACCCCAAATAAGTTTTCAACAAAGTTTTTTTTTCTATCTTTGTTGAAAACTGATAACCTTGAAATTTTTGTTTTTTATATACCAGATAAATTATTAAAGGTGATAATGTTTGTTCAATCTACACCCTGTAGAGAATATTCTAGAATTTTTTCAAAATTTTTCGAGATAAGGGGGGACAACGATTTTTGGGAATTTTTTAAAAATAATACAAAGAAAAATGTGCGCAAGTATTACATTATATGTATTTTTGAACTCATATTTTCACAAGCTTTCATTTGACATCCCACTCTATGACTGGTAATTTTTTTTTCACTTCCAATTTCACCCCCTAAAACTAACACTTTAAGCCAAAATTTAACTTAAAAATAACACAGCTCTGATGAGACCATCAATTCCTATATTAGTGCCAAGTTTCAACTTTCTATATCAAATAGTCTGTCTGCTACACCCGAGAAAATCGGGTGTAGCAGACAGACAGATAGTCGCACAGACACCGAAGTGTTCTTATAAGTGTTCCGTACGGAACACTAAAAAGGGCACCCTCGTAGAAACATCGTTTGAAAGGATTATTTTTTGTAAAACACTTAATCCTTCCGTTCATCCATTTTTAAATTGCATTTTAGCTCTTAAAATTTCAAAGTATGAAAGGTTTTTTTGTAAAAAATCTTTCTACTCTGATTATCAATTTTAAGTTTATTATGTTGGGAAGGGTCTAAGTTTTTCGAGTTCCAGGGCAAGAGAAGCTTTTTGTTTCTGCGAAGGGCTCCGTGCCCGATTATCGATTGGTGCCCCTCTCTTCTATGAGTATCTTCATTAGTGATCACGTATGTCTGTTTAGCTTTTGAGGATTTAGTTCAGGATAAGCCCTTCTGTGAATTGGCTATCCATTGCATTGCAGAAGAAAATTGGGAGGAACAAAAGATACGGTCTTTGGCATTTCAAATGGGCATAGTAATGAAACCATAATATTAAGTATCAGAACATTTACTCAAGTTTGAGGATGATATGGAACAGGAAAACAAAGCAACTTGCCTAAGTAAGTTTTCTGGTGATAGGGAATCCGAAGAGTTCTGGAAATTTCAGAGTAAGTTGTCTGAACCGTCTAGACTACATGAATCCTACCAAACACGAAGGAAATGGTAATGTGGAATTAGGGTGTTCGGCCATAATATTCACTCTGTAAATAAGTTGGAAGAATAAGCACTGAAATATGAGAAAAACCAGACAGACCCGGCTGATATACGGTCACGAGTCTCAAGCCCGTAAATACGGCGTATCTTATCCTACTCGTATAATTTAAGCCAATAGCCAGAAGTTGAAGTGGGCGATAATTTTACCACAGTAACCAACTGTTCCCTGTTTCGCCGACGTGTCTTCAAGATGAGATAGAGGGAGGTCTGCCAAGAGCAAAAATGATTACATATACCAGACTTCAACGACCATGAGAGTAGATCCCTATAAACCTTCTTGACTCAATATCAAGATCACTAAAATATTATACTTTTCTTTTCTTTGGTTCTTACTGAACTTCGTAAGCTCTCTACCATTTATACTCTTCAGAACGCCACTTCACTAGTTTTCCAGAAAGCTTTATGTTATTTAAGTTTATTCTACCCCTCTGTGTGTAGAGTGAAAAACCATTCTTAAAGCTGGCTGAGAGGTATAAAAAATATATATTAAAAAAGTATCATAAACTGAAAAAGATAACAGAACTTCGAAAATGACTAATAATCAATATTTATGTTTCAGATAATCATCGAGAATGAGACGTTAATATCGATAAGATGGCTCGTGTGATTCAGACATGGATTCAAGGATCTAAGAATGATTTTGAAAGGGAACGAATATTAAAAAAAGGATCGTCCAATAGTAAATAATACGTTTTATAGTGATGTTAGATATTGCAGTGATGGGTGAAGTTCTTACAGTTATCAAATATCGGCTGGAAACTGCTGGCAAGAACACTGAAGAACAGTATAATATTCGTTGTCGTCAAATAAACAGTCTGAAAGTTCTGTCGACCAGATGTTTTTTGATCGTTTTCTATACCTGATGCGGACGATGGTTTTAATAATTGCAGGATCCAGCACGCAATGTTGTACAATGCTGAAATAGTTGTACGTTTCTTCGATATTTAAATGATATAAAATGCTCTACTGATGACTGCGTATTCTGTGGATATTCACGATACCGTTCTCTATCGAGATTGATAACGGCATATTTACCCAAACTAAATTCCAGTTTAATATTCCGCGTATATTTTTCTCTCTACGTAATTGATTTAGGTCTCGTTCTGAAGCAGCATAAAGTTTAAAGACATCCATATAAAATAGATCAACGACCTTATGTTTGCGTTTTCTAGGTCAGCTTAATCAGTCACTTTGAAAAATGCCTCTTTTAAAAAACACAGTCTTAAAGTCCGGATATAATGGTAAATTTAGTTTCCTAGAGTGGCATGAGGCGTTGTGAAGAGGCGCCCCCTTTAATCTTTTTAACAGGCGAAGGGTCAGTTCGTGAGATGTTGTGTCGAACGCTTTTCGATAGTCAATCAAGTCATGAAAGAGTTCTCTTGTATTGGAATATTAAAAAAAAATGTGATTTTCAGATTTCTGGAATCTGCAACGACTGATATATTCAATATACCCCCTCAAATTCTCTGTTCTTCCCTTATAAAATGTGTTCATTCTCTTAAATAAATAAAAGGAAAAGTTCCTGTTAATATTGAAACTACAAAATTTAGCTACCGCTACCTCCTTTCCATAAAGCAATATTATTCAAAAATTATAGATTTCTTCCTACGGGTGTAAATGTACCAAATTTGAAATTAATATCTATCTCGTTTAGTTCACAGACAGACGCATCGACGGAACTTGAACAGTATGTTTTTCGTGATTTAAAGACCCTCAAATGAAGTGATTTTTCACGAATATAATACTTTCTTTAACGACAGAAGTAAGAGAGTTAAAAATGTTTTACACATACTAAGATCCAGTATTGAAAAATAAATACTGAATTTGCGCTTTTCAGTCTAAGGAATAACTGAATGCAAGCGTTACAAGTCGATATTTTAAATGATATGTACTTTATGGTGAGATAGACACAAAAATAGTTGAGGAAAGGAAATACCTAGAACTGAGACCTGACATTTTCTTATACGTACTATTTAAATTAAAATTAAAAATAATGAAAAAATAAAAATAAAGTTTCCGATACCTCTACTTTAAGAAAGCTCAAAAGGATATAAACGACGCAACCCCCCTAATTTTCTCTCCCACCGTTAATGTTTGACTATAAATAAATGAAAATAATTTAAAATATAACAGCTTTTTTCAGATTCCCAACTACAAGAGCTTCGAGAATGACATATTCCCGTTTGTAATTAAGAACAACAATTTAACAACAACGTAAAGAAAAGAACGGAGAGGAGAATTAACACAATTACAATATTGTAAAATGGTTGTTCTACTGAATTCCAAATGCTAATAACACGATATATACGAATCAACCCTCGAAGACAGTGACTCCCAAAGTGGTTCAGGTGGACCCCAGGGGTCCACGAGAGACTCGACGGGGATCTACGTTGGCGTGAAAAAAAAAATGGGGGTTCACAAGTTGTAAGTGGGGGTCCACGAAAATTTATCTGGTTTCGATAGTAAAGAACAAAAATGTTGGCTTGGCTTTACCTATCAATGTAGGCAGAGAATACACTACTCAAAAAAATTAAGGGAACAAAAAAAATTGCCAAATTTTTCGGTGATTTTTGACAGGCTGTATTTTGGTGAAAAATGGTCGTATTGAGACTTTAAAAAAAAGCATTTTGAAGCTTTAAGATTCTAATTTTCAGATTTTTTGGCTAAAATTCTTTAGGAGCTACGGCTCTCATGCAATCAGGAAAACAGATAGCGCAAAAAAGTAATATTGCAAATATTTTGCTTTTTTTTGGTCCACGGGCTTGAAAAAAATTTTTTCAGTTAAGCCGGCATATGGATCAGATAGCCTGTTTATTTAGCATTAATTTTCTTGTTTTAAAACCTCCCTTAATTTTTTTGAGTAGTGTATTTTAAGGTCAGCGACTGTTACCTGTAAAACTTGCATATTCGATATTCAGTATAACGCGAGTCGAGACTTGCAAAGCGCCGCCCGCCCGCCAGCCCGCCCGTCCGCAACACAACCCGTTCAGACGTGCAAAGGGACGAAATACGACTTGTGCTGTGCTTGCAATCTTGCATGAACTTGTTTGATTCTTCACCAATATAAATACTAATGCCAAGGACAAACGTTACTCATGCGTCAATCGATGTCAGCGTTTGCCAGTGCCGGAAAAAGTAAGTACCTGCCTATTTGTTATTCATACTTTTATTTTATATATATTTTTTTTTTTTTTTTTTTTTTTTTTATTGGTCTAGCACACGTGCTGCAGGGAAGTCCCTAAAGCGCTCCAGGAGCGGCACGAGTGCGGAAAAAGCGATTCACGTTGTTCTTGAATCGCTGTAAATTGTACTCGGTGGGAAACACAGCGCTGGGCAAATTATTCCAAAGGGATGACGTTCTCCATATAAAAGATTGCTTGAAAAGCGTCGTACGCGGAGTAACAAGCTGAACCTCATACGGATGCGAAGCACCAGCGCGACGTGTATTTCTAACATGCACCGCTTTGGGAGCAATTAAGCGGGGTACATCCTTCGAACACTTTCCATGAAAATACTTGTAGAACAGACTCAAGTCGCCAACCGTTCTTCGATGTTCCAGCGAATCAAGGCCGCCGGTCAATTCCGGGTCCCCAATCAGACGGACCGCTCTTCTCTGAACAGAATCCAACAAATGCAGTGTATATTTGGGAGCGAAGCCCCAAACGTGGGAGCAGTATTCCATAGTTGGTCGAATTTGGGCTTTGTAAAGAATTAACAGTTGCTGTGGGGTGTAAAGCTTTCTGGTTCTAAATAATATTCCCAATTTTTAAGAAGCTCTCCTTGCTATGCCTGCAACATATTCATGCCAAGACATATTTGCTCCCAAACTAACGCCCAACAAATTGAGCGACGATGCTAGGGGAATGAAGTGCCCCGACATAACTATGTCGGGTTCAGCAACGTTAACTTTTTTAGAAAAAACTGCCGCTTGGGTTTTTGTAGCGTTAAATTCCACTTGGTTACTGTCACCCCAAGATAGGTCTTTGTTAAGTTGAACGACCTCCTGCTGTCTGCGGATATTCGCCTGAGCAGCCGATGTCCGAGCGTTCAAGGTGAATGAAGAGACAAGCGTACTGTCATCTGCAAAGCTATAGATTGGATTCCCGGTCTTTTCCAGCAGATCGTTAATGTAAATGAGAAAGAGAGTAGGAGACAGTATGGAGCCCTGGGGCACACCGGCGTTGATAGTGAGGGTGTTAGAAAGAAATCCGTCGACCGCCACTCGTAAAGAACGCTCTCTGAGAAAACATGAGAGCCACAAACAGAACCTTTCAGACATACCATAAGAGCGCAACTTAGCCAACAGTCCATCGTGCCAAACACGGTCGAATGCCTTGGATATGTCAAGAGCAACCGCTCGAGATTCTCCAAAGTGTTCAATTGCGTTGTTCCAAACATGTGTTACATAAGTCAGAAGATCTCCTGTTGATCTATGTTTACGAAAACCATATTGGTGATCGCTAATAATATTGAATCGTTCAAGATATTTTAGAAGATGCTCATTGATAACCTTTTCCATGACTTTCGATATTATTGAAAGCAGTGCAACTGGTCGGTAGTTATTTGGCAAGGTCTTCTTACCTTTTTTAGGTATCGGCTGAACCGTGGCACATTTCCAGCAGGACGGAAATATTCCCTTTCTGTAGGATAGGTTAAAAAGTCTACAGAAAACTGGTGTTAGTTCCCTTGCACAGTTTTTGAGAACTATGGCAGGTATTCCGTCAGCGCCAGAAGCCTTCTTGGTGTCTAGCTTCATTAAAATACGCTTTATGATGCGCTGTCTGAAGACAACATCGGGCATCCTTGTAATAATATTATATTTGTTATGTTTGCGTGTAGTAGGTACGTAATAAAAATTAAATACTGAACAGGGTCCATTATTCGATACGTCTATAAAAGAACAGAAAGCCGAGAAAGATTGAACTTTTATAAAATATATTACAAAATTATTTATTTACCCGACTGTGGTGATTCACTAAAGGAGAGATATATGATTGACCTGCATGTTTGTACATATTTCAGTGCCCTCGTAGTTGCTAATGCTAAATGACTAAAAATATGTTCATAAATTATACGTGTCTTTATGTACCACTCGTAACGTACATCAAAGTAATAAATAAATCATTAAAATCGCGGAGTTTTGATGTCAAAATATTCTTTAAAAGTATTCCTTTGAGTAACAACACTGTACAAAGACGTATTGATGAAATGAGCTCTGATATTGAAAGCTTCTTGTGTAATTATCTGCAAACAACTCATTTTTCTATTCAACTGGACGAGTCAACTTTACCTGGTAATGAAGCATTATTATTGGCATATGTTCGATTTGTTATGGACGAAGAAATCCATGAAAAACTGCTATTCGCGAAAACTTTGGAGACGGACACTAAAGGCGAATCAATATTTAATATCCTGAGTGATTTTTTTTTTAAGGAAAAATCGATTCTATTTACAAACATTATTTTGGTGGCAGCAGATGGAGCTCCTACCATCTTCGGGCGATATCGTGGGTTTATAAGCCATCTTAAAAGAATTATACCAGGAGTAACTGCAATTCACTGTGTCATCCACCGACAACACCTGGTAGCGAAAAATTTGAGTGATAGATTGCACCAATCGCTTCAATTTGTGATTAAAGCAGTTAACAAAATAAGAAGCAATGCGTTTATTTGCACAATTGTGCGACGAAAATGATGAAGACTTTCAACGATTGCTCTTACATACTGAAGTGCGCTGGTTGTCGAAAGATGCATGTTTAACAAGATTTTACTCACTTTTTGAATCAGTTTTAGAGTTTCTGGAAAGTAAAGATCCAGATTTAAAAGAAAACCTGATCAAATTGAAAGCAGACATCGCGTATTTGACAGATTTGTTCAAAAAATTTAATGACGTTAACTTGCAGTTACAAGGGGACAGCCTAAATTTAATAAAAACAAAGGGTGTAATTTCAGCTTTTCTTGGAAAATTGAAATTTTAGGAAGCAATATATTAGTCGACGCGAATTCTCCCAGTTTCCAAACTTGTCACAGGCAGAATGTCTTGATGAGGATATTCAGACATACGTTCAACATTTAAATGCCCTGCACGATGACTTCAAAAATATATTTGAAGATATTCTCATGATGGAAATACCACCATGGATCATAAATCCATTTGATGAAACGGAAGTGGCGAATGTGGTATTACAAGAGGAGCTACTCGAGCTTAGCACCAATGAGGAGCTGAAGGTGAAATTTAAAAAAGGCTATCAAACATTTTGGCTGCAGGCAGAAATACCCGAAAAATATCCTGGGCTGTGGGAAATTGCGAGAAAACTTTTTATAGCGTTTCCCTCGTCATACCTTGTCGAAAAAAATTTTAGTGTCGTTATAAACCTATTAATAAAAAAGGAGCAGATTGAACATCACAGAACGGGGAGGTTTGCGGTTATTCCTTACAAAACTGAAGCCAAATATTGATAATTTGCTGTCAATCCATCAAGTACATCCCTCCCATTAAAACTATGACTATTTTTTTTTAATTGTTGATTTGCATTGTTGAAGTTACGGTACGTTATTAATGTTTAATTTTAATTCTATTAAGTCTGTAATCATATTATTTTAATAAATAGAACACAAGAAAATATATTATTTTTCTTTTTATTTTTACCACTCCGAATTTAGGGTTGGAACTCAGCCACGACGCAAATTTCCATCGTTAGATCTAATCTTCACATTTTTTGACGAGTTTTGGGAATATGGTAGAAATGTAGCAGCAGGGGGTCCACCGAAACCAGTAAAATTTTGAAAGTGGTCTACGAGAAAAAAAAGTTTGGGAACCTCTGCTCTAAGATGTTGCATCGTTTACATTTTGATAAGCTGTAGAAGCCTAAATGTACATTTTATGACTTTTACATTTCTGCCTCATATATATATATATATATATATATATATATATATATATATATATATATATATATATATATATATATACATATATATATATATATATATATATATATATATATATATATATATATATATATATATATATATATATATATATATATATATATATATATATATATATATATATATACATGTATATATATATATATATATATATATATATATATATATATATATATATATATATATATATATATATATGTTAATTTCTGGTGTTGTTTTGGATCAAAAAAGTTAACACAATTTAAACCTGTCTGCAATAGAGTACCAAAAACTAATTTAAAATGTAAAAGTAATTGTATTATAAGTTGTAGTATTAGAAAGTAAGAACAGTAATTCCAACAATTGTATGAACCAAAATCCCTCTCTCTCTTTCTTGAAATTGCACTGTATTAAACTATAATTCCTTTCCGATATTTCGCCTACGATTGTACGAGGCAACTTCAGGGATCTTTACTCTTCAAGATTGGAACACTGAATGACACGTTTTTTTACATCCAGTTCATAATCTAGAAGAGTTCTTCTAGTGTCGTGACCGCTACCGGTCGTTGACCCTCATGTTAGCTAACATATTGGCTATCGCTGTTCGGAATAGTTACTGTCTTGTTTTTGCAAATTGCCTCGGGGTTTTGAGCCAAGAAGTCGTCCTTAAGCGCTGTAAAGCAGATTCATTGGTTATTCGATCAGTCCACTTGATTTTTAACATCCGTCAGAAACTCCAAATTTCAAAGGCCTCCAAGTGTGACTCTCCACGTTTTTACTCCGTACAACAGTACAGAAAAAATATAACATCTAATCATCCTTACTCAGGTCCATGGGTAGGTCGTGACTACATAGAGCCTGTTTCATTTTTACAAAAGTTGCTTGTGCCTTCACTATTCTGCTCTTAACTTCAATTCCCATTGGTCGTTAATCGTTCCAAGATAGGTTAATTTATTTACTTGTTCGAGGTCGTGACGTCGATTTTTATTCCATCATCCTGGACAACACCTTGTTTGTTTATGGTAATGTATTTAGTTTTGCGAATGTTGAGTTTCATCCCATAGCTTGTTAGATTTTGCCAGAATTAACATGTCATCAGCGTATCGGATGTTATTGATCACTTAATTATTATATCGGCGTAAGTATCATCAAGAGCTTCGTTGCAGATTTGTTCAGAATATAAGCTGAAGAGTAGGGGAGATAAAATACATCCTTGTCTTATATGTTACTTCTTTTAATTTCTATCTGGTTTCTCACTCGGTCATTCGCTGATTGATGCCAATATAAGCTGACTATTAGTCGTATATTTTTGTCATCTTCTTCAGTGGTTTTTAAAATCTGCATCACTTTGTCATGTTGTTCCCGATTAAACGCCTTCTCCAAATCAGTTGAGCACATAGTTGTAGTTGTCCTCTCGACATTTCTATATCAAGATTTCAGTGCTAAACACTGCTTCACGTGTGCCTAGTTAAAAGAGTTAGTATGTCCTTAATGTAATCGTATCGTAACAGCGGAAAGTAATTCTAGTTTTGACACTCAGCTCTTGTTTTTTCACACACTAGTTGCATAAATAACCTTTTTCTTTCTAATCGTAATCCCCTAAAGTTACTAAGTTGTTCCTTATTCCCTTCCTCTATAACCGTCAATATGAATATTAAATTACTTTAATATATTATAATTCTTTGCAATGATAATAGTAATAACAAGTTATTTATGGCTTTGTTATTTTGGGTTAGAGTATTATAATTATTAAATATGAACAATTTACTTTGTTAACTAATCATTTTATTATTTAATTTCTACGTGACTGCTGTTTCGTGGATCTACTATATTTTCGAACGCAATAACTTCTAAATTAAGATGACATAGAAAGTTGAAATTTGGTACTAATATAGGAATTGATGGCCTCATTAGAGCCGTGTAGTTTTGAAAGTTATTTTAACTTAAGGGGTTAGTTTTAGTGTGTGAAATCGGAAGTGAAAAAAAAAATTATCAGGTCATCGAGTGGAGTGTCAAATAAAAGCTTGTAAAAACATGAGTTCAAAAATATACATAATGCAATATTTGCGCACACTTTTCTTTGTATTATTTTTTAAAAAATCGCGAAAAATCGCTGTCTCCCCTTATCTCGAATAAAACTAATCAAAAAATACTGAAAAAATTCTGGAATATTTTCCACAGGGTGTAGATTGAACAAAAATTATCACATACATCATTACCTTTAAAAAATTAATTTAAAAATTTCATGGTCATCAGTTTTCAGTAAAGATCTGAGAAAACTTTCTTGAAAACTCATTTGGGGTGTGTTTTGTGAAATCACCGATCATTTTATACCTCCGTAACGAAATTTTTATTTTAAAAGCAATCAACGTACGGAACCCTAATTGCGTAAGTACAACTTGCTTATTATATTTTAATTTATTTTGTTTTTTGTTTATATATTTCTATGATTTCAAGAATGTTTGGTTTTTTGCCTTTCAGGGTCAAATTTATAATAGTATGTACCTGTCTTACCCATATAAAAAGAAAATATCTTAGTTGAGAAGTTATTGCGTTTAAAAATGTAGTTAATCCACGAAATTGCAGTCACTTGGAAATTAAATAATTAATTGATACGTTAGCAAAGTATATTTTCATATTTAACAGTAATAACAATTAAGAAAACGCAATAAACATACTAGCATTATTAAAAGACCAATTTGTTGCGGCCCTAGCTTTGTGGTTATCGTGTCGGCATAAGGTATCAAGGGTCCCTGATTCCAATTCCGACAGGTTGAGGTACTTATTTATTAATTTATTTAAATATATTTGGCTTGATCACATACATAGGTAGTAGTTGTTGCAGGAATGCAATAACGTCCTTAGCAGCACTACCACGTTATCTAAAAAATGCCGTGAAGTACAAAAGTATGTTTCAGCATTTGGACAACGTTGACGGATATTATGACATCCTCGCCGATATCCATCTAATAGGGTAATAATATCACTATACAGGGGGGAGGTGAATGATAAAAACAAAATCTCCTAATTGCATCTTACCTGATTTTAAGAAAATTAGAAACAGTGAAGAGGAAAAGAAAAAATCGGTAGTCTCCAATATATCCAAAACAGTAGAGATGCAACGGATAGTGATATGGCCGGATGTACCTTGGCCGGAAAGCTGGATATTCGGTATATTCAAATGATTAGAGATGCAAGTTATGTACGACATGCTTAAGTGTATATATTGTGCCCCCTGCGCTGTTTGGTGTGGTGTCATGCGGGCGGGTGAGAGAGGGGGCTAATTGGAATTGGTACGGAGGAACACACATCGCGCTCATTCATTGTTTGTTTACTCGTTTACTAAGCCGCTTCGCTACACTAACTAATAATTAGAAATGAAAATGGCATCAATTAGTAAAGTTTGGAAATATTTTAATATTTGTGAGAGTGATAATAAGTTCGCTATATATTGGTTGTGCAAGTACAAGATATCTCGTGGGGGAGAAGAAAGAAAACCGGTGTCATCCATGAAAAATAACGTGAAAAATAAACATTCGGAGCAATATACAAGTAAAACTGTTCCCACGAATTCGAGTGCCACCTCAAATGAATCTACGAATTCGTCAATTTTGGCCCAACAGCAATTGACCCTGGAAGAAACTGCAGAAAGAAAATTGCTATGAGATGTGAATAGAGTTACCAGGTGTCCCGATTTGCGCGGGGTATGTGGACACGTCCCGATTCTCCCTTGATCGGGACGCCGAATGTCCCGATTTTTAGTCAATCGGTAATTATAAAAGATTCAAACTTCGCACGTATTGCTTTGTGACTGCGAATAGCGCGATAGAGATATCACGTCGCGTCGCCCCGTTCTTTTCTGCCGCCGCGCCGCACTCTGCGTGGCGCGGCATTTATTCACTCAGTCAGCCACGTAAAGTCATGTTCGTTGTGCGGTTGTACGTTTTGCAGTTTTTATCATACCTCGCATTTCTGTTGTGTTTCTTTTAGAGGTTGCATTGTTGTTCTCAATAATTAATCATAAGGTTATATGTTATGCTTTTACGTGGAAGTTCTAAGGTCACTAATCGATTGAGTAAAAATGGTACGGAGCTGAAATATACATTTTCATTTTACTCTAAGTTTAAGGAAACAAATGAAACAAAGTTTTTTATGTATAGAAATAAATTAAATTATATTCCAGCCACGCGCCATGTTAACTCAACAGGCTTTTCAGCACTGGACTAAAATGAGTCATTCTAAATAGGCTTCTGAGATAAAAAAACAATGCTTCTGCGAGTTCAGTTACTCCAAAAAGAAAATACGACGCACGTGCTGTTTTTCGATGTTTGCCAAAAAATTATTTAGTTATCAAATCGGTCCCTAATAATAAATATAAAGCACACTATATATTGTGTCGAAAGGATTTCAGTATATCTCATGGCGGCAAAAATGACACAGAAAAGCACTAAAATTGTAATGATCATAAGAAAAAAGAAAGAAGTGACGACATCTTCAAAAACGTACTGAATCAATAAGCGCTTAAGAAAAAGTTATAGCTGCCGAGGTAACTAAAACTTATCATTCCGTTAAGCACATTTTGTCATATAATTCTCTGGATTGTGAAGCTAAGTTTGATAACGCCTGGTATATTGATTTAAAAATTGTAGAAACACTTAAATTTGGAAGAACAAATTCCAACAGCACATACTGTTTTAGGTCTGGCGTTTACTCAAGAGGCGATTGAAGTTCTTCAAAATGGCACTTTTTGTAGTGTTGCTACAGAAGCTTCTAATCACGGTGAAACAAAAATGTTCCCATTGCCGTGAGTGCTTGATTTTTACGAAGACGCAGATGAAGCTGCATTAGCCATCTATAAAAATTTAATAACACGACGCAAGGAACCCGGTGTTGACACGAAATTTCATGTCAGTTCTTATGCAGCCTACGTAAATGATAATTTCAGTTTTTCAGATGCTGCTCGATGAAAATAAGACTATTATTCCATTGGGATGTCCAGCACATATTTTCCATAACAGTGCAAAATTTTCTTTAGGTTTAAGTACATTTGATTTGGAGGATTTTATTCTGAAGCTGCATAGTCATTTTTCATACTATGCGAAAAGAGAAAAAGCTTTAAAAGATCTTTATAAATTGCGTGAATCTGAATTTGCTCCAGTCCTGCGACATGTAAAAACTCGATGGCTATCACTCCTCCCCGTTGTAGAACGTGCCATGAAATCTTTCGATATATTGAAGAATTACTTTATCATTTCTTTAATAGTGACCAAATAGAACCTTACCTTGCTTTTATCCAAAATGCATTGAACGTCCTACAAGATTCTGTATTAAGCCTTGAAAATGAAACATTGCCGTATTTTGAAGGTTACGATATAATTGTCAGATTCACTAACAAATTAAAGCAAAAGATTGACGATGAATTTTTTGGCTTCACGTGCAGCAATTTAATCACAAAGTTTGAAACCACCTCAATAATAAAAACAATCTGTTGTACTTGGTATAAACATGTTCTGAAGTACTCATATGTAGAAACACGGTATGAATTTAATAAAAGCAAATTACAGTTATTCAAGTAACTTTCTCTACAAGATGATACTTTGACTTACCCATCAATTGTTAATATAATTAAAAAACTTAATATTGACATATTTTTTCAAATGGACGATCTTTATGAGAAAATTTCTAACGTCAAAGAAGTACTCAAGGCACCAGTACAGAACAAAAACTTAAGAACAGTACAAAAATAGCGCAATTTATTTAAAAAGAAAAATCTTCTCAATCTGCAAGTTATTTTCTTTCATGGC
Organism: Pachyrhynchus sulphureomaculatus; assembly: GCA_019049505.1. Classification (NCBI taxonomy): domain Eukaryota; kingdom Metazoa; phylum Arthropoda; class Insecta; order Coleoptera; family Curculionidae; genus Pachyrhynchus; species Pachyrhynchus sulphureomaculatus. The sequence goes on along the minus strand of CM032446.1, from coordinate 115,834,597 downwards.
ATCCATACCAGTTTCAAATGTTGCAATCGAAAGGATTTTTTCTTAATCAAATATAGGTTGGTCCAAGTGACGAAACCTATTATCTCTCGAATACGTAAAAGCAGAGATACAAATAAAGACCAACTTTAATTTGTCGTGTAATGAATTTTATAATTACGCGGTAAAAAACAAAGCGCTTCTTAAAGCAGTGAAATCTAACTCAAAATATAATTTTAATTAGAAAATAATTATTTTACAGCTACTGTATAATATAATAAGACCTTACTATTTGTAGATTAGGTATTTTCAATTTTGTGATATCTTGCAAAACATTGCTTGCACTTGCAAGTAACATCCAAAATTATGATGACATTGTTATGGTTGACTTACTCGTTTTCTAATAAAAAGTGTTTTGTTGTATGTAAGAAAAGGTTATCGAAGTTAGTTACCGAATAATGCCAATTGTACTACCCTACCATTATTTTCATCACTTAATGATAAAAATAAACGTTGATTTAAGAAAACCTTGTTTCCTTTAGTTGTTCCGATTTGAAAACCAAAATCCCGATTTTTCTTACCTTCCGCCTCGAAATTTGGTATACCTGGCAACACTAGATGTAAATGATGCAAAATCAAAACGTTATCATTATTTGACTGTAGAGAAGATCACCTTAGACAAAGTCCACTGTAGAACGAGTTGGTTTTACTCGACTTCTTGAGAATGCATTGCCTCGTTATAAAGTCCCAAGTCGAACTTTCATAGCTGAGAAAATTATACCCGATATTTATGACATAATTCATACTAATATTGAAACAAATATTGCTAAAGCCTCAGCTATTTCAGTTACTTCAGATATGTGGATTTGCATTAATATGTAATTAATGCGAGTTTCTTGTGTTTCACTTTCTGGACTAAGTACGTATTGATTGTTTTAAAATATTGGTGGTTTTATAATATATATTTTAATTTATGATATTATATTTAATTAAATTAAAAAAGTTCTTTAATTAATCGAATCGCAGCCAGGGGCAATTGTATATTTGACTTTCTGGGGGTTTTACGCACATTCGTGATGATACATGTAGTCTTTGAAATAAGTCTCTCATGGTATCAATTCGGGCCGTTTTCCTTGTAAAATCCTAAAATATCTTTATACTCTTGTTTCTTGGGATGTCACAAAAAGTAGCATCATTTAATTCCGAAAACGATTCCGATTATCCCGAACCATCAAAACACTATTTGTTTAATAAAAACGATGGAGTTTACGCTATCACTCGAAACTCTCTAGTCAAGAGGTTAAAAGCCATTTTGTCATGTGATTAAGCAAATCCTGTAAAGGCGCTTCAGCGTTAGATTCTGATATGTAAATATTTTCTGGATAACATCTTTGCTTTGCTCTTGCAACAGCTTTGTAATTAGGATATATGTTATGGCCTTCTTCAATAGCTATACTTCTTATAGTGTTTTATTGAAATTTTAACAAATTTGCGCTAAGGAGCAATGATAATGCTTTACTGTTTTCAATTACAGTATTGTTGGATGTGTTCGTTTTGGAAATAGCTGGATTCGGCGTTTCAGCTTTTGTTTCTAGCAGGTTCTTTTAGATCTGGGGCGTTTCAGTCAGCCTTTCTGGCCTGTATTACATATCCGCTGCATATACCAACGTACTCGTATCGGCTTAATTTCTTAATTTCTTGATTTTGCTCCTTTTAGATCTTTCGCTGCAACCTTCGAATTTCTTTATTGGAGCCTTGTGATGGATTTTCAGCCTTTTCAGCACCCAAAAATCCACTAAACTTTCTAACCATTTTTTGTATTTGCGTTTGAAAACAGCCTGAGTTCTCAAAACAGCATTCCATTTCGCCTTGTAATCAAAAATTAATTTTGAAAGTTTTTGTTTTCATGAATTTTTGAATTCACTACTTCGTAATATTTCGGAAACTTTTGTACTAGTAATTTCTCAGATGTGTTGTTTTTATAAATATTAATCAATTCTCGCCTACTAATAGACTTCAATTCTTCTGTTGAACTACCTAAAAAAAATGATTGTGTTTACTTAGCAGTTAAATATACCAACATACCACTTATTAGGCAAACTTCGGCAACCAAATTTCTATTACACTAGTAGATAACATTGTGAACTTTAACCTCACATAGTTTATTTATCGGAATACATTAGAATATGATACTATTTCGCAAACTGTTTTCTTTAAACACGTAAAAAACACTATCAATTTTAAGTCGGGGTGAGTAGGCAAACATTTGTCTACGATAACTGTTATAGAAAATAATAATTGTAAAGACCTGCAGGAATAGAATCCATAGTCAAAAATCACCATATACGTCAGACAAAATAAGAAAGCAATATTTGCATCTTAAAAATAATTACGAAAAATGTGTTTTTTTCAACAACTTCGCGGCAAAATTTTTAAAAATTTAAAAAGCTGTCAAAAGTTGCGCAATCTATCGTAGTTTAAGATACCTATTGTGTAACTGTTGTACCGACATCGGTTTAAAATTGTATAACTTTTGGTAAATTTTGCCAGTGTGGTTGTCATCTGAATTTAAACTCAAACACGCTGTTTTGGCAATGAAACCGTTTTAAGGATCACATACAGCAGACAACATAACTAAAGAACTGAATACAATAGCGGCTAGCTGGAATATTCCCCCGAAACAAAATACATCTTGTACATCACAGTAGCACCAATATGGTAAAAGGTGTAAGAGTCGTAGAGTACGATTCTGGAAAATGTTTCATTCAGTCGCTTTAGCGAGTTATCAACAAATCTTTGCAGTCACAGCTTGAAGTCGCGGATATATCTGCTGCCAGGCGACTCTTTATACACTTTAATCATTTTGTTTTAGCTCAAGATGCATTCAAAAAGAACCCAATTTACCGAAGCATCAGTTAGTTCAAGATGTCAGCACACGCTGGAATTCTACTTATTATTTGTTAGAACGATTGCTAGAACAGGAACGGGCTATAGCTGTGTTTACCACCGTCCACGACACTGAATAATTTAACATCATCACAGTGGTATCTCTTGGAACAGTGTATTAAACTCTTGAGACCGTTCGAAGAAATAACTAAAATAACCATTTCACGTTTTTCATGTAGGGTCATGTAGGGAACAGTGACTCAGTCGGGTACAGTGACTCAGGCACGCTTTAACAGAATAGGCAAGAGCTGTCTATCTGTCACCTCACTCACCCGAAGAGCTCAGTTTTCGAACGCATCTAAATTAGTCGGCTGTTAATTCTGGGGTCACTTAGGCATAATACTGTGCGAATATATTTGGATCCGGGAAAGTTACTTTAAAATGTGAGTTTAACCTGTTATTACTGCATTATTTGTAACAATTTATAATTTGTATTGTTTCAGTCCAAAAGTCCAGATTCTAGTTAATATTGACGAGTATGCCACGCCGCAAACAGTTGGTTAAAAAAAGTAGGCAACCACACGCGAGAACAGGAAAAACTGGATTACAATTGATTAGAAGTGGCATGTCGATAAGAAAAGCGTCGAATTCGGCTAGAGTTCCATTTGACACCCTAAAAAGGTATTACGCAAAAACAAAGAATTGTTTATCACTGGAAAATGAACGATTAGAGCCTAATTATTCTGTAAATAAAATACTTACAACTGAACAAGAAGACGTACTCAAAGAGTACTATAATCATTGTGCTCTTTTATTTTACGGCTTAACAGCTAAAGAATGCAAGCAGTTTGTGTATTGACGTGCTTTATTCAACAATATGAAAGTGCCTCCATCTTGGAGAGAAAATGAGATGATCGGCAAAGACTGGCTGAAATCATTCAGGCGCAGACATAGTTTGTCTATAAGGCGACCAGAGCCATGTAGTCTCCAAAGGGCCACAGCCTTTAACCAGAACAATGTGGACAAGTTTTATGACAATCTGGGAGATTTGATCAATCGCAACTCTGCATTTGCGGATGGAACTCGTATATTCAATCTGAATGAGACCTTTACTACAACGGTACATAAACCTCAAAAAGTTATTGCTCCCAAAGGCAAGAAAAGTATAAGGAAAGTCTCGAGCGAAGTAAGGCGAACGCTGGTAACAACGTGTTGCATTATAAGCGCAAGTAGCATTGCTTTACCCCCTGCAATGGTTTTTCATCGAAAAAATTTTAAAGAACACATGATTAAAAATACACCACCACACGTGGATTGGCATCACTATCCGGCTGGATAAACTCCACCATATTCCCAGAAGTGATAAAACATTCTAATGCATTTAAAGATAATCCATGTATTTTAATAATGGACAACCATGAATCCCACTTATATGTGGAAGCATTAGATTTGGCAAAGAATGCAGGTGTTCATATTCTCACCTTATACTCTCATACATCAGCCAAATTGCAACCACTTGATGTTGGAATAAGTCCCTTCAAGGTGTATGACAATGCAGCCATTGATTTCTGGCTTTTAAGACATCCTGGTAAGCCAGTTACCATATACGACTTAGGTGAAATCATAGGAACAGCCTTTCAAAAGGCCATGACCCCGATACATATTACAAATTCTTTTGCTAAGTGTGGTATTTACCCCTACGATAGGCACATATTCACCGACGATGATTTTCTACCTAATTCGATTACTAACCGCCCTTGTCCGGATTGTTTTTCTCACGATGAAGGTATTTTACAGTCCATTTTAGGAGCAGACAATACACACTTAATTCAAGCTGAGATATCTGACTCTCCAATAAACATGGTGAGTTCACTAGAGCCGCATGCAACGTCAGCCAGACAATCTACTTTACAGAAATATGAAAATCGGTCGGAAACATTGGAAGCTCCCGTAAGAGCACAAGCACCCCAGCCAAATGTTACGACCTCAGTTGAAATTTGTGGACAATTTGCTTCACACGCACAGACTACACAAACACAAACACCTGATGCTCCAAAGACCTTATCGGAACTTTGTAGAATGACATTGATGACTGGAAAGGTACTGCCATAGATACTCCCGATAAATGCACCAAATACTTCATCGACTTCTCGTTCGGATCAAAAGATTTTAGATCTCCTTTTGAGTTTAGGGAACCGATGAAAGCTGGACCAAGGCAAACTAACAGAAAACGAAGGAAAATAGGACGCAGCTTAATTGCTACCGATAAGCCCGAGAAGTTTTTATTAGAACACGAAAAGGCAGCTGCTAAAAACAAGAAAAACGCAAAAAAGCAAAAAACAGTCTGCAAAATCTTAGAAAGTGACGAAGACGAAGATGACGAAAACATATAATTAGACTCTGATACTGACAGTGATTGGACAGAAGGATAACAAGATGAAGACTTAGAACTTAAATTATAACTTTGACTGAAAAACCACTACCTCGTCTGCCACGTGAAGGAGAGTTTGTTGTAATTCAATTAACATCAAAAAGAGAGAAATCGTTATTTATCGGGAATGATCCGAAAGAAAGAAATTACGATAGAATACTACATATCCTTCCTTAGACGCAAATCTAGCACTGAAAGTTTTCACATGCCCGATAAACCTGATCTCTCTCTTACGAAGGAGGACGACTTAAAATTTATTCTGCCAAAGCCTTCGATGAAGGGTGCTGCATCAAGGCCTTATTACATTTTTCCATTTGACTTTTCTTGTTTTAAAATTCGTTAAATTTTTTAGCCAAAACCAGTTTTTCTTTTTTATTAGATCTAGTAAAGTCGTTGGTTTTTATTTTATGTTAAGGAGGCGATTTTTGTTTAATTCTTTATATTGTTTAAGTCCTTACAATGTTTTTTAAGTACTGTATAATAACATTTTGTATCTCATATTATAATCTAATTAATATCTCCGTCTAGCGATACTTGATTTAAAACAATAAGATGTCTTGAGAAGACAGACGTTTTGTTTTCAGAAGGTATTTAATTGTTGATTGTCCTGATGATAATGACGTAATGTCACTTACTTTTGTAAGAATTTAATATAAAAGATTTTGGCAATATATTCGATTTATTTTATTATTTACATACTACTGGGCTACTATCTCCTCTTAGTGCCACCGTGTACTGTAGGGGTGAACCACTGTATCCACGTACCGATACACAGTAACTCAATTCCCATTTTTTTTTTAAAATATGAGTACTTCGTTTTTGGTGGTGGTTACTGAAAATGTATTAATACCATAAGATAGCCCAACAAATGGACTTTCTTGTGTGAGGATGCCAGATTGGTTTTTAATTATTATCTACGTGCTAGAGCCTGCTGAAAAATAATGAGCTACTGTTCCCGACATGACCCTATCTCGGAAGTTATACCAAATGTTGCTACTTTACTTAAATATCTGGTAAAGAAAAAAACTGCCCTAAGGACTTCTAAATTATCGAACATGGGAACCGCGCTTAGAAGTGAAATAAGGAATTGATTCGATTTTGATGACAATTATAATTGTTTGATCGCAACTCTAGTGGATCCTAAATTTAAGATTAATTTCTTAGGTATAGTATCGACAGACAGAGCTCGACAGAAGCTTCTTTTAGAGGTTTTGAAAATAAGCTATGATGATTCTCCGTCTACTGGAGGGGATCGCCGCCATCAAGTAAGAAAAATGTTGGGAACCTTGATGTCACCATTAAAATGCACGATACTTTTTAGGAGTGTTTTAATGAAATTGTGAATGCATGGTGGTCAGCTAATGTCAAACAGTATCTACTTTTAACTAAATTCGCTAAAATTTATCTCTCATCGCTTTCCAGCAGTGTTTAAAATGAAAGGCTTTTTCGAGGCCGGAATTCTATATGAAAATATGCGTAACCGTTTACTTCCAACGAATGCTGAGAAGTTCACTTTCATTTATCATAATTTGCCTCTAGTTAACTCTAAGTATTGTGTTCGAGTTTAATTCATCTAATTGATATGTAATCGATTTTTGAAGATCATTGAACTTTTTAGTTTATTTTTTTTTTAAATTCAGATCGCAATATTATGTAACATTTCTTATTAAAGCAATTTCATAATTAAAATGCCTCCTCTTATTTATTTATATCATCACTAGCCACTTCTTGTCTACTCCTGGAGTTAGGACTCTCCCAAGCTTCTCCATTCGTCCTTATTCTGAGCCCTCCGACACCAATATTTTCCACCTATTCTGGGCACGTCGCCTATCCATCTCGTTGGCGGTCTTCCTCGTCCTCGTGTTGTTGGCCTAGACCCTAAAAAGGTTATTCTTGTCCATTTATTACCATTATTCCTTGCAATATGTCCTGCGCAACTACCTTTCAATTTTATAATTCGTTCGATAATATCTTTTGTACCCGTCCTGCGCCTTAACTCTTCATTTCTGATCTTATCTCTGAGCATTGTTCTCAACCTATTTGCACTTTTCTGGCGAGATGCAAGAATTTCTCCATTCTTTAATATATAGTTCAATCCCTCGAAGGCAGCCCAAGTTAGTCCAATTTTGCAAAAAATTTTCTAATGATTGGCTTATTTTTCCGATTGTAATATTATGTCCCAGGTATGTATATTCGTTTACGTTTTTCTATGTTACTACCATCCATCTTGATTTTTATTTATATTCAATGCCTAAACTATCCGGCCATTACCGGATACTAGGTGACTATCCGGCCGGATACCGAATAGTGAAAAAGTTAGTAGAGTAGGCCGGATACCGGATGATAACCGCATATTCGTTGCATCTCTACAAAATACCTAGTCCCAGAAAACAAAAAAATAATTACTACATTGGACTTTTTCACACTAAAAATAACTTAATCCTCTACAACCCAGAATTTTAAATAACATATACTTTAAGGTCAGATATTAGTCACAAACAAAAATTAAGCAGAAATATTCACAACTAAAATTTGAGATTTTTATCTAAATTCTATTAAAATTAAAAATAATTATAACACCATTTTTCAGATTCCTCCACTCCAAACTCTGAGACGGAAGTATAACACGACATATACAAAGCAACTCCTCCCCCACCCTATGTTTAGCCATAACTAATTGAAAATAATGAAAAAATAATACAATTTTCAGGTCTCCCGACTTCGAAAGCCTGAAAAGGTAATATATTATCCCCCTGTAACTGTTTTTTGTTTGCGCCTATGAAAGAATCACTGGGAGGACAGCGATTTGGAAGCAATGAAGAAGTCGAGGAACACGTGCTCAAATGGCTTACAACCCGCCCTCAAACCTTTTATGACCAGGGAATGCGGTAAAAGTGTGTAGATCACGCAGTAGACTATATTAAAAATGGTAACTCAATGATTTGTGTATAAGGTTATTCAATAAACGTATAAAAAAATTACCGTTTATATTTGATTTACCCACGTATATATTTATATATATATATATATATATATATATATATATATATATATATATATATATATATATATATATATATATTTATTATTTATTATTATTTATATATATTTTATATATATATATATTTTATATTTATATATATATATATATATATATATATATATATATATATATATATATATAAATATATATATATACAATCGACTATCTATATAGTGAAAGACCAAAATGTTGACCAAAATTTCACTATAGAAAGTTTTTCACTATAGAAAGTTTTTTCACTATAGAAAGTTTTTTACTATATAAAGAAAAAATCCGTATATATTGCTATGTATGTATTTTATATAGGTCTTGAAAAAAATTGCACTATAAAGAGTTTTTCACTATAAATAGTGTCGACTAATATATATATATATATATATATATATATATATATATATATATATATATATATATATATATATATATATAAATAATATGAAATTTAGCGACCCTCACCCTATTCCACTACAGCGATATCGATCAAAAACTATTGGTTCCATTAAAATCAATATCTCATTTTGTTTCAGGAAAATGGGGGAGTTCTATGGGCCCAGAAACATAAAGGAGTGCAAAAATCTTAAAAGGTGATTTTTTTTTACGAATAAAATTCCTTTTTTTCTTTAGTAAATAAAAAAAAGTCCACCCTTATGTAGTCATAAACTAACGTCTACACAAATCCTTTAAGATATACTCTTCAGAGCTAATTCTAGGGATACATTTAGTGTTCCCTTTCTTTCTCTCCCTTGAACCTGGGTATGACATTGATTTACAATAACACATTGAAATAATCCTTAAAATTACTACTTTTTTTGGAAAAATTAGCGTCACAAACTTAGTGTATTAGACACGAAGAAATACTGATGTATTTATAATATATAAGATAATGCCCAAAGGTGAAAACGAGTTATCTACAGATGTACTGTAAGAATATATAATATTGTTATATGTCGAGTGTCTTTCTCTACATTATTATAATCAGCACATTGTGTCATAAAACAGTAAAAATAGATTATATAATATGCGAAAATTATTGCCATGAAGGTGATTAAGGAATTGAATTTCCTTTCTTTACTAAAGGGGAATATTGTTTTCGTATTGACTCACGATCCTAGATCATGAAAAATCCCATTTCCGTCTGTTGGAACGATAACTCTCGAACAAACTGAAATATCAATTTTAAGTTTCAAGGGAGGGAGTGAAAGGATTGACGGTCCAAGAATTTGGTATATTTTCAATGTTATTAGAATTTTTGGTTTTGGTTAAGCTAATGAACATATTTCAGGCATCTTTATTTATATTCACATATAAAGGGTTAAAGGAGTGGTGCATGATCCTAGAAGTGTTGCTTCATATATATAGAGTTGTACGTCCTTGCCTGAGTTCTTGGAGTCTAGGAATCTGAAAATTGTGTTATTTTTTTTATTATTTTCAGTAATCGAACATAAAAGGGGTTTATGAGACCGGCAATGGGATTAGAGGTGTTGCTTCGTATATAGTGTTATATGTCCTGGCCAGGATTCTTGAAAGTAATAAATCTGAAAATTGTGTCGTTTTTTTCAGTAGAATCGAATATTTATGGTTAACCATAATTATGGGTTAAAGGCGTGCGGAGGGTTTTAAGGAATGAGGAATGTGTTAGAGGTATTGCTTCGTATATATCTAATTATATATCCTATTTATATTTTTTTTGTGAAAATATCTGAATAAGGGGTTTATAAGCGGGGGGGGGGGGGGAGTATTAGAAGGGTTGTTTTGTATATGTCGTGTTGTACGTCTTTCTCAGGGTTCCTGGAGTCAAGGAATTTGAAAACTGTGTTAATTTTTTATCACTTTAAAATAATTATAGACAAGTTAATCAGGTAGGGGAGGGAGTCGGAGCACTTGCTTCATATAAATGTTGTACGTTCTTTTCAGTGTTCTTCCGAGTCGAGGAATTAGAAAAATGTGATATTTTTCTATTTTTTTCTTATTTTATCAGAAATAATATGTGGAGGGAAATGTCAGTTAATTGCAAATATCTCTGAAGCCCATCACGTGCTTACCTTTTTTTGCGATTAAAATATTATCATAAAGTGTCTATTATTTAAAATATAGACATGTAGTTCTTGAAATAAATTATTCTTCAGTGTGAGCAAATCAAATTTAGTACTTATTTTTATAACTAAGTGTTTGCAAGCAAAGTATTGGACAAATCACTTACCGATAAAAAGTGTAATAAATATTCTCAAAAATGGGCCTGCCACAAATACATGGGAAATATTACTCTCGAAGTTTAAAAAAAGTGCATTATTATGTCTTAAAATATAAAAAAATATATAGTCAAACAGTTAATTTATTAGCAAAATAGTAATACTAATTATTATAGTACAAAACTCGAGCGGTAATGGTTAACATTTTAAAAGTGAAAAGCTAATGAAAACTGAACGGTTAATTTAAAAATACATATTTATTCTTGCATCGCAGCTGCAGCTTCTTGGCTTGGAGGTGCTGGTTCTTTATCTTTTTTCTTTGATCCGGAAACAATATCATCAATAACGTAATAATAAAATAGCGGTTTCGATTGCTGTTTTATACGTTTGAAGTTTGACGGCAAGTGGTTCCCATAATCCCCTTTCTTTCTGTTCTACAAGCTCTCCAGTTTCTCCGTCAATACCCCAGGTGCACGGAGTATTGGGATCCGAGTGGTTTGCGTGTTTTGCTCTAAGCGCAGTTAGAGTCTTAATTGTATTGGCACCACAATTCTGGGCAAGAGTTCGTGGAATAATTTCTGAAATAAACGTTATTAATTTATTAATAAGTAATACTTTGCTTTTGTTAAAAATAAAGACAAGCAGCTTAACTAAATATGAAACTTGTTTGAAAAATAAGAACACTATACTGCAATAAAACAAAAATATGTTTTGCGAGAGAAATGATCATTTAAAATATTTTAGCTAATATAAATTAATTAAATAAAAACTAACAGCGTTTTTTGGTTTACCGATCTGAAGCATCATTCACTTTTTTTTGTAAAGTCATTATGAATAACAGAAAGAGATTATTCGTGATCAGCAAAACGAAAATGCCGTTAAATTTTCATGACTTTTAAAATTAAATATTTGCACCATGGGCATACCCAGCGAAGGGCAGGGAGGAGCAACTTCCCTCACTCTAGAAGTTAAAAAATAAAAAGTTAGTCAAAGCGAAAAACCAACTAGGATATCTCTAGGTTCGGTTAAAAAACGATATCTTAAACTAGACGAACGATGAAGACAATACCCGAGACATTTAATGTTATTTTCATATATGATACTTCATGTGTCTTTAGATAGTTTCCTGTTTGTAGTCAGATCTAATTTACTAACAAGTGGTGCTCATGAACAATTATGTCAACTACTCGATAAAACTGTATTCAACGCGCTCGAGCGCGCGACGCTAGACGAGCATGCTCTCGAAATTAAATATCATCACAACAGATCAACAAACCAGAGACTTCCAGATCTATCTAGCATAGGCTACTAATATATAAGCGCAGAAGTGTCAGTCCGCCAGTGTAGTTTCAAGTTGGTAGTTTACTTTTAAAAGATATAGGAATTTATTAAATTGGCGAGTGGTGTAGTAAACAGTGATAATGTGACAAATAAACTACATTGCGTGTATTTTATATTTCCGGTCACCTTGACGGTATCAACTGGATGTCAGAAATTTTTTTCCAAAACATCAATTAGTTGTATTAAGAGGTAATTAGGTAGTCTATTCCATCATTACTCATACTTTTGAAGTTAAATTTGTTTAGTAGTTGCGTTATGAAAAAAATGTTACGTACAGAGTATAGGGTCTCTCAAAATTTACTCTACAGCATTTATATCTAATACTAATAGGGATACGACTTTTTCCATGAGAGATAAGTTTTTCAGCTTCATGCTTTAATTACGCTCACAGTTTTTTTTTCATAGCTGAGTATAAAATTCATCTCTAGCAATATTTCTTTTTATATGGAAACTGTCAATTTTCTATTCCAGAATAAAATAAAGCATATTTTTTAAACAAAAAACTCTAATAATAATTTCTTGTATAATAAACCGTTTTTGACTTATAATCATAAGTATTTGAAAGTGTCTTCTACTTACTACTTTTAAGCATCTCATCTTTGACAAGTTGTACACTTTAAAAATATGATTTTGAGTATTGGAAAACATGCTGCAGAGTAAATTTTGGGATACTCTGTATAAAATTCATAATGGGAGTAAAATGAAAGATTATAATTTTCAAAAATATAAATGCAAGTTTACGTATTTAAATATACTAATACCATCGTAACTATGTTTTGTGGCGATTACAATTCTTAAAGGGAAAAAGGGTCGTGACAGTAACAGTGGAAGCGAAGATAACAATGACGAAACTAGATCGCCAAGCACGTCTAAAACAGTCAAATTCTTCAGAATGCGTGGAAGTTTCTGCCTTTGTAGTCAATCTTGAAATTGGAACGAAGAACCACGAAAATGACCTGGGCAATTATATAGGACAAACTTTCGAGCTAACGGTGGAGCAGAAGCCATTTGAGAAGAAAATTTAATCATGCCTGGTTAGAATAATACGGACTATGGTAAGTGTACTCCAAAAAATTGAAGGGAGCTCGCTGTAAGCAATATATTTTATTTCCTCCTGTCACTGGTACTGTTAAAGATATTTTAGGATCGTTCAAAATTAGGCCATTCACGAAGATCAAGGATATGCACGAGGACTGCTGAAATCATGCCGGCCACAACTGTCACAAAAGACCAATTATGCTGGCGTTATTACAATGAAAGTCGAGGGAAAGTCCGAGAATAATTCACAGGTTCTATAGAGCGGAAAGCACAAGATACTCCATCAATCGCAGGGACAATTAACAGTTTTTTGGTTAGCTATAATTCTTCACCAAAAAATTGTGTAAAATTTGATTTTGACGATTGTTCTGCAATGGCAGGTAAAGAAGGTTACGTACAAGCAATTTTAAGAAAAAAAAATACGCTCGAGCATTCTTTTTCCCATTGCTCAACTCATAAAATAAATCTTGTGATCAACGACGAAAACATCCTTTAACACCGTAAAGGATATTATAAGCTTCCTTAGGGCATCGACTGCTCATAGGAAATTAGGTAGTCTAAGAAATACAAAAGCATTCGAACGTTTACACAAAATTTCCCTGAGCTTATTAATTTACTGGAAAAACTATCTATCGAATGAAATT
>CM032446.1:115790783-115820949 GCA_019049505.1 Pachyrhynchus sulphureomaculatus | reverse complement strand
AAAAACAAAGATTTGTTTATCACTGGAAAATGAACGATTAGAGCCTAATTATTCTGTAAATAAAATACTTACAACTGAACAAGAAGACGTACTCAAAGAGTACTATAATCATTGTGCTCTTTTATTTTACGGCTTAACAGCTAAAGAATGCAAGCAGTTTGTGTATTGACGTGCTTTATTCAACAATATGAAAGTGCCTCCATCTTGGAGAGAAAATGAGATGATCGGCAAAGACTGGCTGAAATCATTCAGGCGCAGACATAGTTTGTCTATAAGGCGACCAGAGCCATGTAGTCTCCAAAGGCCACAGCCTTTAACCAGAAACAATGTGGACAAGTTTTATGACAATCTGGGAGATTTGATCAATCGCAACTCTGCATTTTGCGGATGGAACTTCGTATATTCAATCAGAATGAGACCTTTACTACAACGGTACATAAACCTCAAAAAGTTATTGCTCCCAAAGGCAAGAAAAGTATAAGGAAAGTCTCGAGCGAAGTAAGGCGAACGCTGGTAACAACGTGTTGCATTATAAGCGCAAGTAGCATTGCTTTACCCCCTGCAATGGTTTTTCCTCGAAAAAATTTTAAAGAACACATGATTAAAAATACACCACCACACGTGGATTTGCATCACTATCCGGCTGGATAAACTCCACCATATTCCCAGAAGTGATAAAACATTCTAATGCATTTAAAGATAATCCATGTATTTTAATAATGGACAACCATGAATCCCACTTATATGTGGAAGCATTAGATTTGGCAAAGAATGCAGGTGTTCATATTCTCACCTTATACTCTCATACATCAGCCAAATTGCAACCACTTGATGTTGGAATAAGTCCCTCAATGGTGTATGACAATGCAGCCATTGATTTCTGGCTTTTAAGACATCCTGGTAAGCCAGTTACCATATACGACTTAGTGAAATCATAGGACACAGCCTTTCAAAAGGCCATACCCCGATACATATTTACAAATTCTTTTGCTAAGTGTGGTATTTACCCCTACGATAGGCACATATTTACCGACGATGATTTTCTACCTAAATCGATTACTAACCGCCCTTGTCCGATTGTTTTTCTCACGATGAAGGTATTTTACAGTCCATTTTTAGGAGCAGACAATACACACTTAATTCAAGCTGAGATATCTGACTCTCCAATAAACATGGTGAGTTCACTAGAGCCGCATGCGACGTCAGCCCAGACAATCTACTTTACAGAAATATGAAAATCGGTCGAAACATTGGGAAGCTCCCGTAAGAGCACAAGCACCCCAGCCAAATGTTACGACCTCAGTTGAAATTTGTGGACAATTTGCTTCACACGCACAGACTACACAAACACAAACACCTGATGGCTCCAAAGACCTTATCGGAACTTTGTAGAATGACATTGATGACTGGAAAGGTACTGCCATAGATACTCCCGATAAATGCACCAAATACTTCATCGACTTCTCGTTCGGATCAAAAGATTTTTAGATCTCCTTTTGAGTTTAGGGAACCGATGAAAGCTGGACCAAGGCAAACTAACAGAAAACGAAGGAAAACAGGACGCAGCTTAATTGCTACCGATAAGCCCGAGAAGTTTTTATTAGAACACGAAAAGGCAGCTGCTAAAAACAAGAAAAACGCAAAAAAAAGCAAAAAACAGTCTGCAAAAATCTTAGAAAGTGACGAAGACGAAGATGACGAAAACATATAATTAGACTCTGATACTGACAGTGATTGGACAGAAGGATAACAAGATGAAGACTTAGAACTTGAATTATAACTTTGACTGAAAAACACTTGGAAAAACCACTACCTCGTCTGTCACGTGAAGGAGAGTTTGTTGTAATTCAATTAACATCAAAAAGAGAGAAATCGTTATTTATCGGAATGCACCGAAAAGAAAGAAATTGCGATAGAATACTACATATCCTTCCTTAGACGCAAATCTAGCACTGAAAGTTTTCACATGCCCGATAAACCTGATCTCTCTCTTACGAAGGAGGACGACTTAAAATTTATTCTGCCAAAGCCTTCGATGAAGGGGTGCTGCAATCAAGGCCTTATTACATTTTTCCATTTGACTTTTCTTGTTTTAAAATTCGTTAAATTTTTTAGCCAAAACCAGTTTTTTTTCTTTTTTATTAGATCTAGTAAAGTCGTTGGTTTTTATTTTATGTTAAGGAGGCGATTTTTGTTTAATTCTTTATATTGTTTAAGTCCTTACAATGTTTTTTTAAGTACTGTATAATAACATTTTGTATCTCATATTATAATCTAATTAATATCTCCGTCTAGCGATACTTGATTTAAAACAATAAGATGTCTTGAGAAACAGACGTTTTTGTTTTCAGAAGGTATTTAATTGATTGTCCTGGTCATTGATGATAATGACGTAATGTCACTTACTTTTGTAAGAATTAATATAAAAGATTTTGGCAATATATTCGATTTATTTTATTATTTACATACTACTGGGCTACTATCTCCTCTTAGTGCCACCGTATACTGTAGGGGTGAACCACTGTATCCACGTACCGATACCGTACACAGTAACTCAATTCTCATTTTTAGTGTTCCGTACGGAACACTTATAAGATCACTTCGGTGTCTGTCTGTCTGTCTGTCGGTCTGTCTGTCTTCTGTCTGTCTGTCTGTCTGTCTGTCACACCCGATTTTCCTCCGAAACTATTTGACATAGAAAGGTGAAATTTGGTAATAATATAGGATTTGATGGCCTCATCAGAGCCATGTAGTTTTGAGAATTAAATTTGACTTAAGGGGTTAGTTTTGGGGGGTGAAGTCGGAAGTGAAAAAAAAATTTTTTTACTAGGTCATCGAGTGTGGTGTCAAATGAAAGCTTGTGAAAACACGAGTAAAAAATATATATATAATATTATACTTGCGCGCACTTTTCTTTGTATTATTTTAAAAATTCGCGAAAAAATCGCTGTCCCGGGCCTTATCTCGAAAAGTACTTATCAAAAAATTTCGAAAAAATTCTGGAATATTCTCCACGGGGTGTAGATTGAACGAAAATTATCACGAGTGCATTACCTTTAATAATTTATATGGTATATAAAAAAAACAAAAATTTCAAGGTCATCAGATTTCAGTAAAGATTGGAAACAAACTTTGTTGAAAACTCATTTGGGGTGTGTTTTGTGAAGTCACTGATCATTTTATACCACCGTAACATAAATTTTTGACTTAAGGGGTTTGTTATAGGGGTGAAATCGAAGTGAAAAATTTTTTATTTTACTAGGTCATCGAGTGTGTGGTGTCAAATGAAAGCTTGTGAAAACACGAGTAAAAAATATATATATATAATGTAATCCTTGCCCACACTTTTCTTCATATTACTTTTAAAAAATCGCTGTCCCCTACCTTATCTCGAAAAGTACTGATCATAAAAGTTTGAAAAAATTCTGGAATATTCTCCACGGGGTATAGATTGAACGAAAATTATCACGAGTGCATTACCTTTAATAATTTATTTGATATATAAAAAAAAATTTCAAAGTCACCAGTTTTTTAGTAAAGATTGGAAACAAACTTTGTTGAAAACTCATTTGGGTGTGTTTTGTGAAGTCACTGATCATTTTTATACCACCCTAACAAAAAATTTTATTTTAAAAAAACAATCAACGTACGGAACACTAATTGTGCAAGTTCAACTTGCACTTGACCGGTTTTATTTTTTTTAAATATGAGTAGTTCGTTTTTGGTGGTGGTTTACTGAAAATGTATTAATACCATAAGATAGCCCAACAAATGGACTTTCTTGTGTGAGGGTGCCAGATTGGTTTTTAATTATTATCTACGTGCTAGAGCCTGCCGAAAAATAATGAGCTACTGTTCCCGACATGACCCTATCTCGGAAGTTATACCAAATGTTGCTACTTTACTTAAATATCTGGTAAAGAAAAAAACTGCCCTAAGGACTTCTAAGTTATCGAACATGGGAACCTCGCTTAAAGTGAAATAAGGAATTGATTCGATTTTGATGACAATTATAATTGTTTGATCGCAACTCTAGTGGATCCTAAATTTAAGATTAATTTCTTAGGTATAGTATCGACAGACAGAGGTCGACAGAAGCTTCTTTTAGAGGTTCTGAAAATAAGCTATGATGATTCTCCGTCTACTGGAGGGGATCGCCGCCACCAAGTAAGAAAAATGTTGGGGACCTTGATGTCACCATTAAAATGCACGATACTTTTTTTTTTAGGAGTGTTTTAATGAAATTGTGAATGCATGGTGGTCAGCTAATGTCAAACAGTATCTACTTTTAACTAAATTCGCTAAAATTTATCTCTCATCGCTTTCCCAGCAGTGTTTAAAATGAAAGGCTTTTTCTGAGGCCGGAATTGTATATGAAAATATGCGTAACCGTTTACTTCCAACGAATGCTGAGAAGTTCACTTTCATTTATCATAATTTGCCTCTAGTTAACTCTAAGTATTGTGTTCGAGTTTAATTCATCTAATTGATATGTAATCGATTTTTGAAGATCATTGAACTTTTTAGTTTTTTTTTTTTAAATTCAGATCGCAATATTATGTAACATTTCTTATTAAAGCAATTTCATAATTAAAATGCCTCCTCTTATTTATTTATATCATCACTAGCCACTTCTTGTCTACTCCTGGAGTTAGGACTCTCCCAAGCTTCTCCATTCGTCCCTATTCTGAGCCCTTCGACACCAATATTTTCCACCTATTCTGGGCACGTCGCCTACCCATCTCGTTGGCGGGCTTCCTCGTCCTCGTGTTGTTGGCCTAGACCCTAAAAAGGTTATTCTTGTCCATTTATTACCATTATTCCTTGCAATATGTCCTGCGCAACTACCTTTCAATTTTATAATTCGTTCGATAATATCTTTTGTACCCGTCCTGCGCCTTAACTCTTCATTTCTGATCTTATCTCTGAGCATTGTTCTCAACCTATTTGCACTTTTCTGGCGAGATGCAAGAATTAAACACTAGTCTTTTTAGATTTATGGGAATTTCTTCATTCTTTAATATATAGTTCAATCCCTCGAAGGCAGCCCAAGTTAGTCCAATTTTGCAAAAAATTTCTAATTATTTTTCCGATTGTAATATTATGTCCCAGGTATGTATATTCGTTTACGTTTTCTATGTTACTACCATCCATCTTGATTTTTATTTATATTCAATGCCTAAACTATCCGGCCATTACCGGATACTAGGTGATTATCCGGCCGAATACCGAATAGTGAAAAAGTTAGCAGGGTAGGCCGGATACCGGATGATAACCGTATATTCGTTGCATCTCTACAAAATACCTAGCCCCAGAAAACAAAAAAATAATTACTACATTGGACTTTTTCACACTAAAAATAACTTAATCCTCTACAACCTAGAATTTTAAATAACATATACTTTAAGGTCAGATATTAGTCACAAACAAAAATTAAGCAGAAATATTTCACAACTAAAATTTGAGATTTTTATCTAAATTCTATTAAAATTAAAAATAATTATAACACCATTTTCAGATTCCTCCACTCCAAACTCTGAGACGGAAGTATAACACGGCATGTACAAAGCAACCCCTCCCCCACCCTATGTTTAGCCATAACTAATTGAAAATAAGGAAAAAATAATACAATTTTCAGGTCTCCCGACTCCGAAAGCCTGAAAAGGTAATATATTATCCCCCTGTAACTATTTTTTGTTTGCGCCTATGAAAGAATCACTGGGAGGACAGCGATTTGGAAGCAATGAAGAAGTCGAGGAACACGTGCGCAATTGGCTTACAACCCGCCCTCAAACCTTTTATGACCAGGGAATACGGTAAAAGTGTGTAGATCACGCAGTAGACTATATTGAAAAATGTTAAATCAATGATTTGTGTATAAGGTTATTCAATAAACGTATAAAATATATATATATATAATATATATATATATATATATATATATATATATATATATATATATATATATATATATATATATATATATTTTATATATATATATATATATATATATATATATATATATATATATATATATATATATTTTATATATATATACAGTAATACCCCGCTTAGCGCGACCCCCCCGTTACGCGCGGTTTCACTATAACGCGAATTTCAAATTTCGCGCTCATGTAGTCATTAACTTCTCTATGGTCGCGGGGGATCCCCGCTTTCTCTGAATATTCTCTTTGAAGAATTGGGAATTCCCTGTCCTTCGACTTTGTTCTATGGGGATTTCCTCGTTCGTTTCGTGTGTTCATTTGTTCCGTAATGTTAGTTCGGTCGGCTGGCAGTTTTGTTTTAATATTTATTGGAGATACATACATACATAATTTAACCCTACGTTAAAAATGCCGCCTGTAAAGAAAAAAGAGCGTAAAAGCGTCACTTTGGAATTGAAGATGAAAGTGTTAAGAAGAATGGAAAATGGAGGCAAAGCAACAATTGTTGGGAGAGATTTTGGACTCTCAGAATCGACTGTGAGAACGATTTATAAAAATCGGGAAAAAATTAAAATCTCCAGCGAAGGTTCAACACCTATAAGTGCAACAAAACTTTCTCGTTCGAGATCATCTATCTTAGAAAGAATGGAGAAATTACTGTCAGTCTGGATCGAAGATTTGAATAAGAAGAAACACACCACTAAGTCAAGATCTCATATGCACAAAAGCAAAATCTTTGTATGAGATGCTGAAAACAAAAGAAGGAGAAGGGAGTGCCACTCCGACTTTTGCTGCCAGCAGAGGCTGGTTCCATCGGTTCAAGCAGCGTTCTAATCTTCACAATATATCCACATAACAGGCGAGGCGGCCAGCGCGGACATTCAAGCTGCAGCTGAGTTTCCAGACAAGTTTCAAGACTTCGTTAGACGAGAGAAAATTCCTGCTTGTCTCATCTTCAATGTTGATGAGACCGCACTTTACTGGAAAAAAATGCCATCTCGAACATTCATTTCTAAGGAAGAACGTCAAGCCAGTGGTTTCAAAGCTGCGAAAGATCGACTAACACTTCTGCTGGGTGGTAATGCCACTGGTGATTTCAAACTGAAACCTTTACTAGTGTACCATTCAGAAACACCCCGTGCAATGCGAGGCACAGACAAGACAAGTCTACCAGTTGTGTGGCGATCAAACAGAAAGGCGTCGGTTACACGGGAAATTTTTCAAGAATGGTATTCTAATAGTTTTTGCCCATCAGTCAAATCATACTGTGACAGAAATGGGCTTGAACCTAAAGTTATATTACTCTTAGACAATGCCCCAGGACATCCACCTCACTTGATACGCCCAGAGACTTAAAAGTGTACGTAAAGTTCCTTCCACCAAACACTACGTCAATATTACAACCTATGGACCAGGGAGCAATAGCAAACTTCAAAGCTTATTACCATCGCCGCACTTTTAGCCAACTAATTCATGAAACTGACGGGGAAGGAAGACAGTCTATGCGAGAGTGGTGGAAGTCATACAACATTATGAAGTCTATTCACAACATAGAAGAGGCTTGGAAGGAAGTTAAAATGAGTTGTATGAATGGGGTGTGGCGTAATCTTTGGCCAGATGTAGTGGAAGCACCTAGAAGAATTGTCCAGATGCAGAGACAAGTGCTTGAAGACATTGCTGCAATGATTGAGGGGTCTGAACTTGAAGATGTCACGGTAGAAGATCTCGTAGAACTTGTAGCAACGCACGACGATCCTATTAGCAATGAAGATCTGATCGAGTTACAGAATAATCCTATCTACGATGAGGAAGAACAAGTAGAAGAGAAAGTTTTATCTTCAGGGGAAATACAAAATGCACTTTCAAAAATTTATTCAGGTTTGGACATATTGCAGAGTATAGACAATAATGATGACCGTGTCTTGACCGTGTGTCAAACAATTAAAAACAGTGTTGGGTGTTATGAACGTATTTTACAAAAACGTAAACAAAACGTTACCCAAAAGACAATAGATGTATTTTTCCGTAAAAAATAAGAGTATGTATTGCATAAAGTGTTCTTAGAATTAAAGTGATTGATTAAAATGATTTGTATTTTTTTGTATTAAATTTTGACTATGTTTAATCATAAACCTCGATATACGCGAATTTCAGTTAACGCGATTTTTTTCGGAACGTATCCCTCGCGTAAAGCGGGGTATTACTGTATATATATATATATATATATATATATATATATATATATATATATATATATATATATATATATGTATATATATATATATATATATATATATATATATATATATATATATATATATATATATATATATATATATATTATATATATATATATATATATATATATATATATATATATATATATATATATATATATATATATATTTTATATATATATATATATATATATATATATATATATATATATATATATATATATATATTTTATATATATATATATATATATATATATATATATATATATATATATATATTTTATATATATATATATATATATATATATATATATATATATATATATATATTTTATATATATATATATATATATATATATATATATATATATATATATATTTTATATATATATATATATATATATATTTTATATATATATATATATATATATATATATATATATATATATAGGGTGTTTTTTTATAGAGGTATAGAACTTTGAAATGGAATAAAACAAAGATGAGTTTTTTAAATTGACATGAAATTTACTTTATTCGAAAGATAATCTTCTGGCATTATAATTTAAATATGACTTCTGGCATATGACCGCCACGGCTGGCTCGGACATAGTCTAATCTGGAGGTCCAATTTTCGATGACTTTTTCCAACATTTGTGGCCGTATATCGGCAATAACGCGGCGAATGTTGTCTTCCAAGTGGTCAATCGTTTCGGGCTTATCGGCGTAGACTGGCGACTTCACATATCCCCACAGAAAATAGTCTAGCGGCGTTAAATCGCACGATCTTGGAGGCCAATTCACGAGTCCGAAACGTGAAACTATGCGGTTACCAAACGTTTCCTTGAATAAATCAATTGTGGCACGAGCTGTGTGACATGTTGCGCCGTCTTGTTGAAACCACAGCTCCTGCACATCATGGTTGTTCAATTGATGAACGAAAAAGTAATCATGGCTCTATAGCGGTCACCATTGACTGTAACGTTCTGACCAGCATCGTTTTTAAAGAAGTACGGACCAATGATTCCACCAGCCCATAAAGCACACCAAACAGTCAGTTTTTCTGGATGTAACAGTGTCTCAACATACACTTGAGGATTATCATCACTCCAAATACGGCAGTTTTGTTTATTGACGTATCCATTCAAACAAAAGTGAGCTTCATCGCTAAACAAAATTCGCTTATGAAAATCAGGATCAACGGCAATCTTGTTTTGGGCCCATTCTCCGAATCTACGCCTTGCTAGGTGATCGTGTGGCTTCAATTGTTGCACGAGTTGGATTTTGTAAGCACGCAAACCAAGATCTTTCCGCAAAATCTTCCATAAAGTGGATGGACACATATCCAATTCCTGTGCACGATGGCGGATAGACTGATTCGGGTCTTCCTCTACGCTACGCTCTACAGCAGCAATGACTTCTTCTGTACGCACTGTACGACGTCTCTGTGGATGCGTATTATCATTTAGAGTAAACGTCGTGCGAAAACGTTCCATAGTTAATCGAATCGAATTAATTGCTCTGATGGACGATTATATTGACCGTAAAATGGACGCAGTGCGCGATACGTATTTCGAACAGAACCATGATTTTCAAAATAAATTTGCACAATTTGGAAGCGTTGTTCAGGCGTCAGTCTATTCATGTTGAAATGCCAAACCAAACTAAACATAAATCAGTTAAAAAAGTGTTGCCAACTTAAAGTTTTATACCTCTATAAAAAACACCCTTGATATATATATATATATATATATATATATATATATATATATATATATATATACATATATATATATACATATAAGTAGTAGGGACTGGGGGCTTAAGCCTCACCCCCCCACCACTTTTCTGATTGGTCGACCTTGACCCAAGCCACGCCTCCTAAGCCACACCTCCTTGTCTGGGCTCAGTGTCGCTGCAAATTTCGTGCAGTTCATTTCGATCCTAAAACATTAGCATTGATCGTCCCCACTTCCTAATCGCGCGCATGAGCCCTCCCACTTAACTCTGATTGGTCGGGGCTACTTTTGGTCCCGCATACTTTAATGCTTCAGCTCCCCACCCCTTTTCTGATTGGTCAGACTTGGCTCCGCATACTACCTCTCACCACTTTCTTCTCATCACCACCCCTTCCCCACAGCTTACAGTAACATACAACTACTTAAGAGCAAGCGCCTCATTTGCAAACCAAGTTGCAAGAAGCAAAGTATAAAACTATTAAAAACTTAAATAAAATGGCAGCTTACGAAGTTTTATATTGCGAAAATGATAAGCGTCATGTCTTCATGAATGACGCAAATAATGAACACATGGTCTCTATTTATGGCGATGAATTTATACATTTTGACGGAAAGGAAAAAGATTTAGTTCATGAAAGGCAAACTTGTCTTATAATAACAGATAAAAATAATTTTGAAGAAGAGGAAGACAGTGAAAACGATTTGGTCGATGAGGGGATCAATGACATTGGAGATGAAAATGTCTGTGGAGAAGAAGGATTGGTTAGAATAAAAACAGCAAGTGCAGCAGAAACATTGCAACCGGATTATTTATCAAGACAAGTTTGCGTTTTCCAAAGTTATGCCGTCATAGTGTCTAGTTCTGGTGGTGTTTATAGTGTATGCCACAAATGCTATTATCAGCACGCATTGGAGGTGCCAGTGGGGAAACATAACTTTGTTTCAAACCATTACAAACGTTTAATGGGGTGTTGTGGGAACGATTTACATTGCACGATATGTGAAGTTCCACTTTTTGTTATCTGCCACCCCCAGGCATGTATTGTTTGTAATGGAGGTGAAATTAAAAAAATGGAGAACCATGTGTTTAATAGAGAAGACCTTAATAAATAAAACTCTTTAAATCTATTTATAATTGTTTTATTTACCTTTTACTTATATGGCTTTATAAAACAAATAGGTAATTTTCAACCCCAACAATTTCTGTAATTATGTAGTAATTTTACATTACCTTACGCACAATGGCATGGATTGTTAAAATTCATATGGAAATAACATTCTGGAATCCTTTTATGTGGGAACGATTTACATTGCACGATATGTGAAGTTCCACTTTTTATTATCTGCCATGTATTGTTTGTAATGGGGGTGAAATAAAAAAAAAATGGAGAACCATGTTTTTAATAGAGACGACCTTAATAAATAAAACTCTTTAAATCTATTTATAATTGTTTTATTTACCTTTTACTTATATGGCTTTATAAAACAAATAGGTAATTTTTAATCCCAACAATTTCTGTAATTATGCAGCAATTTTACATTACCTTACGCACAATGGCACGGATTGTTAAAATTCATATGGAAATAACATTCTGGAATCCTTTTAAACTAATTAGCTTTCAACAAATAATATTAAAAGAAGAAAAAATAAAACATTCGTTAAAAATGATATTTATTTTAATCTACAAACTTAAACACCCTAAATATAATTTTAAAAAGAAAAAACTGAAATTTTTCTAAAAATTTTATTTATAAAAATTTCTAAAAAATCTTATTTTAAAAATTATATTTATAATTGAAAGGCCTTTTACAATGCCTGCTAGGCTGTCGTCTGCTAGGTATTGGCGGCTGTTCCTCAACAACGTCTATGACAGCATCTTCCAGCGGTATTTCCAATGGGGCTTCTAATATTGATTCCAGATATTTATTTAGGGACCATTCATTGCTTGATGTTGAGGGCTCCATTGAAAATACCATTTCTGCCAATGTTGATTGCTCTATTTGTGGCTCCATCGGCGACGTCATTCCTGTCGATTGCCCCATTGCTGAGATTAAGGGGTTGTTAGTGAGCGGTGCGGAATTATAGATTTGTATCCCACCTCTTAAAAGATTCGGCACATTTTCATCTTGCGCTTGAAATTCGTAAATTTCCGTACTATCATGCAGGAGAGCGAAAAGCACTGTTGAGTCAATTTGTTTACAAACTTTTACAGCTTCTTTGGGAATACCCCATAAACGTTCTAAACTGCTCAAAAAATTAATAGGCGGCCAAATAATGGTCTCGCCAGAGTACATCGAAGAACACTCATGATAACTTTCCATTTTAGATTAAGTATTTTTTCTTTCTAAAATCAGTTAAGATGTTTAAGTTTGTAGATACTGAAGAATTGAAGCATTACCTGGCAATATAAAGAGATACGAAGTACCAACCCAAAGTCCTACCTTGAAATCCGATGCCAATGGGTGTCCTCGTTCGATCTGACCCAACTGCGCATGTCTACATGTGCCGCGCATGGGTGAAAATGGGTAAAAATGGGTGAAAAAAAAAAAACCTCATAAATCAAAAAAATAAAAAAAAAAAAAAAAAAAAAAAAAAAAAAAAAAAAAAAAAAAAAATCGAAGGAAAAAAAAAAAAAAAAAAAAAAAAAAGTCGAAAAAAAAAAAAAAAAAAAAAAAAAAAAAAAGTCGAAAAAAAAAAAAAAAAAAAAAAAAAAAAAAAAAAAAAAAAAAAATCGAAGAAAAAAAAAAAAAAAAAAAAAATCGAAAAAAAAAAAAATATATATATATATGGACTGCTCATGCTCACCTTGACTTGACCTCTAGACGAGGGGACTTTAACCCGTTCGCCGTAGCAGCGCATCATGGTGCCAAGCGGTACCAGGCGTACCATGCGGTACCAGGCGTACCTGTTTATATAAAACCGAGTCGTATGCATTCGTTCGTTTAGTCTGAGTTTGTGCTTACATTCCTAAAATATACTTTGCGCCTTTCTGTGTGACTGTTTCAGTGTATATAAACCATACTTTGTGCCTTTGTGTGTGGTTGTGCATAGGTTTTTGGTTTGTAATTTCTTTTTAAATTAATTGAACTTAAATTTTTATTTCTATATTTATATTTTATAATGAGTTCTTTAATCGACTTAACAAAATTTAATTTAAAGTATGCTTGCAAGGTTCACGATCTTATGGACTGTCCTTTTTGTGGGTTAACGGGGGAACAGCTAGAGGAAAAAATGACAGAAATAGATTTAAATGTAAATAATTCGGGGGGAGATGGCTTTCAAAATTATATTACTTTAATGGGGCCAGAGGATTTCTTATATTCAGGGGGAACTAATGATTTTAAAATGGATGTGAATGAATCAGAAATGGGTGAAGTTAAGCAGACAAATAATAACTTGTTAGAAATTAGCGAGAATCATACAGATGTCTTAAATCAACTCATTAGAATTTTCAATGATGCCAAGGAGTTTGAAACTCCTCATGAGTCAACAATAAATATTGCCGATTTGTGTGACAATAGTTCAGACGATTTTCAAATTTATTTTAATTCAATGGAACAAGGGGATCAAAAACGTGAAGATGCTTTTCCAAATTGTTTTAATTCAAAGGAACAAGGGGTTTGTGAACAAGATTATCAACAACGCGATAAATATGTCTGCTTAGCTTCACCCATTTCTGAGGCTTCAAATGTAGTTGGAACAAATTTTGGGGAAGCGATTCAAGAAGTTTCTGAGTGGGGGCGAATTACGTTACATTCTTCTATTTCTGTCGATGTAAAAGAAAATTCGGCAGAGAAAGTTTCTGTAATTAACATTTCCCATGAGGAGTGTACACCAACACCTAATTTACATTTCTCTGCTAAATCTGTAAATGTTTTTAATAAAACGGTTTCTGAAATTGTAGGGGATATTGAGGTGTATTCTGTGGTTGAAAATTGCAATCACAGTAAACTTCAGTATCCACTACAATTTCAGAAAAGAAAAATTAAACCCAAAATTAATTTTGACGAAATTTTGGTAGTTGAAATTGGAGAGGATATTCAAACGCATTCTGAGGCTGAAAATTGCATTAAAGTTCAGTACCCCCTACAATTTCAGCAACCCAAATTTAAGCCTGAATTTAACCCTAACGGAATTTTGAAAGCTCAAATTCAGAATGAAACTTCCGAAAATTTATTTGAAACAAGTTCTCAGAGCTTGAATCAAATAAAGTTAGGTACTAAACGTCCTGCGTCTGAGCCTTCAGAAAGTTGCGGGGTTAAAAGGGTTAAAATTAATTCTGTTTTAAAAAACCCGTTTTAAACCAAAAAAAGAACGGCTCCTTAGATCCTATTAGAAGTGAATTGGATAAATTTTTACATGCTAAATCTAAAGCTTCATTATCTGAGGATGAAGCAAGACGTGGTTCTGCAACATTGAAATCGATGGTGTATAATCACTTCAATTTTGATAATGTGTGCAATAATTTATGTAATTCAAGTCTAAGGGATGTGAAAAATGTAATAA
Organism: Pachyrhynchus sulphureomaculatus; assembly: GCA_019049505.1. Classification (NCBI taxonomy): domain Eukaryota; kingdom Metazoa; phylum Arthropoda; class Insecta; order Coleoptera; family Curculionidae; genus Pachyrhynchus; species Pachyrhynchus sulphureomaculatus. The sequence goes on along the minus strand of CM032446.1, from coordinate 115,806,524 downwards.
AAAGGCAGGGGGAACTTCTTCTAAATTTAGGAAATATATTTTTTAGCCCCTGCTTTGGTCAAAATTTAAAAAAGTATTAACTTTTGCGGGGAGGGGGGATAAGTTTTCTTATTTAAAAATACGCAAAAGTGTTTCATATTCAGTTTAAAATGGCTTTCCTATGCACACTATGCCTCAAAGAATTTAAACTGAGACAGCATGCCGTAAGACACCTCAAGGAAATATGTTTGAGCACAGACACATCTTTAAACCTAGATGAGCATTTAATTGATAGTAAGTATCCCTCTAAATACATTCTTAAATAATTCGGTAAATAATAAAAAAAATATATATATTTTAATGAAAGCTTATTGTTTCAGTTGATGCTCAGTTTGGCGAGATTAATGCGAAACGGAAGTGTAAAGACTGTAATGTCGCAGTCGACCTTAATAATTGGAAATTTCATCTGAGAACCAACAACCACAAAAGCAACAGCAGTATTAAGTATGGGGATGGAATTGACCTTATTAGGAGCGCTTTCAAGTGCCGAATCGCCGCATACAAAGTTTATTCTCCGAATTTCTACGTCGACATTAAGAAATTTCAACAAGAAGTTTATAGAAAATTTATATCGTTGATTCGGCAGACACAACAGGAGCATACATCCACTAAGGTCAATGTAGAACTATTTGGCGTCTACTACTCTCCCACTTTAAAGTCTACAGCAGTAAAATCATTCAACACTCCCTTCCATATCGTGACTGAGACGACTAATTTAGACGAATTGTATGACGATTTATTCAAGACGTTGTCGACCAAAGCTGATGAACTACCGGAACGCGACTCAGGTAAATTGGGTATTTCTATTTTATCGTTAATGTTTTATTTCAAGTAGGGAAAGTGTTACATTTTTAATACTAAATATTTATTTTTTCTTTTAGGTTGGATATTACAACAAATTCTACATTTGGAAGTGAATATCAACAAGCACAATCCCTTATGTGCAGCTTCCTACATTCCAATTCCAGAGTTTCGGGGCAGCTTAGTCAACGTCATGAATGAAGATGACTGCTGTTTCGCATGGGCTGCTGTTTCGGCCGTATGTAAGCCCATAGGGAACCCTAGAAAAACCTCCTCTTATCCGGACTTCCGAACTATCTTCGATTTCACAGGTATACATTTTCCGGTCGAATTAAAGCAAATTAGCACATTTGAAAGGAATAATAATTTGTCCATAAACGTTTATGGAATTGAAAAATTTTTTAGAGATGGTGCATATACATATGAAATTGTTGGGCCTTTACACTACAACATTAACAAAAAAGATTTACACATAAATCTACTTATAATTATTTCTCACGATGGTAATAGCCATTATTGTTGGATAAAAGATTTATCTAAATTGTTATTTAAGCAATTATCAAAAAAGAAAATAAAAAAACATTTATGCGACGGATGCTTGCAATATTTTGGTACAGAAAAAAAAACTAAAAAGACACTTAGAACATGATTGCAATTTTGTTCGAATAGAATTTCCTTCAGATAATATGACTTTAGATAAGTTTGGAAATCAGATCCAAGCAAACGTTTTAAAATTTGAAAATATTCAAAAGCAATATAAATGTCCTTTCGTAATTTATGCCGATTTTGAGTGCTACTTAAAAAATATTGAAAATAAACAATCAGCACTTAATAATTCAGCATCATATACCATTAAAACTGCTGAACATATACCATATTCATTCGCTTACTACATTAAATCTTCATTTGATGAAAATCTTGTATCGTTGAAACTTTATCGCGGGACCGATTGTGCAAAAAAGTTTATTGAATTTATTGAACAAGATGTAAAAAACCTTTATAATAATTATTTAAAAAATCAAAAGCCGATGAATAAATTAAACCCTTCGCAGCAGGATGAATATCATAATGCAATTGTCTGCTATTTATGCGAAAAACCATTTTCAGCGGGAAACTTTGTAAAATGTATGGATCATTGTCATATAACTGGAAATTATCGTGGAGCAGCTCATTCTATTTGCAATTTACATTTCAAAATTCCAAATTACATTCCAATAATTCTTCATAATTTAAAAAATTACGATTCACATTTATTTATAAAATCGCTGTGTAACAACAAAGAAAATATTAGTGTTATTGCTCAAAACAAAGAAAAATATATTTCATTTAATAAACAAATTATTGTAGGTAAATATGACAGCCAAAACAAAAAAAAGGAAAGTGTTAAATTAAATTTACGGTTCATAGATTCCTTTCAATTTCTACCAGAATCTCTAGAATCGTTGTCAAATACTCTAGAAGACGCTCAGTGTCTTGAAATAAAGAAACATTTTTCAGACGAAAGACAATTTTACTATATCAGACAAAAAGGAGTATTTCCATATTCTTACGTTGATTCTCTTGACAAATTAGGTGACAAATGTTTGCCGTCTATTGATAAGTTTTATAATAATTTAATTGACGAGAATATTTCTGCTGAAGATTATCAAAGAGCTCAAGAGGTTTGGGCAGTATTTAATTGTTCAACGTTAGGTGAATATTCTGATATTTATTTAAAGTCCGATGTTTTACTTTTAGCTGATATATTCGAAAACTATAGAAATACTTGTTATAAAACTTATAAACTAGATCCGGCCAATTATGTTACTAGCCCTTCTATGTGTTGGGACGCCATGATGAAATTTACAAAAGTAGAACTAGACTTGTTGACAGATCCTGATATGCTTCATTTCTTCAAAAAAGGAGTTCGTGGTGGAGTTAGTACTTGCACATCTCGCAAATCTGAAGCCAATAATCCTTTTCTTGATAATTTTGATCCAAAAAGGGCAACAAAATATATTGCATATTTAGATGCAACAAACTTGTATGGTTTTGCAATGAAGCAGTTCTTACCAGAAAAGAATTTTGTTTGGCTTTCTGAGGATGAAATTAAAGCAATTAATATTTTAGAACTTTCAGATACATCATCTATCGGGTATGTTTTTGAAGTTGACTTAGAATATCCTCATTATTTACATGACAATCATAACGACTTTCCGTTCTGTCCCGAACAGTTTACACCACCAATTTCAAAATACTCTAAATTAATTCCAAATTTAAATAATAAGAGTAACTATATTATTCATTATCGCTCCTTAAAACAATGTTTAAAATTCGGACTTAAACTTTTAAAAATACATCGAGGAATTAAATTTACCCAATCTCCCTGGCTAGCTAAATACATTGACTTAAACACTAATTTAAGAAATGCTTCAAAAAATAAGTTTGAAAAAAATTCATACAAATCAGCAAATAACAGCGTTTTTGGGAAAACTATGGAGAATGTCGATACCCGCGTAGATATTAAGCTAGTATCGCAATGGGAGAGAGAAGGTACTAAGATGTGTGCTGAAAAATTAATTGCAAAGCCACAGTTTAAAGATTTAAAGATTTTTTCTGAAAATTTAGTAGCAATTCAACTTCAAAAGGTATGCATAGAATATAATAAACCCATTTATGTTGGAATGAGTATCTTGGATATTGCAAAAACTGTAATGTATGAATTTTATTACGGATATTTGAAATTAAAGTATGGAGATAATGTAAGTTTATTGTACACGGATACTGACTCGTTGATATTAGAAATTGAGACCGAAAATTTTTATGAAGACATGAAGCAAAATCTGGAAAAATTTGACACCTCTAACTTTCCCGATCCAAATATTCATGATATGCCCATATCTTTATCGGTAGTTGGTAAATTTAAAGATGAATATAAAGGAGTTCCTATAGAAAGTTTTTATGGCACTGGTGCTAAAGCTTATTGTGTAAAATCAAAAGATAGTTTAGACAAAAAAGCGAAAGGCATCCGTAAAGTATGTGTAAGAAAGCAGTTAAATTTATCAGATTATAAAGATGTTGTAGAAAAAGATAAGAAGGTTTTCTGCACAATGTATGTGTTTAAGTCAAGTATGCACAATATTTATACAAATTTAATAAATAAACTAGCCTTGACGAGCCACGATGATAAAAGATATTCTCTTCCACATACCACAAAAACTTTTGCATGGGGGCATCGGGATATTGTCGACATGGATGAAATGTTGGAATATTTAACAAGTTTACAATCTAATTCTACTTTTGAGCATGTAGCCAAAAAGCGGCGCACAGACACTGATGACTAATCCCTATATAATATGTAATATGAAACATTAGCATTTAGTTAGAACAATGAGCTCCTCTTTGTTAATAGTGCTGTTCTCCTTGGTTGGAAATACAATATATGTTAATCATATGCCTAATTCAATTAGAGCTGAAATTTGCATTAGTAAGATTCAGAATGACACTGATTGCTACAAACCGATGAGAATGGTTTACATTTCTGGTAATAAATTTATGTATACATATAATGTTACTAAGGATGATATATGTGGCATTAACTACCTAAAAATAAATTATGTGTTTGATAAACAACCAGCAAAATTTTCAAATTGGATACAGTTTGTGCATAAGTTAGAGTGTAACTGTACTACTTTATATATATTTATAGCACTACTTGGATTGTTGTCCATTATCACCATTTTTATAACATTTGTAATTTATTACAAAAACATTTATTAAAAAAAACTCTAAATAAATATTTTTCATGTCTTTGTTTTCACATCCCCACCCCTCCCCTCCATAGCTCTTAACAGATAGGGAATATATAAGTTGCCGTTTAGGCGAAGGTTTAGTTAGTTTTTCATCAAGATGAATAACAAAAACATCGCCAATGTGTTTAAGCAGACAACACCTGCAGTAATAAGTCGAATAGTTATAAATTCTACAGAATATCCTTTAAATAAATCAAACTCCAAATTTGTAAAAATTGGTTTATGTGTCGAAAATGATTTTGAGCCCTGCATAGAATTGTGTGGAAAGAAAAATCAATCTGTGGTGTTAAGCTGGGAGGACTGGCGAGACTTCCTACAGTATCAGGGAGTTATTGTAAACTACATGGTCTCAGCAAACCTGCCTCAAGAATCTATATACTTGAAAAATATGACACTACATTTTGAAAACTTTGCTCAGCTACCCATTTTGAAGATAATGACAGATGGAGGATTGGTGTATTTGGGAAATGAAACAGTTTGCAGGTTATGGGAACAAATTCCTCTGATTGACTACAGGTTAATTATTTTACAAAAGCAAAAGTTTAAGAACTACTTCTATATTTTTAAAAACACATTATTCTGCCAAGCAGATTGTTTAGAGAAAATATATAGCACTCTTTCACCAAAGGACAACCCAAATAGTGAGAACGTGTGCACTATGTTAGAGCTCCTATTGCTTTATCCCGAAAAACTGGAACAAAACTTAAGGGAGAGAAATTTCTATGAAAAAAGTAACTTTTGATGAAACGAAAAATCAACTTCACACGATGCATGTTTGGACGTTTGCCTACCGAAAATCCAGAATGCTGCCACATGACTTTATAAATCAACAACATTTCAAAAGAAGAATTGCATTGTGTGAAATAATTTTAACTCCCGTATTACAAGATATGTATAAAAAAACATTGTTGTAGAATTTCTTTTATAATAAATTTAGATAAGTTGTAACAACATTAACAAATAATAAAATAATTGACAATGTATGTATGTGTTTTATTTTACAATTACCATACATAAAATGTAAAAATCATTATTTTATTTAATAGCGAACTTATTTTAACTGTAAAACTATATTTTAGAAATAAAACCAATATAAATATATAAGAAAATTTAATTATTCATAAAAAAATTATCATACATAAAAAATACATTTGTTAAAGCACATATGCATGGCGACTTCGTGTGAAATGCACATTTTGGTGTTGATGCTTGCAAAGCAGGTTGATCATCTAATTCAATTACTGGCTTGGAAGAATATTTTTTAATATATTCTGCTTTTTCTGTTCCTTTAACGTAGACATAAAGAGCATCTTCAGTAAGTTTCTTAACAATATCGGCAAAATAATGTAGAGGGGTATATCCTTGATTCCAGTAAATACAATGATGATATTTCATTAACCAAGTTGCCTGTTTATTTGATTCGGGAGAAAGTAAATTGAAAGCAAAAGGTTGTTTGAACACAAAATGACTAATTCTATAACCATCAAAAGCAGCTAATTCTTTGGGGATAAATTTGTTCTTTTCATCTTTGAAGCCTTGTACATCAATAATAAGTCTATTATTCATGGTTATGAAGGTCCTAGTTAATTTTTAAATCGTTAAATTTCTTGAATAAAATAGTTTTCTTGGAATAATCTTCTATTATTCTTTTAAGCTCTTCTAATTTTTTAACAAAACTTTCCAACTGTTGATAAAACTGTAAGTTGTTTACCATACTTCCAGAATTAACATATGTGATCTTGTTATACTGAACACATAAACATAAATGATATTTTCTTCGTGGATCTTTATATATTATGAACATCAGAAAGAGTGGGGGTTGGTTTCAAAGTTGTTTTACTATTTTCGTCAATGGATTATAACTAAAAATTTTATCATGGATTATGAGACAATATGCTGCTGTTTTGGCTTGAATTTTCTCTTTTGTTTCGAATTCAATCCTCATCGTTACCGGACCAGTTTGGAGTAAATCCCTTTGGTGTGAGCAGTTAATATAGACAATAGGGGCATTAGTCTTAAATTCGACTGGATTAAATATTGGCTCTATTGGTAAATTATAATATATTTGGCGGAAATCAGAAAACATTTCATATAATGTAGCAAATTTATTAGTTTTAAAATCAAGCTGAAGATCATTGTAAGGATATCTTTCTGAATTTAAAAACACGTTTATATTTCTTAGCTCACAATGATCAAATTTACTCATATCTGCTTTTAAGTTACCGCGCCTATTGTTTTGAAAAGCCATTAAAACATGACGAGGTGTTTCAACTTTTGTGGAAGTTTTTACAGGCCAGTTATGTCTTGTAGTTTCTAATAACTCTGGGTACTCCACTAATTCCCAGCTACGAAAAGTAATAAGAATGTCATTATTCTTATCAACAAGTTTAGTAAGTGCTAGTTCCTGAGGGATGGCTACCGTAAGATGGGGAACCCGCCAGCAGAGTTTCGTTATTTTAATTTTAGGTTTTTCATCAGTTGTAGATACTAGAGCATTAGTATCATCATTACTTCTAATTAGAATTAATTCTTGTTGTGAATTTAAAATTATTTTATTATAATCTTCAAAAAATCCTGAGTACATTCTTAATGGGACACATAAAGAAACATTTCCTTTATCATCAGTCATAATTTTATCTCCAGACTTTGCTTTGGGATACCATCCAGCATTTTCTAATTTTGCACTTTCATTCTGATTATAAGAGATATAACCTTTCAGTGTTGAAGTTATACCAATATCTCGAACAGAATCAATAGTAACACCATTTAAAACATATCTCAGCTCTTTAAATAAAAATGCAGGCGCATTATTTATTAATGTAGTGTTTGCTAGCGGAGTCGTTCCATCCTCCTTAGTAACTTGTAGTTCTAAGTATAGCTCACTTTTGCATGGTAAAGGATATTTTCCTGTTTGTTGTAAAGCAATCCTGATTTCATCATTATTATCAAGTTTTGCAGGATTAAAAGGATCAAAAGAAAGGGCTTCCCAACTCAAAATAGATTCATCCATAAGAATATTTTCTTTAACATTTAAATATTCCATTTTATCTCAGTTTAAATCCTAAACTTAGGAGGAATTGACGATTAGATGATGTTAACCTTTGTGAGTTTGCTTTCTTACTAAACAAAAAGCGTTTGTTTCCCTTCTTATTAATGTTTTTCTTGGTTAATTTCTGTGTGAAATTAAGATATGGTAAATTTCTATTATACAAAATTACCATCGTTCATCTACTTTTTTCAAGTGTAGTCTTAACGTAACGGTTTCTCCTCTCAAATTGACCACATCATCATCTTGATCCAGTATTTTAATGGTTATTTTATCAATCACCTTTACAGTGACAGGAAAATAAATGACGTTTTGTGGTGACTCAATTATTTTGAATCCAGGTGCCACACTAGGAAAGAATTGATGTATTATATGAACAGGATTTCCATTTAAATATGACCCTTCAGCAATACTACAATCAATATTTATCGAATTTATTTTAATAATTTCTGCAGGATAGTCAGATATATGTTCTTTCAAAGGCGCTAATATTTGATTTTTGAATCCTAATAATTTACCAATAGTGCCATCACGGAAAACTATTGGTTTTTCACTTTTTATATGCGTCTTTAAGGTATTATTGTTCGCATAAACATGAAAAGCAAAACCTTCCTTAAGATATTGATCTTGTAAATATTTATTTATATCTGCTAATTCATAACTACCAGTCGGTATAACAGTTGCACTATCTTCATCATGAATCATTAAATTATGACCTTCATCAATATTAGGGATAGCATTAAATGTTTCAAAATTTACAAGTCCAACAACATACTCTGAATTTTCTTCTAGGTATATTGGCGGATTAAAGTCTGTTGTTAAAACAGATGAATTACCACTAATAACAAAACTATATGACATGTTAATGTGAAGTGGTCGAAGAGAATGAATCTAAATAACTTTTACGAATTATTATAAAGAAATTTTAAACATAATTGCCCACAATTAGATCTCTTATAATTTTGAAAATTTTTGTAATTATATTTTACCATATTTTGATTCCCGTCGCTGTTAAAATATGAAATTAACTCGAATGGGGGTCGTAAATTACCATAACTATCAAAATAAATTATATTTTTTCCTTTTTTGATGTAAGCAGTCCAATGCGTTCCTTTACCTTGATCGTCGTCTAGATTTACAATAGCACTTTCAATACGTTTAATTTTCTTTGGTAGTTTATCCCTCATAAATATTCCTCGAAAATTCTTAATTTCCAATAGTTTAACATACTTAATTAAATCGTAATTTGTAAGAGATTTACGAGGTATAGACTTTAACAGTTTTTTGAATATGGCTTTAAATATAATCCACAACCTGTTCTATATGGCTTTAAATGAAGCCCGCTACCTTTTTTCCCAACTGCAATAGATTCCATTGCTTGATTATGTCTTTTATCTTCTTCAAGCTTTTGTTTAGCAGCTTTCGCATCGTTTACAGCTTTAGCTATTCCCGCTGCACCCCCACCTAGAGCCCCTAGTGCCGATAATCCTGCAAATAGTGGTATAAGTGGGAGAAAACCGCCTGTCTTTGGAATCGGTATTACTCTATTTTTTGGAGGTAATATTTTACCACTTTTGTTAATAGCATTTAGTGCTGTGTTTATACTTTGGTGTAAACTTTTAAATCGTTTTCCTTTAAGAGCTTTTCTAGCTTTTGAAATAGCTTGAGATAATGAAACGCCTCGCCCCATACGAGCTCTTCGTGATCTCTTTCTTCTACTTTTTCTTAGACCCATACCTAACTTTCTTTTAACAGTCATTGCGCCACTAATTGCAAGAGCAGCTGTTTTTTCACCAAAACTGGAATCGCTCGCTTTTAACCTCGATGACGCCTTCACACCTAATAACTTATCAGCAGCGTGTCTTTCTTTTATATCCTTCGATTTTGAGTATGCAATATCATGTTCTTTACACGCTTCATCTAATAAATTTATACCTTTATCACCCCGTGCTAGTCGTTTTTCCAGTTTTGTCCCCGGGCCACAAAAATTGTAACCTGGTAAATGTAATTCGAATGGTAACTTATTTATTAAGGTGTTTATTATACCACTTCCCCTTTTGTTCTTTTTTTTGTAAATAGATCTTTTGTTTGCCATTATATAATTGAAATCATAAGACAAACTGATTAGTTTAACGTCAGAACTCAACTTAAATACTCTCATACGGCATGAAAATTGAGAAGCAACCATATTCTTTAAAAATTAGAGACCATGACACTTCGGTAAACAACTTTAGAAAACATGGGAAATTATTTGAAGGAAATAGCAAAAGAGGTTTAATTGTTGGTCCATCAGGCTGTGGCAAGACCAATGTAATAATCAGTTTAATTGAGGATCCAAATGGGTTACGATTTGAAAATTTATATATTTATTCAAAGTCTTTATATCAACCTAAATATGAATATTTAAGGGCACTTTTTAAACCTTTGAAAGAAATTGGTTTTTATGAATCTGATAAAGAAGAAAATATAATTACACCGCAAGAAATACAGAAAAATTCTATAATAATATTTGATGATATTGTGTGTTGCAATCAGAATATAATGAAGGATTATTTCTGCTTCGGAAGACACAAAAACACTGATTGTTTTTATTTATGCCAAACATATTCTTCTATTCCAAAACAATTGATTCGTGATAATGCAAATTTAATTGTAATGTTTCAGCAAGATAATACGAACTTAAGACATATTTATGACGATCATGTTAATGTTGATATGACATTTAATCAGTTTAAAGATTTATGTTTACTATGTTGGAAAGACAAATTTGGATTTTTAGTGATTGACAAAGATTCAAATATTAATTCAGGGCGGTATAGGAAAGGATTCGATTCATTTATTTACTTATAAAAGCAGAAAAATCGTGTTTATATAACAATCATGGATGAACGATTGGCAAGAGAACTTGTTAAGTCAAGAAAAGCTGTTAAACAAAAAATCCAAAGTTTGAAAAATGCGGAATTTGAGGCTCAGTCTAAATTGGAGGAAACTTATAAACCAATCACACAGCCCTTACAAGAACTAGTTTCAACATTGGGTAAATTTGAAGCACCATACATTAAAGAAGAGCAATATACTCCAATTAAAAAAATTCATGAAAGTTCAACACCGCGAAAAAACTTATTTGCTGATATATCATCCCCAGGGAAGGATATTTTTGCAAATATATCAACTCCAAAAGGAAGGACAGGCAAAACACCAAATCTTCCATATGAAACACCATCATTTTTTAATATGAGCCAAATACCACCTTTTTTACAAACCACCGTTATAGGGGAAACAACAAGTTCTTCAAAATCTTCCGATTCTACAACTCAAAACCTTTCTGATATTTTGGAACAAACCAGAAATGTAGTAAGAGCCTATACAGATTCAGAAGCATATAAAAATTGGTTGGAGCAATTTGATAAAATACCTCGCCAGTATATCGATGAGGGTGTTAAGGATGTTGAGCATAAATTTGATCATCAATATGGAATAGTTCACGATTATGAAACAGAAAAATTTTATTTAGGATTAACACAACAGCCTGTTGAAATTATTGGTAAACAAATAAAAGTTTCTGGTGTAAGTTATCCTGGTACACCTGGTTTATATGAGTTGTTATTTAAAAAAGAACCTGTTGGCTATAAAAAAGACGATCTTGAAAATTATATGGATATTTTAAAAAGAACTAACGCATATCGTAGGAACCACGATCCCAACGAACAGGTTCAAGGAAATGCATCACACAAGTACATTACAATAATAGGACCATATTTGCAAAAGAATGGCATCACTAAAACCAAAACTATTAATGCTATGGAGAATTTGATCAGAGGAGTACAGAGTTTGAGACAAACTAGAGCTAGTAAACCAACCACAAAAGGGGGTAGTTTAACTTTAAAAACAAATAAAGATAATACCGACTATGTGTATTGGGATGATGTAAATGAGTTAGTTAATAGGCTTCGTTTATTATTTGCATCCACCTCTGCAGGTCATACTGGACATGACAATGAAATTATTTCTATAATTGAAGAGCTTAAAGAAGCTAAAATTATAATATAAAAGGACACAACGCAGATTTTATTACAATATTAAGATGACTATTGACAAGTTTGGTCAACATATTTCTAAACGTTATCAAGTAGATACGTCTACATTGGAAAATACAATATTTTCAAATATTGAACACAGAATTTTGAACAAATTTAAAGGAGATCAGAAATATGTTGAAAACAAAATAATTGAAAACTTTGAATCTAATTTGAAAGACGATATTAACAATTTAAATAAAAGACTTAACGAAAACATTGATGATGTTGAAAACACTAAGAAAAAGATAAAGATATTTGAAGATAAAACTATCCCCGAATATGATGACAAAATTTTCAAACATGGGGATAATTTGAATATGTTAGGAGCAGATATGAAAAATGAAATATCAGAAATTAAAACAATAATTAAGATCAGCAATCAATCAACAATTGATAAAGTGAAAGATGATATTTCAAAGGAGCTTGTGTCAAAGTTTCAAAATTTTACAAATATTCTTAATGACAGAGTGGCTTTAGAAGTGAAAAATTTTGGAAAAGTTCATGATGATATGAATAAAAATATCAATAATATCGATAGATCTGTGAAATTACAGGCTTTAGTTAACAAAAATCACAATGCAAAAGTTGTAGAGTTGGAAGAAAAAGTTATGGAAGCTTCTAATAAAGCCGATGTTGTGGTCTCTAAAGACATAGTTGCATTAACAGAAAGAATAAAAACTTTAGAGGATAGTTCAAATAATATCACAAGAAATAGTAATAAAATTGAAGAGGTTCTTACACAACTACACAATCTAGAATTAAAAAACCAAACTAATGTAGATCCCAAATTGTTATCAGAGATAAAGTCTTTAAGTGAAAGAGTACAAACTATAGTGAAAGAGCGTGAGAAAGAAGACACGTTGAATAAAATAGCCAAAAATAAAGAGAAAATTGACGAGATAACAACAAAGTTACAAAATTTTGAAATTATAGAGGAAAGATTACTCACGGAACTTAATAAATCGTTTGAAATTATTAAAACTATGGTGGTAGATCTTGATAACAAACTAACAGATAAAATTAAGTTAGGTGAAACTAGTATTAAAGATAATAAGGAAGAAATAGAATCGTTTAAAACAATTTATGATGAATCCCGAGTAAACGTTATAAGAACCACAACTGGATTAAAAACCTTGAAAGAACAGTTTGAAAAACAGAAAAAAGAAATAGAAGCTTTTGTTCGAAACACAAGTGCTGAATCTATAAACAAAGTTATTGAGGTGCGAGAAGAATTTAATTCTGCAATAAAGGAATTGAAGAAAGAAATTTTTATAAATAAGGCTGTCATGGAAACTGAAATTAACGTGAAATGTAATGAACAAAAAAATAAAATACAAGAAATTGATGATAAAATTAACAAAGCAATCACATCTATTAATGATATTAAAGATAAAGCGGATAAAGTGGTCAAGTAAACATTATTTAAGGAAGATCTTCTATAAAAAATCACTAGTAAGAAAATGCCATTATGAAGGAAAATATTAAAGAAACCATTGTTAAAGAATTACATAAACCAGCTAGAAAAAATTATCGGAGACGTAGAACGATAGTAAAAGGTTTAAATGACTTATGGCAAGCTGATTTAGTCGAAATGCAGCCTTATGCTAAATTTAATAAATCGAACAGATATATTTTAGTAGTAATAAATGCTTTTACAAAATATGTTTGGGCTGAACCTCTTAAAAATAAAAGCGGAAAAGAAGTAACATCAGCAATGAAAAAAATTTTAGATAAAACTACAAAACCTGTTAATTTGCAAACAGATCTGGGGAAAGAATTTTACAACAAAGAATTTGAAAAACTAATGCGTGATTATAAAATAAATCACTACAGTAGTTTTTCTAATTTAAAAGCAAGTATAGTGGAACGTGTTAATCGTACTTTAAAAAATATAATGTGGAAGTATTTCAGTAATCAAGGAAACTATAAATGGTTAAATATTTTGCCAAGTATTGTGGAAAAATACAATAATACTGTTCATAGAACTACGGGATACAAACCTATTAATATTAACCGGAAAAATGAAGAACACGTACTATTAAATTCTTTTACTTTCCAGAAAATTTTCGATGTAAAGCATGTCAAGTTTAAAGTAAACGATTTTGTGAGAATTTCGAAGCGAAGAGAGGCATTTGACAAGGGATATACTCCCAACTGGTCAACTGAAATATTTCAAATTAGAAAAATACAACTCACAAACCCTACTACTTATCTTTTAAAAGATGCCAATAATGAAAATATTGAAGGTAGCTTTTATGAAGAGGAATTGCAAAAAGTGAAACATCCGGACGCGTATTTGGTGGAAAAAGTTATAAGAAAAAAAGGAAATAAAGTTTTTGTTAAATGGCTAGGATTTGATAAATCTCACAATTCTTGGATTTTAAAAAAAGATGTATTGTAAAAAATAAAACTATAATAAAATTAAAAAGTGTGTTTATTACAAATTATTATTTTACAGTAATCATTTATTGTATTCCATTAATGTTAATACATGTTCAATTAGCCCTAACTCAAGAAATTCCTTAATAAGTTTATCTTCATTTTTACTACTAAGAAAGTCACGACATGCTTGAGCTGCTAATTTACATTTAAATGCATGCTCCATATACTCCAGGAATATCGTAATACTCTGCGCTTCAGTCTCCTGACCATCCTTCGCATAATACTCCGAACATGCCTCCGACATTATAAATTCCTCACACATTTCTCTCACTAATTCTTCCATCACTTAAACTTCTACTCTCTTCAGTTTGCAATACTTTAATAGAATCGTCAGAGTATGAAATATTGCAAACCTTCTTATTCACTTTCCTGATTTCGCTTTTTGTTACGTTGCCACAGCATTTTCTTATTGATGGCGGCGGCCCATCGAGGTGTGCACTTACGCCTGGTTGATTATAATGCTTGTAACACGGTAAATTTAACTGTAGTTCCTTATCTCTTCGATATCGTTCTGGCAACTTGCTCCAAACTTTCTGCAATTCAATTGAGCTGATATATTCTTTTATATAACTAAGGGGTAGAAATTTGAGATCCCCTTCTTTCAACTCCCACACAGATGTTGAAGTACTTTGTAGACGACAAATAACCTCACCTACGTGATCAATAATGGTATCGAAAATCAAAGATGCCATGAAAATCTTGATAAGTACTGGACACCTTGCTTCTTGCAACTTGGCTTGCAAATGAGGCGCTTGCTCTTAAGTAGTTGTATGTTACTGTAAGCTGTGTGGAAGGGGTGATGAGAAGAAAGTGGTGAGAGGTAGTATGCGGAGCCAAGTCTGACCAATCAGAAAAGGGGTGGGGAGCTGAAGCATTAAAGTATGCGGGACCAAAAGTAGCCCCGACCAATCAGAGTTAAGTGGGAGGGCTCATGCGCGCGATTAGGAAGTGGGGACGATCAATGCTAATGTTTTAGGATCGAAATGAACTGCACGAAATTTGCAGCGACACTGAGCCCAGACAAGGAGGTGTGGCTTAGGAGGCGTGGCTTGGGTCAAGGTCGACCAATCAGAAAAGTGGTGGGGGGGTGAGGCTTAAGCCCCCAGTCCCTACTACTTATATATATATATATATATATATATATATATATATATATATTTAGAAAAGCATAAGTTTATTAAGTTTTAAAGAAAAGTGAAATTAATGTTAGTAAAAGTCAATATTTAGTTGAGCCACCTTTAGCCGCTATCAAAGCTTTAATTCTGCGCGGCATGCTATCAATGCAAGATGGTACTGTCTCCTGCATTTGAGGATGATGATTCCACACATGAATAATCTTTTCTAGGAGCTGGGTTTTGTTGGTAATCACATCTTTAGCCACTTCTCTTTTCATCAGCTCCCACACATTTTCAATGGGCTATTACCCGGCCAATCCAACAGAGGGATATTTTTTTCTGCCAAAAAGCTTTAACAGACCGAGCAGTTGTGGCAGGGAGCTCCATCTTGCATGAAAGTGAATGGTTCCCCATTTGGAAACCATTCT
>CM032446.1:115745839-115790683 GCA_019049505.1 Pachyrhynchus sulphureomaculatus | reverse complement strand
AAAGTACTTTATTCAAAGTATGCTCCTTCGCTTGTTATACATTTTTCCCATCTTTCGGACAATTTGTGAATACCACGCCAGTAAAAATCTTCCCTTTTGCTGCGAACCATTCATCGAGCCATTTTTTCACATCTTCGTACGAACCAAAGCGCTGCTCAGAAAGTGCGTGACCCATCGATGCAAACAAGTGGTAATCGGAAGGGGCCAAGTCTGATAAGTAAGCCGCATGGGGAAGAACTTCCCAGCTGAGTGCTTCCAACGTGTCGCGAACTGGTTTTGCCGCATGTGATGGAGCATTGTCATGAAGAAAAATGACTTCGTGTTGCCTCTTTCGGTATTCTGGCTTTTTTCAAGCATCGAACGGTTCAAATCGGTCAATTGTTGTTGGTAACGTTTAGTATTAACCGTTTTCCCTAGGTTTAAACAGCTCATAATAGACCACGCCCCTCTGGTCCCACCAAACATATAGCATCGTCTTTCTGCCAAAACGATTCGGTCTTGCGGTCGAAGTGGATGGTGCGCCTGGGTCTACTCAAGATTTTTTGCGCTTGGGATTCTCAAAATAAATCCACTTTGCATCCCCTGTAACTATACGATGCAAAAACGACTTCTTTTTGTACCGAGCGAGTAAAATGTCACACGTGTTTTTGCGCTTTTCCATTTGCCTGTCGTTCAACTCATGTGGTACCCATCTACCGGTCTTCTGAATCATTCCCATCTCTCGTAGCCGATTGGAAACAGCTTGTTGACTAACGCCCAATTGCTCGGCGAGTTGTTTTTGTGTTTGCGAATCATCTTCGTCCAATAATGCTTGCAATTCCACATCTTCGTATTTTTTTTTGGCGGTTTTCATGTTCCTTGTCTGCAACATCGAAGTCACCACTTTTGAAACGCCGAAACCATCGTTCACACGTATCTTGCGATGGAGCGCATGTTCACCATAAGCTTCTCGAAGTAATCGGTATAATTCAACAGCAATTTTCTTTCAAATGAAAACAAAAAATTAATGCTGTCCGCGAATGTTCTTTATTCGGTATAAATTTCGACATATTGAACACAACACTAAGCACACACCTTTCTATCCACTCGTGCGCGTCTGACACTTGTTTGATGACACAACAAAATGGCGCAGTGTCAAATCTGTATAGCACAAATTGCATTGGTGCACCATCTGTTGTCTGAAATCCGCATTTCATACTTGTACACCTGGTAATTGAATGCTATATACCTTCAACCTTTTCATTTATCATAAAAATCTAAAAAATTTAGATATCAATCATTTTTTGGAAATAATAAACTATACTTATAAAATATGGTAATGGTTTTAAATGATTCAAATAAAAGCCAAATAAAGCTTTTCCATTTTTTAAAATTTAATTATATCACCTTTGAATTGCTATATGAGCTGAAATACACATTTATGCTCATTCCAATACCTGAAATATAGATCTATTGTCTGCCTTAGGGCATACTATGGCAAGCCTAACAAGAAAGTCTACAATCAGATCATTGATTTAACTGCAGTTTGTAATTACTCCACAAAGTATGGCCCTCAATCAAAAACCAGTAAGTCGGCAAATTTTTTTGGTCTCGGTTTCATTAAACGTGGCCCTTACTGAATGAAATATTTAATTTATGTGTTTTTACATAAAATGACTAAATTATTTCTCCTTTCATGACTCTTTCAGCAAGAATAAAATATGAAGAAAGACTTTTTATATTTTATGATGAAGCAGATGTAATTACACTAAGAATAAAGACTTGTTTCAAGATATTCTTATGGTTATTGCTATATTGACTGCGACTTTTTGCCTTCAAAAAATCTAGCATATTTATTAAAGTTTGAATACTCTTTCTTAACATGAGTTGGTCCTTTTGATAATGAATTAAAGCCTGCCTGCTGTGAAAAATTTCTATTATGAATTCTGCATGACAGAAAAAATATGCCGTTGAACTTCATACATGGGGATTTTTTTGAAATTAATCGAATCAATGTTAAATACTATGTTTTTGTACCTTTAAAATGTTAACAAACTGAAAGTTATACACATATAAGAAATTATTAAATAACTTACACTTATATGTAGTTAGTGTCAAATATAATTATTCTCCAAATAGCAAAATATTAAATCTTTAGAATAATATGTTATTATTTATCCTCTATGTTGCCAAAATAATCATTTGACATTTTGCTGATATCATCTATCTGGTAATAAACGTCATTAAGATCTACAATAACGACCAGAGCAAACGTATAGAGTTTTGATAAATGTATAATTACGCAATTATTGAAGCACAAAAAGCTTCATTTTTTGATTATCTTTTAGAAAAATTTAATATGCTTGAGATTTGCTAATAAATATCTACTTCTTTCATTGAAAATTTTAAAAATACATAAGTATTATTTAAATATTGCCTTTCTAGAATAAAATCTTCATTATATAAGAGTTTGAAAAAAACTTTTTTGATGCCCATCTGCTACTACAAGCATAACAGCTTATATAGTTTTATTATGGATATGGCTGTACGGAAAGCAGAGTATGCTAACCAATGTTTGTTGTTTTTTTTTCTGCTTATATCATTTTGAAAAACGTTCGTCTATTATGGTAAAAATGTTTTATTATTATTACTACCTGGTGTAGAAGTTTTAAACAAAACACATTTTGTTTTCCAAACTCATTTTATACGCATTTTACCATGAAATTTGGACACTATGTTTATATGAACCTGTTACACAGTTTTAGAGGAAGAGTATTCACTATTTCTGTTGTTTTATTAAAGCGCTGTAAGACTGATTCATTGGTTATCCGGTCCATTTGATTTTCAACATCCGTCGGTAAGTCCATATTTCAAAGCCCTCCAAGCGTCTAAGTAGCGTGTTCGTAATCGTCCACGCTTCTACTCCGTATATAAGTACAGGGAAAACATAACATCTAATCATCCTTACTCGGAGGTCTATGTTTAGGTCGTGGCTACATCGAACTTGTTTCATTTTTACAAATGTTGCTCTTGCAATTAACAAGTGCTAAAGATCATTTTGTTTATATTTCGTTTTTACTTTTAATTTAGTATTAGACGGATTTTGAGAAAAAGTCTTTCTATAATTGATGTTCAATTAACATGTTGTTTGTGTTACAAACTCCGATTGTATTAGTTTCCAGTGTTAACATAGTAATAACATATATGGTTAAAACTTAACATTTGTCGAATTATGTTGCCAGACAGATCAATGCCTTTGTTGTAATACTATGTCAGTTCTTTTTTAAGAGGGAAAATACATTAAGGCAGGTGAAAATAAGTTAACTTTTATGATTTTTTTATGTGAACCTTTAATGTAACATTAATGGAATTTTAGGTTTAATATTATTTAAGACTAAAATTAACACAGTTTTTTTTAATTATAGCAGAGATAAACCAGTCTTCTTCCGACAGATTTGGGCGGCGAGTGGTAAAATAGCGGAACCTTCTGCTGTATTTATATGAAACAAACCAGTTATTTTAAAATTTATTATTATCATTCATACTGAATTACCGAAAAACTATTAAATGTGGAAATGGCATGCTTCGAAGAAAAGTTTTTATTAAATTTTTGAATTATTTTGCCATAAAAAAATATCTAAATAACATTAGACGTATGCAAAATTTCAACGAAATCGATCAAATATTTTTTTAGTTACTGATCAATCCAATTTCGAAAATACAGTTTTGAGAAAAACGCGTTATAAGCTTCGATAATTTTTTTTTCGATTTCGTTGAAATTTTACACACTTCTAAATAACAGTATTACCTTGTATTTAAACCGAAATATTAAAAATAACCGGTCAAGTGCAAGTTGAACTTGGGCAATTAGTGTTCCGTACGTTGATTGCTTTTAAAATAAAAAAATTTTCTTACAGATGTATAAAATGATCAGTGACTTCACAAAACACACCCCAAATGAGTTTTCAACAAAGTTTGTTTCCAATCTTTACTGAAATCTGATGACCTTGAAATTTTTGTTTTTTTTTTAAATACCAGAAAAATTATTAAAGGTAATGCACTCGTGATAATTTTCGTTCAATCTACACCCCGTGTAGATTGAACGAAATCGCGCACCTTATCTTGAAAAGTACTGATCAAAACATTTTGAAAAAAGTCTGGAATATTCTCTACAGGGTGTAGATTGAACGAAAATCCTCATGAGTGCATTACCTTTAATAATTTATCTGGTATATAAAAAAAAAACAAAAATTTCACGGTCACCAGTTTTCACTAAAGATCGGAAAAAACTTTGTTGAAAACTCATTTGGGATGTGTTTTGTAAAGTCACTGATCATTTTATACTTTCGTAACGATAATTTTTATTTAAAAGCAATCAACGTACGGAACACTAATTGCGCAAGTCCAACTTGCCCTTGACCGGTTATTTTTTGTATACCAGATAAATTATTAATGATAATGCACTCGTGACAATTTTCGTTCAATCTACACCCTGTGGAGAATATTCCAGAATTTTCTCTAAATTTTTTGAACAGTACTTTTCGAGATAAGTGGAGGACATCGATTATTCGCAATTTTTTAAAAATAATACAAAGAAAAGTGTGCGTAAGTATTACATTATATATATTTTTGTACTCGTGTTTTTACAAGTTTTCATTTGACACCCCACTTGGTGACCTGGCAAAAAAAAATTCTCTTCCGATTTCACCCCCTTGAGTCAAAATTTAACTTTCAAAACTACACGGCCCTGATGAGGCCATCAATTCCTATATTAGTGCCAAACTTCAACTTTCTATGTCGAATAGTTTAGGAGAAAATCAGGTGAGACAGACTGACAGATAGACGGACACCGAAGGGATCTTATAAATGTTTCTACACAATAAAAAATACCTCAATAAGCTTTGGAAACATGCCACACAAATATAATCTAAATATATTAAGAAATCAATACCATAATTATTAGGTATGTACAAAATGCGTTAATTAACGACATGTTTATGAATAGGCGAGACGAACTATATATTTATTTGAACTTATGGTAGTTAGGAAAATCACAACCAATGCCGAAAACTTTACTATCACTCCCACTTTTGGAGATAACGCTCTTTAGTAATCAATCATTAAATAACGCCACACGATCTTAAGTGGATATGCAGACAAAGGTACAATGGTAAAGTTCATGACTCTTACTTGACGATTCTAATCCTATTTCAAAAAATACCAACTGTGGATGAACATATTACTGAATTTTGATTCAATGTAAGATATAAGCATAGGAACCTCCGTTATTTCCCGTCCTAACATATTGGCGCATAGATATGGAAATAATATTTTAATAAACAGTAACGTAAGACTTAAATTGGTCTAAACTAGATAGCTCAAAAGCGACAAAACCATGATAATCAAAGGGTACTGAAATTTGAGTATCATGAGGTACACAAACTTTAAAAACAAAAAAGCCAGTGCTGCAGCAAATCCTACATCACTGCGGTGAAGTATGCCAAAAACCCATTTTTTTACAATATATAGTAAATGTAAGTGCCACGACTATCTTGAACTGACTGTAATTTAAAGTTCTTGTCAATTGCAACATTATTGGTACAAAAGGTTTGTGAAAGTATATAATACAAAAAAGTTTTGAAATCTTTCATTGAACTATTTTTGATATAGCGCGAAATTTTCAAAAAAAAACCGTATTTTTTTCGACTTTATTAATTCATTATATTAACTACAGTGAAGTCCGTTTATAACAAACTCCAAAAAAACACTAAAAATGGTTTGCTATATCCGAAGTTCGTTACAAATAGTAAACAAAATCTAATATCATTTTTCACTACTTTTTTATTTAGATTAGGCGCTAATGCTTAGAAAAATGAATAATAATAATTATTAAATTAAAAGAAAACATTCAAAGGAAAATAAAACAAGTCACACTAAAGTTATTATTATGTATGTTGGTACATATATACGAGTATAAACGAAAACATTAAAATACGTAGTTTATACAATAAAATCAGTAATTTTCGGATACCGGGCAACTTCTGGGAGTAACGTGCCAAGCCCCAACCATATGCGGCGCTGGTTGGGTGAAATCGCAGATCCGCGTACTCGTAGTATGAAATGCGGTGTTTTTTTTCTAAAAAAAAATGGTTACATGTTAAATTCGGAAGAATAATAAAAAGTGCTTTATTCAAAGTATGCTCCATCGCTTGTTATACATTTTTCCCATCTTTCGGGCAATTTGTGAATACCACGCCAGTAAAAATCTTCCCCTTTTGCTGCCAACCATTCAACAAGCCATTTTTTCACATCTTCGTACGAACCAAAGCGCTGCTCAGCAAGTGCGTGACCCATCGATGCAAACAAGTGGTAATCGGAAGGAGCCAAGTCTGGTGAGTAAGCCGCATGTAGTAGATCTTCCCAGCCGAGTGCTTCCAACGTGTCGCGAACTGGTTTTGCCATTGTCATGAAGAAAAATGACTTTGTGTTGCCTCTTTCGGTATTCTGGCCTTTTTTCAAGCATCGAACGGTTCAAATCGGTCAATTTTTGTTGGTAACGTTTACCGTTTCCCCAGGTTTTAACAGCTCATAATAGACCACGTCCCTCTGGTCCCACCAAACACAGAGCATCGTCTTTCTGCCAAAGCGATTCGGTCTTGTGGTCGATGTGGATAGTGCGCCTGGGTCTACCCATGATTTTTTGCGCTTGGGATTCTCAAAATAAATCCATATTTCATCCCCTATAACTATACGATGCAAAAACGACTTCCTTTTGTACCGAGCGAGCAAAATGTCACACGTGTTTGTGCGCTTTTTCCATTTGCCTGTTGTTCAACTCATGTGGTACCCATCTACCGGTCTTCTGAATCTTTCCCATCTCTCGTAGCCGATTGGAAACAGCTTGTTGACTAATGCTCAATTGCTCGGCGAGTTGTTTTTGTGTTTGCGAATCATCTTCGTCCAACAATGCTTGCAATTCCACAACTTCGCATTTTTTTGGCGGTTTTCCACGTTCCTTGCCTGCAACATTGAAGTCACCACTTTTGAAACGCCGAAACCATCGTTCACACGTATCTTGCGATGGAGCATGTTCACCATAAACTTCTCGAAGTAATCGGTATGATTCAACAGCAGTTTTCTTCAAATGAAAACAAAAAATTAATGCTGTCCGCGAATGCTCTTTGTTTGGTATAAATTTCGACATATTGAACACAACACTATACACACACTTTTCCAATTTATCACTCGTGCGCGTCTGATACTTGTTGATGACACAACAAAATGGCGCAGTGTCAAATCTTTATAGCACAAACTGCATTGGTGCACCATCTGTTGTCTGAAATCCGCATTTCATACTTGTACACGTGGTAAAAATAAAATAACAACTGTCGTTGAAATCCTCCAGGGGGTGGCTGCCTTGGGTAGCGAACAACCGGAGGGCGAAGCGACATCTAACGCGGGGGGCACCAACAGGCCCTAAACCCAGCGTTCGTTACAGCGCCGCGGCCAGACACCGTTTTAAAAGACTGCGGAAGAGCGAAGGGACTAACCGGCGCACTCCTGCAGCAAAGAGGTGACAGGCGGAACGACAAGCCCGGCCCAAATTCTCAAACGTAGTAAGCCGGACAATGCTTGTTCAGATCTCCGGGTAGGGGCTGGTTCAGGGGCGTCGACACGCAAAGGTCATAATTTTAAAATAGATTTTTGCAACATACGAGGTTTAAACTCGAACATAAACAACACCTGCAATCAAATAATCCTCATGTACTGGCTTTCTTGAAACCAAGGTCAGTTCATCGACCAGCACAGTCAACTATCTTTATCCTGGGTACGACTTATAGTCCCGATTTAGGCGTAACTTTGGAATTTGCCTTTTTGTTAGAAACGACCTCTCCTGCCAACGAGAAGAGGCTCTGGAGCCCCCAAACTTTGATGTTATGTGGTTAAAAATAACGACTCAAAAAACCACAAGGTTCATCTGTATCCTCTATCGACCACCAAGTGATACTAACTTTAGAAAACTTTTCGCTTCTCTTACACACACCATCGATCATTTACAAATTAACTATCCAAATGCCGTCCTGGGTGACTTTAATGTCCACAACATCAACTGGCTTCAATATTCAAAAAACTACCGACGCACAAGGTCGTGAAGCTGAATCATTTTCAATCGGTTGTGGCTTAACTCAGCTTCTGGATCTGTTTTTAACCACCAATCCGGAGATTTACACGGTCATCGTAAATCCGCCGTTAGGTTCTTCCAACCATCAACTGCTTTCGACATCGAGTATCCTACCAATCAGTGACATAGAGGCGCCTAAACCGCGCAAGATTTGGCACTACAGATCTGCTAAATGGTATGGAATATTTTCGAACTTTCCCTTGGTTAGAGGAAAAGGCTATCAATCAGCATCTTTTAAAATATCTCGAAGGATTCAACATTATTAGCGATCACCAATATGGCTTTCGTAAACATAGATCAACAGAAGATCTTCTGACTTATGTAAGACATGTTTGGAACAACGCAATTAAACACTTTGGAGAATCTCGAGCGATTGCTCTTGACATATCCAAGGCATTCGACCGTGTTTGGCATGATGGACTGTTGGCTAAGCTACGCTCTTATGGTATGTCTGAAAATTTCTGTTTGTAGCTCTCATGTTTCCTCAGAGAGCGTTCTTTACGAGTCGCAGTCAACGGATTTCTTTCTAAAATCTTCACTATCAACGCCGGTGTGCCCCAAGGCTCCATACTATCTCCTACTCTCTTTCTCATTTACATTAAAGATTTGCTTGAAAAGACCGGAAACCCAATCTACAGCTTTGGAGATGACAGTACGCTTATCTCTTCATTCACTTTGAACGCGAATATCCGCCGTTCAACTTAACAAAGACCTGGAAGAATTTCTATCTTTGGGTGGCAGTAACCGAGTGGAATTTAGCGCTACAAAAACCCAGGCGGTAGTTTTTTTCTAAAAAAAAGTTAACGTTGCTGAACCCGACACAGTTATGGCGGGACACTCCATTCCTCTAACATCGTCACTCAATTTGTTGGGCGTTAATTTGGGAGCAAATATGTCCTGGCATGAACATGTCGCAGGGATAACAAGGAGAGCTTCTCGAAAGTTGGGAATATTATTTCGAATCAGAAAGCTTTACACTCCACAACTGTTAATTCTTTACAAAGCTCAAATTCGACCAACTATGGAATACTGCTCCCATGCTTGGGGCTCCGCTCCCAAACATATAATGCATTTGTTGGACTCTATTCAGCGAAGAGCGGTTCGTCTGATTGGGGACGCGGAACTGACCGACGGCCTTGATTCGCTGGAACATCGATGAACGGTTGACGACTTGAGTCTATTCTACAAGTATTTTCATGGAAAGTGTTCGAAGGATATAGCCCGCTTAATTCCTCCCAGAGCGGTGCATGTTAGAAATACACGTTGCGCTAATACTTCACATCCGTATCCGGTTCAGCTTGTTACTCCTCGTACAACGCTTTTTAAGTAGTCTTTTATATGGAGAATATCATCCCTTTGGAATAATTTGCCCAGGACTGTGTTTCCCACCGAGTACAATTTACAGCGATTCAAGAACAACGTAAATCGCTGTAAATCGCATATCCACTCCTGCAGTTTCTCCTACTATCTTACCTCCACTAATATTATGTCGCTTTTAAATCGTTCAATCCAACTTCTACAACTGTTAAACTCGGTGCTCTCTATTTTCCCTCCCAATTCACTAGCTTTCTCTTGTAAAGTACAGCCGGTAATAGGACCATGTTCATGTCGTTTTTGACTAAACCATTTAAGGAGCCCTTTATCGACTTGGTCATGTGTAGATTTTCTTACTTTTTTATAATTAAAGTTTCTTTTATCATAAATTGATAAGATTTCTTGCTTCTTCTTCCATATGGTAGAAACCGTAAATTTAGTTAAATTCAGTTGTTTGCAAACATCACTTTGTTTAACTCCATTTTCTATTTTCCTTATAATATCGTGTTTGTCTTTTAAAGTAAACGCTTTACGTTTTTGTGTACTGATTTTAAAATAAAAACTTAAACATTCACTTTGCTACTTTGATCAAATATGCATTAGAACCGCATAACACAAGTGAATTGAAAATAATACTGCTCGAACTAGCGACGCCGAGGAAACAAGTAGAATAGGGGTTTCCAACGAGTTTCGGTGAATTCCCTAGGTCAAGTCGCGCGACATCGAGCACAGGGAGTGGCAAGTTCGTTATAAACGGACACAAAACATCCAAACTGATTCGCTTTATCCGGAAGTTCGTTATAACTGGGTTCGTTATAACAGATAAGAATTTGGTCTTATGGAAGTTTTTTCGTGCATTAGAAAATAGTTCGTATAAACAGGAAATTCGCTATAAACGGGTTCGTTATAAGCAGACTTCGCTGTATTTAAAATAAAATAAAGTGTGTATACATGCGACGTGTACTATTCTATGTAGTGTGTGCATGGGCACGTGTTTGTGTATATTGGAGAAAGCAAAGTACTATTTAAGTATTTAATAAAGCTTAAACGAATAAAATCGAAAATTTATTGAAAAAAAAAATGTTTAAATGAGCTCGTATATTTGTGTATGTTATATATATTTTTTCTCACATAAAGTGCCTCACTTCAGCAATTTTTCACTATAACTTGCGTTACCATATACCTACTACTAAAATTATAATAATAAAAAAATGAAATAAAAAAAATCGCGATTCTTGACCTCACAAAATTATAAACAAAAAATCTGAGTTTTCTCTTTTTGTTTACTTTTAGCTTAGTGGATAAACTCATTTAAGTTGTTCAAAATTAGTATATTACTTCGTAAGTTCTTGAGTTAGGTATAAAATATCTCGCACTATTAAAAATAATAAATATAATGGTGACAAAAAATAGTTTGTCATGGTAATCACGCCCTCTCACATTCAGAAAATATAAACAAAATTTGTTTATTGTACTTTAAGAAAACAAACGTAATAACTAAAATCGAAGGTGTATTACAAAAAAATTAGATAAGTCATTAAAGTGTGACATAAATTTTTATATAAAATGACCATAAGCTGCCTGCAGTTCTGTGTTCCTCATGCAATAGAAATGTATATTTTGCTTAATCGAAACGTAATAATCCAAACAGAGACATTCAAACTATAAGTTTTCAAGTTTCACGGGAGAAAATATAACTACAAAATCAACTGTCACTTATATGATTTTCAAAATTCAATTTAGTAAATCGTTCCATATCAGTAATCATTAGGTAAGAAAAATAAATACAGTAGGACCTCGATTAACCGAGTCGCGATTATCCGAGCTCGGGATTAACCGAGCCAATCTAAGAACCTGATTATCGGAGGTACGCGCGTCTATGCTGCGTATTAACCGAGCTTCTAAAATATGTATGTACATATTTCCATTTAAAATCGTCGGAGCCTTCGGGGAATCCCCTGGCCCGTTTGAGGGGTTCCCCTATTTATGTTTTTGGGACTCTTTCAGCATGTAAATTTGCGTAGATGCAGTGCGTTATAGCGTATACTATGGAGAAGTACGAGTATACTAACATAATTTATTTGGTTGGAGTTCTGGTAGTTAAGTGTAATTAATACGAACTGCTTTGTTTGAATTTTTATTTGTCTTATTATAATGGAGCAAAACAAGCGTAAAAGAATCGTCGTTCCTACTGAAGAAAAATTAAAAGCCATCAGAAGAATTGAAGCAGGAGAGACAATTAAAGTTGTTGTACAAGATTATGAAGTAGGTGAGGTAAAAGTTGGAGATTGGAAAAGAAACCTCACAAAAATAGAAGAGTGGTGTATAAATCAAACCTCCTCGTCCTTAGGAAGAAAATCAATGAAAATCGGCTACTATGAAAAGGTTAACGAAGCTTTATTCATGTGGTTTAACCAACAGAGATCAAAAGGTGTGCCTCTGTCAGGTCCAATTTTACAACAGAAAGTAATAAATGATTAGTAGGCAATTCCCAGAGACAGATCAGTTTACAGCCAGTTCTGGATGGCTTGACCGCTAGAAAAAACGGTATTGTGAACGACAACTGACTGTATGTGGTGAAAAACTTTCTGCTGATGTGTCATCAATTGAGAAGTTTAAGCAGAACTTTAAAAAGCAAATCGAAGATTGTGGATACACATGTGATCAAATTTACAACTGTGATGAAACTGGTCTGAAATATAAAATGCTTCCATCAAAAACATTGGCATCTCAACAGGAAAAATCAGCTCCTGGGCACAAACGAAGTAAGGAAAGATTAACTATAATGGTATGTTCCAATGCATCTGGCAAGCACAAAATCCCACTGATGGTGATTGGCAAGTCTGCACGTCCAAGAGCTTTAAAAGACATCTCACCCAAAGCCCTATCAGTCTATTACAAAAGTCAGAAGAGCGCATGGATGGATGCGACCTTATTTACTAACTGGTTCGAAGAAGAGTTCGTGTCATCTGTGACTAAATTTTTGAACAGAAACCGTCTTCCTATTAAAGCAATTTTGTTAATGGATAATGCCCCCTCTCACCCTGGAGAAGGACTTCATGTGGGCGAAATTGTTGTAAAATTTTTTCCTCCAAATGTAACCAGCATAAAGCAACCAATGGATCAAGGCATCCTCGAAAACATTAAAAAAAATTATAAGCGTTTATATCTGTTAGAATACACAGAAAAGGAGGATATTATCAATGGGATGAGAAAGGTTACACTGAAAAATGTTATTTACTGGCAAGTCAAGCTTGGGATTCTGTGCGTACTACCACTATTCAAAAATCTTGGTCAAAAGTTATTGATTTTGAGGGCTATAATGATAGTGAAGATGATACTCCATTGAATGAGCTTTTTAATAAAGCTTTGAAATTGAGAAGCCATGGAGAAATGTCCTGTTTAAATTTTGACAGCGAGATAGAAGAAAAAGAAAAAAGTTTATTTGTATTAATGCAAAAATTAAAAGGTTGCGAAAATGTGACAAGAGAATATGTTGTTGAATGGATTACAGCAGATGATTTAGAAGAAGAAATGAGTATTGAAGAAATAACGAATGCCTTTCAGGAAACCGAAAAATCAGATGACGATGACGAAGCCACTAAGATCTCTCATCAAAGAAGGTTTTGCTTCTTAAGAAAAAGCTTTGAGGTATATCGAATAACAACAAGAGGCAACCCCAGTGGATTTGCTTCTTCTTAATAGATGGAGAAACATTGCAGCGAGAAAAAGAAGATGCAATATGAAACAGAAGCGCATAGATACCTATTCCACTGTTTTATAATGTATGTACTTATTTATATGTTAAAAACGTTAATACATCGGTTTAAAGTATTGGTGTTTATTTTTTGAATGAATAAAAAACAAATCCGGATTATCCGAGTTTTCAGTTATCCGAGGAGGGTGCCCCCCACGTTACCTCGGATAACCGGGGTTCTACTGTAAATAAAAAATAGTACTAAACCTTGTGTAAAATGTTTTAATGAAGTGAAAAAAAAAAAACACACTTATGCACACCGTCAACTGCTGTAAAAAATCTTCAGGATCAAATTACAAAGTTGACTTTAAAACAAAAAGAGCAATTGGCATCTAGTTTAATACAAGATATAACAAAAATCTATATCTGAATAAGTAAATAATAGTAACAAAACCATGGTAAGAATGTTAGTTACGTAAACAAAAAGAGCAAATTCAGAATTTTTTTATGATTTTGTGAGGTGAGATTCTTTTTGTTAACATTTTTTATTATTATAATTAGTGTTCTGTACGGAATACTTATAAGATCACGTCGGTGTCCGTCCATTCGTCTGTCTGTCACATCCAATTTTGTCTGAAAATATTTGACATAAAAAGATGATATTTAGCACTAATATAGGAATTAATGGCCTCATCAGAGCCGTGTAGTTTTCTTTATATTATTTTTAAAAAAAATTGCCAAAAATCGCTGAGTCGAAAATCTCGAAAAGCACTGATCAAAATTTTTGAAAAAATTCTGTAATATTCTCTACAGGGTGTAGATTAAACGAAAATTATCACGAGTGCATTACCTTAAATAATTTTTCTGGTATACATAAAAAGAGCAAAATTTCAAGGTCATTACTTCTCAGTAAAAATCGGAAAAAATTTTGTTGAAAATTCATTTGGTACGTGTTTTCTGAAGTCATTTATCATTTTATACCTCCGTAACAAAAATTTTTATTTTAAAAGCAACGTACGGAACACTAATTGCGCAAGTCCAACTTGCACTTGACCGGTTATTTATTTATTTTTTAATTATATTTAGTAGCGTAAGTTATCGTGAGAAATTGCAGAAGTGGGTGGTTAGGTGAGAAAAAATATATATAACATACACAAATATACAAGCTCATCTAAACATTATTAATTTTCGGTTTTACTCATTTTAGGCTTTACTAAATACTTAAATAGTACTTTGCATTTTCCAATACACTTGTATGCGCACACGCACGTATACAGACACACAAACCCACGTGCTCCCGCACACACTACATAGAATAATACAAGACACACGCACATAAACGCGTCACACGCATCATTTTGTCTTAAACAGTTAATATAATCAATTAAATTCGAAAAACACGTTTTTTTTTAAAAAAATTTTGTGCTATATCTAAAATAATTTTAAAAGATTTCAAATTTTTTTTATTTATTTTATTACTTTCACAAACTTTTTCCACCAATAACATTGCAATTGACAAGAATTTTAAATTAAAGACAGTTTAAGATAGCCGTGAGTAACGCATGATTTGCGGAAACATCTAAGCTTTTTTTGACTAAACATTTCGTAGCAATGCGGTAATAAATTTATTTCATGAATGTACGTGCAACTATGGTAGCACAGAGAATCCAAGTCTGAAGGGATCTATATGGAATTTATATAATTTCACACCTGAGGTTAAAAAATACTTACAACATTGCTAAGAGCAGCTTTATCGTTTTTATCAATCGGAACACTAAGTGGACCTTCTAAATAAGAAACAATATCTTCTAGGGCTTGTCTGTATTGTCTAATAATAATAGTCGGATGGATTTGCTGTTCCAAAAATTGCTCTGCAGCTGCTAACATTTCTCCAGCCAATACAATTACAGATGTAGTTCCATCACCAACCTAAAAATTTAGTATAAAAAATCTAAATATATTTTATTGCAATTTATTAAACAGCTTTAACCAACAAAAACAAATAATGAAATAAAATATGAACAAATAATGACATATTTATGTATTTTTTTTCTTGATTGGCAAACTTTTGTGGAAGAGAAGTTAATTTATTTAAAAATAAATAACCGGTCAAGTGCAAGTTGCACAAAATCAACGTACAGAACACTAATTGCGCAAACTTGCGAGGGGGAGAAGCGATTTTTCAGGATTTTTTAAAAAATAACACAAAGAAAAATGTGCGCAAGTATTACATTATATATATTTTTGAACTCATGTTTTTACAAGCTTTTATTTGACATACCACTCGATAACCTGGTAAAAAAAATTTCACTTCTGATTTCACCCCCCAGTTACCCTTAAGTCCAAAGTCAACTTTCAAAACTACAAGGCTCTGATGAGGCCATCAATTCCTATATTAGTACCAAATTTCAACTTTCTATGTCAAATAGTTTCGGAGAAAATTGGTGTGACAGACAGACGGACGGATAGACACCGAAGTGATCTTATAAGTGTTCCGTACGGAACACTAAAAATAATAGCATCTCTACTTGGCTTTAACAACACGATCGCAGATTGTCATTTTTAAGATACTTTAAATATATTTTTAAAGTTCCTTATGTTAAATATTTTTGTAAACGAAATTATAATTGGTCCTTTATTTTTATGACATATTTACCAATTTTTGTGTATCCATTTGTGAAACGCACGTAAAAATACCTACGTGGCGAAAAATTATTATAAAAAAAAATAAAAAACCGGTCAAGTGCAAGTTGAACTTGCGCAATTAGTGTTCCGTACGTTGATTGCTTTTAAAATAAAAAATTTTGTTACAGATGTATAAAATGATCAGTGACTTCACAAAACACCCCCCAAATGAGTTTTCAACAAAGTTTGTTTCCAGTCTTTACTGAAATCTGATGACGTTGAAATTTTTGTTTTTTTTTTAAATACCAGAAAAATTATTAAAGGTAATGCACTCGTGATAATTTTCGTTCAATCTACACCCCGTGGAGAATATTCCAGAACTTTTTCAAAATTTTTTGATAAGTACTTTTCGAGATAAGGCCCGGGACAGCGATTTTTCGCGATTTTTTAAAAATAATACAAAGAAAAGTGCGCGCAAGTATTACATTATATATACATTTTTTACTCGTGTTTTCACAAGCTTTCATTTGACACCACACTCGATGACCTAGTAAAAAATTTTTTTTTTCACTTCCGATTTCACCCCCCAAAACTAACCCCTTAAGTCAAAATTTAACTCTCAAAACTACATGGCTCTGATGAGGCCATCAATTCCCATATTATTACCAAATTTCAACTTTCTATGACAAATAGTTTCGGAGAAAATCGGGTGTGACAGACAGACAGACAGACAGACAGACACCGAAGTGATCTTATAAGTGTTCCGTACGGAACGCTAAAAATGGTTTTACTTTCATTTAATTCAAATTGTATTTCGCTTCAGGAATGTAGCCTATTAAAAGCAGTAGAATTTTTGGTATATCAAGAGAAATATTTAAATATACAATTGAAACAAAAAAAAGATATTAAACTCAACTAATCTTGTTTTTATTTTGGGAGTATATTAATTTTATAAACCTAACCTAATGAAGTTCTCGCTATTAAAGGCAAAAATAAATAATATTTTATTTATAATTAACTTTTGAATATTTTAATAAATTATACGTAAGCAGCTACGAAAATTAATATAAATATAGTAGCTCTACGATATCCAGAGCTGTTTGGAGGTGACCATTTAATGTTCTTTGCAGTATTGCATGGAATTATAGAAAGGTAACTTTTTGCATAGAGCAGAGTTGCAATTTAGTTCAATGTTTTCTATTTGCTCTTACCGCACAGGACTATTTATTTTAATATATAGTAATGAAATTACCAAAAGAACATTTTATTATGACCTAAAAGTTTATGCCAGTCAATTTTATTCCCGATATAACTAGAATTAAGACGATATTGTAAATCTCTATTAAAAAAAGGATATTTACGTGATGCCAAAGAGATGTAAAAATATGATATTTGGAACAGAAAAATAATATACTTTATCATTGCCGGCGATGCTGCATTACGTATTTTAAAACGATTTATGCCTCTTCTGTAGAGCAATCTCCAAGGCAAATTTAGCACCTTGAAATACAAAAACATTTTATACCCGAGGGGAGACAAACCATGTCATTCATGAAATTGATTGTCGCCAAATTATCACCCATTTAAAACTTCAGCGGGTGCGGTAAAGACAACTAGAAAACGGTGGAGTAAATGGCAACCCTGGCTTGTGCAAACAGTTATCTTATTCTAAGAAAACTGAAAGGTCGCCTATTGTCTTGTAGTAACACCTACCCTGGATATACACCAGTGTTTCTGCTTATATTTACTAATTTTAATAGCTAGCTATACATGGTTTTATATAACTTGTTAATTAAAAATTTAGAAAATATTCAGCTGTTAATAATATAGTGTTATTTACTTTCTATTAGCTAAAATGACGCACTTCATTTGACAAGACCTTTAATGATACTACACTAATATAATTAGTTCAGCGTTTCTTGAGTTGTTTCATTCCATCTAAAGAAAATGTAGTGTTTGTACCTCAAAAATGGGGGCAGGAGCTTTCAACTCTTCATCTAAGGATAATTTTCAATCTCCGATATTTTTCTACAAATGTTTGAACAAAAAAAGTTATAGAGCGGTAATTCAGAGCTATAGGGTGGATGGTGTAACTTAGTGAATGCACAGCTGCCATAATGAGTTAAACTGTACAAGTCATGTGGGCCCTGCAGTTATTCAACAGCAAAGTTTGGGTTCTCTATTGCCTGTGACAATTCATCAAAAAAAAAAAAACTCCTATCGTTCTCAAAGGCATTTCCTGAGAAATTGCTTTCCTCGCCAATTTCTGCTCTGGCGTAAGGAATTTGTGGATTCAACATGCAGAATGCCCTAAATTGTTTTGCTCAATCTTGAAAATGATAGTTTTGGATAGTTCCTTAGCAAGCACTGGGACTTTCATTCGTCAATCTTCAGAAGGAAATCTTCAGCAAACTTGATAATTGCCTCAGTTCTTGCCTCAATATTTACTTGAATAAAGATTTGTCATCATTGACCTACACCTTGAAAATTCTTTCATTGGTAACTTTTGATTCCATTTTCCTCTTTAGCAAGAAATTCTATAGGTCGTGATGCTTCAATTAATTTCACCCACTTTTCATAAAAAAAATCATAAAAACTGCAAAACACAAGAAACAAAATACAAAATTTCGTTAAAATTCTTAAAACAGTAAGAGTAATGTAACAACTAAGTATTTTTTGTACGAGCTCTTACAGGCTTGTCGTGCACCTGCTTGAACCAGGGTTATGGAAGGCTGATATCCTTTAAAAAGGATAGCAACTTTCCAGGTTGAATTTCCTTAATCCACTTCTAGTCCAAACTTATTGAAGATCCTAGGTTATTTTCTCTAGCCCTTGTGATTGAAGAACAAGATAATTCCACGAAGTCTTGGTTTTTCCTCCGACAGTCTGGACTATCTGTGACCCCAATGTGAGGAAGGTGTTCATTCAGGTGTCTTATAAGGGGGCAGGCCGTGGCTCGGTGGCGTAGTACTTTGCTACTGTACAGAAGGTCGAGGGTTCAATTCCTCAGGTCGGTATACTTATTTATTAATTTATTTAAGAATATTTATCCTGGCTATGTATATAGGTAGTAGTTGTTTGCAGAAATGCAAATAACGTCCGTGGCAGCACTACCGCGTTGTTTAAAAGGTGCCGTGAAATACAAAAATGTATATTTCGGCACTTGGACAACGTTAACGGGTATTACGATATCCTCGTCGATATTCTTGGGATATGAAAAAAGGGTAAAATCCCTACTAAGGCGGGGAGGTGAGCGATAAAAAAAAAGCATTTCTAACACAATCTTCAGGTGTCTCCTGCTTAAAGAAGCATCTGATTTATTCAGGGTTAGGTCCAGTTATGAGACTTTAAATGTCTCATCCTTGGTGCCTTGTTCCAGTTCTTGAAGAACCTAGTGTTCAGTAGATCTGCGACTGCCACACAGCCATATTGCACGGATTCCTAAAAAGGGTATGAGTCTTGTGGGGCTCAGTAAAACCTTCGGTTTAGCCAATATGTCAGTCATATCATTTCAATCCTCTGCACACCCACAAAATAATGAAAATACTTTTTTATGAACGACTTATCACGACAATGAGTGATACCCTTGAAGTTTTGTAGGTGCACATACATAAAAAACGGCACATTGTAACAGTGCACACCTTCAAACACCCAAAAAACAGTGTGTGTTGCGTTAATGCTCCTTATATGTTTTTATAATTTTTGTACATGCACAATTCACCAAATAAACTAATGAAGATTAATCAAGCATAACAAGTGTTTTTTACATATTTTTACAGGTCAAGTTTTATACAAAATATACAAAAAAAGGTTGTTTTAAAAATCATTTACAATGTGTGATATCATTTACCTGTTCATAAAATATAAGTCATTTCCAAACTGACGGAAAACTTGCAATAATCAAAACTATGGCTACAAATGGCAGTCATAAAAATACTTACTTCTT
Source organism: Pachyrhynchus sulphureomaculatus (assembly GCA_019049505.1). Classification (NCBI taxonomy): domain Eukaryota; kingdom Metazoa; phylum Arthropoda; class Insecta; order Coleoptera; family Curculionidae; genus Pachyrhynchus; species Pachyrhynchus sulphureomaculatus. The sequence goes on along the minus strand of CM032446.1, from coordinate 115,770,940 downwards.
CAATTAATACTAGAGGTAAAAAATAATTATATGACAGCTTTAGAAATAATTGGTAGTGATTTACAACAGTCAAACAGAACAGTAAGATAATGAGTATACAATAAATAATAATCAAATCAACAAATATATCTATAGCAACAATAAATTGGCAAACAAGAATATAGGTATACTATTAAAAGTATACAATGAAAATATAACAAAAAATATTATCTCTGTTATATCTTAAGGAAATGCCTCTAGCATATTTAATTCTCATCCAGCCTGCTATAGAACAAGAAGGAATTCCAAATTTTTGTGATCCCAAGTAAGTCCCTTACTTCTCGAGATATTTCAGAAAATGAAAAACAAACATTTATAGTTTTTCAGTATAAACCCTCTGAGGTGATCTAAATTTTTGTTTTATTCTTTAAAAAGACCATTTTTATAATATAAAGAAGATAAGCATTAAAAAAATAGCTACATTAATGTCTGTCTTTCCAAACATTAACAAAAATATATAAAAATTGGATACTAAATAATGAAAATATTTGAATTTTTCTAAACAGTAAATCACATTCTACTTATAAATCCTCTTGTATTAGGTATATTTTACCTGTCGTAATTTTACTAATAAATAAGCCACTTGCACTGGAACTGAAGAAAGATTTAAATAAAATAAATGCTTTCACTAAGAAAGAAGAGTACTATATTTTACCATTTTATACAAGTATATATGCAAAACATTTATTATCCATTAGAAATGAGTGACTATATCATGCAAATGGCCGTCGCATCTCCAGTTGCATAACACATTGCGTTTTTTACTGTTCCATATGGAACACCTATAAAATCACAGTGTCTGTCTGTCCATTTGTCACACCCTATTTCCTCCCTTGACATAGAAAGTTGAAATTTGGCACTAGTATAGAAATTGATTGCCTCACCAGAGCCGTGTAGTTTTTTAGAAGTTAAAATTTAACTTAAGGGTGTAATCAAAAGTGAAAAAAATTTTTTTTTTAGTAGGTCACCAAGTGGGGTGTCTTTTTTTTATGGGTCTAGCACACATGCTGCAGTCCTTAAAGCGCTCCAGGAGCGGCATGTATGCGGAAAAAGCAAATAAAAGCTTGTAAAAACACGAGTTTAAAAATATATATAATGTAATACTTGCGCACACTTTTCTTTGCATTATTTTTAAAAAATTGCCAAAATCACTGTCTCCCTCTTATCTCAAAAGTACTGATCAAAAAATTTTGAAAAAATTCTGGAAAATTCTCCACAGGCTGTAGATTGAACGAAAATTTTCACATGCATTAAATTTAATAATTTATCTGGTATAAAAAAAAAAAAAAATTCAAGGTTGTCAGTTTTCAGTAAAGATTGCAAAAAAAAGCTTTGTTGAAAGCTCATTTGGGGTGTGTTTTGTGAAGTCCCTGATCATTTATTACCTCTGTTACAAAATTTTTTATTTTAAAATCATTCAACATACAGAACACTAATTCCACAAGACCAACTTGCATTTGGCCAGTTATTGTTAGGGTTAAGGTCATATTATCTATAAATACTAACATTTTTTCAACATAAAAGAAATCTGTCTAAGTACATATAAGTATTAGGATTTCTTTAAAAAACTTACCTCTTCATCTTGTGTTCTTGCAATCTCAATCATACTTTTAGCAGCTGGGTGTTGGACCGTAATTTCCCTCAAGATTGCATTTCCATCGTTGGTCATAACAATCCCTCCCATAGGATCCATTAACATTTTTAGCATAGCCTGTGGGCCCAGACATGTTCGAATAACATCAGCAATTTGCTAAAACAACAAAAATTATTTGTATCAAAAGATATTTAATTAATATTACAACACAAAATAAGTTTTCTTACATTAAATACGTCCACATATAATAAATTCACTTAAATGACATCAGAAAGTTTTGGAGAGCAGACTTATTTTGTTTTCCTGTTCACAAAAGAACAGAACAAACATTACTTTTTATTTGGGTTAATTAAATTAAAATTAGACTTTGTACAACTCACAAGTATTTTAACTTTTAGTTTATTTTGAATTGTATTTAACTAAACTAAGGTTATTTTATTCTTTGTACAACTGATACTTAGACTTACAAGAGTTTAATACTAAAAATACACAGTGGATCAGCAAGCTGTTACATTTAAATCTGATGTATCAGCATATAAAAGTGATTTATTCACCTATATGTAAAAAAGATTAATGATGATATTAAAAATTATGGGAGAGGTTTTTTGCATTATGTAAATAATAAGTTTGGCTATAAATACATTCGATGACTCTTTAGTATTCTGGCCACTTTTCTAATATATTCACAATTGAGGAGTATATATACTCCACATTTTGCTTAAGAATTTTGATACTAAAATAACCTAAGTTATGAACCTCATATTTCTTTAAGTGTAAAAGAGAAGTGATAGGAATATTTTAGATAGCTTTCGAATCATCAAATGTGGCACAAATACATATGTCAGCCCCTTATAATATAAATATAAAAAATAAATATCAACTGACATCCGAATTATCTCAAACAGGTTGTATATGGGTTTGCAAGTAATTAAATCTTAGTTTGAGAACTACATGGCCGTAAATATGCTAATCAATGAAAAATTGTATTCAATTCTTAAATTAAAATAATATCAAGTAGAATGTGACTCCAACCTCTATGAAAATAAATGGCATTAAAAAAAAATGTTTTCTCTTTTTACATTAATCATATTTTTAACACAAAAAAGTTCTCACTAAAAATGTAAAGACGTTTTAATTTTTTTTGCTGGATCCTGAAAAATAAGGATTCAGTTACTTTTGTACACATACTCTTTCTGGCGCCAGATAACCCTTTTTTTCTTGTAAAAATTTAATAAAAATCAATAGACACAATTCATATAAAAAAACTTTGTATGTATAGTTCTAGCTTAAAAGTAATTTCCAAGTTCTTGTTTTTACGTATTTGATTAATTTATTTTTTTATATATATTTATTTCAAGGTGGGGAACCAAATTTTGAAGGCGTTACCGGCACCCGAAGTACTATCCTCTACTTTAAGTGAATCAAAGTCAATTGCATAAAAACTGCCCTTACGATTAAAAAATCTCTAAAAACAAAATAATTTTTGAATAATACTGATAGGAATTATCACTATTAAACTTAAAAACACGTGCAAAACTTACCTTCCCAGCATTTATGTTCTCCAGCTGAACTTTCCGGCCGGATTCACGCTTAGTATTTTGACCTTAAATACACAAATAAAAATGTTTTTATTTTAAATAAGACCTAAACATTTCTAAATTTACTTACTTAAAACTAAAATAGGTGCACGACCGCCTCCAAACATTTTTCAAAAATTACTAGCTCTCTAAAACAGGCAAAAACTCTATCAAAAAATTGAAGGTAAAATGACAACTGACAATTGACAACTAAGTACATTGGTAATGGGCATTTGTAATTAGGAAAAATGCCATTTCACAACAGTGCTAACAAAAGAGCGAGGGGAAGATGTTTATAGCAACGAAAGTTTGATGGGATTGACAATACCAATCAAAATAGGTAATAGAATTTGGCGAGATTGTTTGTTTAGATTGATAATGTTAATCCTTCTAAATTCTCCTTAGAATAAACATTTTTTCTGCGTTTTTTGTTTCCACAGTATTGTGAAATGGTGTTTTCCTTAATTACAAATGCCCATAGATTTGTAAGTTTACCTGACAGATGCCTGAGAGGGCATGGCGCTCATAAAATGGGTCATTCTGTCGAAAATGTTCTTCGCTTGCTCTGAGTGAAATACAAGTAACATTCTCGCACGGGTAATGTTTTAAAACTTTGTTTATTATACAGTATAACTTGGCTCATGGAATATAGAAACTCTGACATATGAATAAAAGTAACAAATTATATTAACGCATACAATTATATTATAAACTCCTGGACAAAATTAACGCAACAATCTGAAAATTAATTTATCTTTTTCTTACGTCAGTTTTAAAGTTTATCGAGTATTTGAATAGTAGGCTATGCATGTTTTGTTTCGTCGTCCATGACAGAAATCAAAACAATTCGTTTAGATCTACAGTTTTAAAGAATTTTTTAGAAGATAAACAATTTTCTGTAATAATGCGATATATTTTCTTTAAAAGTAAGCTTATAAATTGTTCCCTTTTTCATAGTAATACGTTTTTGTGGTAGACTGTTTTATTTTTGACCCCGAAGAATTAGAAAAATGAATCGAACAAGGAATTTAACTGAACACGAGGTAGTGCGAGCCTCAGTTTTATTGGACGAGGGATATTGTCAGAGTTATGTTGCCAATTTGTTAGGCAAACAACGTTCCACAATAAGTCGTATGGTAAGATGCTTGAATGAAGTAGGAACTTATTCTAGAAGGCTAGGGCAAGGGCGAAAACGATGCACTAGCGACCTAGATGAACGTTTTATAAGACAATATGCTTTAAGAAACAGGACTATCACTAGTTCTATAACAAGAAACGAACTCGAAGCTGTTCGCAATGTCACAATTTCTTCTAAAACAGTTAGAAGACGGTTAAATGAAGCTGGATTAAACAGTAGGAGATCAGCCACTGCGCCCTTGCTTATTAGAGGGAACAGAGTTGCCAGATTACGTTTTGCTCGAAATCACGAAAACTGGTCTGTGGATGATTGGAAACAAGTTTTCTTCACAGATGAAACTAGGGTTAGTCTAAAACATCCAGATGGTCGTGAGCGAGTATGGCGAAGACCAGGAGAGAGGTTTGCTCCTTGCAATATCTCTGCGAGGATTCCATTCGGCGGTGGCTCTGTTATGTTCTAGGGTGGCATCTGCTTTTATGCTCGCACAGAGCTAGTTCCAGTCCGTACGAGATGCATGAATGCTGACTACTATCTTGAGAATATTGTAATAGGTCATTTGGTGGGGCCCAATTTCCTGTTTATACAAGACAACGCTCGACCTCACGTGGATAGGGAGGTACTCGATTATCTTAATCAAGTTGATATACCAATTATGCAATGGCCACCAAAAAGCCCGGATCTGAATCCGATAGAACATGTATGGGATCACCTTAAGAAAAATGTGAAAGGTCATATACCTGCACCTAGAAACCTGAGGGAACTTGAAAATGCAGTTATCACAGAATGGGAGCAAATTCCTCAAGATTTTATCCAAAATTTAATTAGAAGCATGCCTAGGCGCATAAACGCTGTCATCCGAAGTAGAGGAGGCAACACACGCTATTAGTGTCCCAGTTACACCATTAATTTTGCTACTAGTGTCCCAGTTTATTTTTTTCGTTATTACTTAATTTCAACGATTTTGTTATTAGGTCTTAAGAATAATTTTAATTCGAATCTTACTGAGAAATTTGGTAGCTAATTTACTTTTAAAGTATCCGAATAAGTTTTTTCTAACTTTTAGTGTAACCAATGTTCATAAGAAATTATTAAAATTAATTAATTATAGAGATTTGTAGGATTTAATATATTGTTGCATTAATTTTGTCCAGGAGTGTATTAACGCATACAATATGTATATCCCAACCGAAACTCACTTATTTTATCCGAGTATATCGGTGATTCTAATAAACCATTTAAAAATTAAATATATACAGTGACTCACAGCTTAAATGATGCAGTCGCTATAAGAAAAGACTAACTGGTCTTAGTGCCTCTTTATTTATTTGGAAAAAAACAACTTATTGAAATTAAATTAGTAAAAAGTCTTCTAAAAAAGTGTCAATTACTTTTTGTCTTAAATATGCCTTACTTAATTAACAATAAATGATTAATTAAATTATATGCGATTTTAACGTCACAGCTTAAACGATGCAACATTCAATATACCAAAATTATTAGAGAAAATAAACTGTAGAATTTGAAATAAGCCTGCTAATATTTGGTCGGGCCTCCCCCATTATCAATAACGGCTTGTAATCTTCTGGACATTGCTTCAACTAACTTCTAGTATACTCCGGGGAAATAGTGTTCCATGCTTCAGTAATTTTTACTTTTAATTTAGTTTTATTTGATATTGGGGCACTATTTACTTTATTTTTTAATGTCAGCCACAAATTTTCAATTACATTTAAGTCTGGTGACTGGGCTGGTGTTTTAATAACATTTGGACAGTTATAAAGCAACCAACTGCGGACTCGAAATGAGGTGTGCTTTGGATCATTGCCGTGATAGAACCGATAATTGTTTTCAATATCTAATTTTTGGGCACTAGCGACGAGATGCTTCCTTAGTATATCCAAGTACACATATTGGTTCATATTCCCTTCGACGAGATGCATGTTACCTACTCCTGCAGATGACATACAGCCCCATAACATCACTCCACCTCCACCGTGCTTTACCGTAGCTTTCATATTTTTCAATTTTAATTCTTCGTTAGGCTTTCTCCACGCTGATTTTTTCCATCGGACCCAAATAAGTTTATTTTGCAGCAAATATTACTGAATTCCAGAAGTTCAAGTCTTTATTGATATGCTCTCTGGCAAATTCTAATCTCACGCGTCTATTTCTTTGGCCAATGAAGGGCTAATTTCTAGCAGTTCGACCATGTAAATTATTATTTCACAAGATCCGTCGAACTGTTTCGGGGTTACATCTTTTTCCAAACTGTCTTTCCACCTTGGCGCAATCAAAGCAACGCCGCCTTCGTAAATTTCAAAATGCAATAAGTTTTGACCCCTGTTGTTATTTTGCAACATTTAAGCTGTGACGTTAAAATTGCATATGATTTGATTAATTATTTATTGTTAATTAAGTAAGGCATATTTAAGACAAAAAGTAATTCATACTTTTTTAGAAGACTCTTTACTAATTTAAATTTCAATAAGTTGTTTTTTCCAAATAAATAAAGAGGCACTGCGACCAGTTAGTCTTTTCTTATAGCGACTGCATCATTTAAGCTGTGAGTCACTGTAGTTAGGTTTATAGTTTTTTCTGATTAAATAAAAAAACGAATAAATTTCTGTCAAATCTGAATAATTTTTTAAATATCGTTTAAATAATGACTATCACTAAAAATAAACATCTTAAAGTGAAAAAATGTTTACCCGACAACTAAATATACACTCGATACAGCTTGTATCTATAATATATATAAAACTAGCAGTGCCCGCGGCTCCGCTCGCGTGGACTTGATTCACTACTATCGTCACTGCTTATTCCTTATGTTACCTTAATACAATATCTGTTATTTCCCCTTATCCTAATTATCGTAATACAATCTAGGCTTATCTCTCTCCCCATTATTTCCCCCTATCTCCCATTATCTCACCTTATCTCCCATTATCTCCCTTATTATCTAGGCATATCTCGACTTATCTCGCAATAGTTCTCTCCTTATCCGACCTTCTCCCATCTCCCATAATTTCCATCTAGGCATATCTCGACTTATCTCGCATTATTTCCCCCTATCTCCCATTATCTCCCATCTCGACTTATCTTAGTACTTATCCGACCTTATCTCCCATTAACTCCCATTATCTCGCACCTTATCTCCCATTTTATCTAGGTTTATATCGAATATCGATTATATAGAACATATGCATAAATTTATAAAAACACGTAAATCGGATAAGTGGTTCTCAAGTGATAAGAGTACTAACGGACAGACAGACAGACAGAGAGACGTTGCATTTTATATATATATTATATTCTTTGCAACATGATATTGTTCCATATTTAATGGTTTAGGCAGTGTATTGCAAGAAAACGTGCGCGTTAACGCTAACCTTTTTTCCGACTTGATTCACTATTATCGTCATTGCTTATTCTTTATGTTACCTAACGCAATAAAATATATCCTATAACCTGGCCAGAGAACATATGTATGTTTAAAAAAAAAGTACGTAAGTCGGATAAGTGGTTCTCCAGTGATAAGCGCATTAACGGATAGACAGACAGACAGACAGAGATACGTTGCATTTTATATATATATTATAGATGTAATAAAATATATATCTATAACCTGGTAAGAGAGCATATGTATAAATTTAAAAAATCACGTAAATCGAATAAGTGGTTCTCGAGGGATAAGCGCACTAACGGACAGACAGACAGACAGAGAGATGTTGCATTTTATATATATTATAGATATAGATTGTTATTATTATTATATAAACTGGCCAAAGAATATATGTATGAATTTAAAAAAAAACACGTAAATCGGATAAGTGGTCCTCGCGTGATAAACGCACTAATGGACAGATAGACAGACAGAGCGACATTGCATTTTATAAATATATTATAGATTATAGATTATAGATATTCTCTGCTACATAATATTGTTCTATATTTAATGGTTTAGACTGTGTATTGCAAGGGAATGCGCTAACGGCAAATTTTTTTCCGACTTCATTCACTATTCTCGTCACTACTCATTTCTTATGCTACCTATCGTAATAAAATATAGCCTATAACCTGGCCAGAGAACATATGTATGTTTTTAAAAAAAAAGTACGTAAATCGGATAAGTGGTTTTCCAGTGATAAGCGCACTAACGGACAGACAGACAGAGAGACGTTGCATTTTATATATATATTATAGATGCAACGTCTCTCTGTCTGTCTGTCTGTCCGTTAGTGCGCCTATCACTGGAGAACCACTTATCCGATTTACGCACTTTTTTTTTTTAAAACATACATATGTTCTCTGGCCAGGTTATAGGCTATATTTTATTACGATAGGTAGCATAAGGAATGAGCAGTGACGTAAAATAGTGAGTGAAGTCGGAAAAAAATTTGCCGCTAGCGCATTCCCTTGCAATACACAGCCTAAACCATTAAATATGGAACAATATTATGTAGCAGAGAATATAATATAATATATAATCTATAATCTATATTATATATAAAATGCAACGTCTCTCTGTCTGTCTGTCCGTTAGTGCGCTTATCACTGGAGAACCACTTATCCGATTTACGTACTTTTTTTTTAAAAACATATATGTGTTCTCTGGCCAGGTTATAGACTATATTTTATTACGATAAGTAGCATAAGAAATGACCAGTGACGTAAAATAGTGAGTGAAGTCGGAAAAAAAATTTGCCGCTAGCACTTTTCCTTACAATACATAGCCTAAACCATTAAATATGGAACAATATTATGTAGCAAAGAATATCTATAATCTATAATCTATAATATATATAAAATGCAATGTCTCTCTGTCTGTCTGTCTGTCCATTAGAGCGATTATCACGCGAGAACCACTTATCCGATTTACGTGATTTTTTAAATTCATACATATGTTCTCTGACCAGCTTATAGATATAGTTTATTACATCTATAATATATAAAACGCAACGTATCTCTGTCTGTCTGTCCGTTAGTGCGCTTATCACTGGAGAACCACTTACCCGATTTTCTATATTTTTTTTTTTAAAACATACATGCGTTCTTCGGCCAGGTTGTAGGCTATATTTTATTACGATAGGTAGCATAAGGAATGAGCAGTGACGATAATAGTGAATGAAGTCGGAAAAAGTTTGCCGCTAGCGCGTTCTCTTGCAATACACTGCCTAAACCACTAAATATGGAACAATATCATGTAGCAAAGGATATCTATAATATATATAAAATGCAACATCTCTCTGTCTGTCCGTCCATTTGTGCGCTTATCACTGGAGAACCACTTATCCGATTTACGTGCTTTTTTTTTTAAACATGCTAAACCATTAAATATGGAACAATATCATGGAGCAAAGAATATCTATAATATATATAAAATGCAACGTCTCTCTGTCTGTCTGTCCGTTAGTGCGCTTATCACTGGAGAACCACTTATCCCGATTTACGTGCTTTTTTTTAAACATACGTATGTTCTCTGGCCAGGGTATAGGATATATTTTATTACGTTAGGTGACATAAGGAAGAAGCAGTGACGATAATATTGAATCAAGTCGGACAAAGTTTTGCCGCTAGCGCGTTCTCTTGCAATACACTGCCTAAAGCATTAAATATGGAACAATATCATGTAGCAAAGAATATAATATATATAAAATGCAACGTCTCTCTGTCTGTCTGTCTGTCCGTTAGTGCGCTTATCACTCGAGAACCACTTATCCGATTTACGTGTTTTTATAAATTTATACATATGTTCTATATAATTTGATATAAGCCTAGATAATGAAAGATAAGGTGAGATAATGGGAGATAAGGTGAGATAATGGGAGATAAGGAGAAATGATGGGAGATAAGTTGAAATAAGCCTCGATAATGGGAGATAAGGTGAGATAATGGGAGATAAGTATAAATAATGGGAGATAAGGAGAAATAATGGGAGATAAGCAGAGATAAGTCTAGATAATGGGAGTTATGGTGAGATAATGGGAGATAAGAAGAAATAATGGGAGATAAGGAGAAATATTGCGAGATAAGTCGAGATAAGCCTAGATAATGGGAAATAAGATGAGATAATGGGAGATAAGGAGAAATAATGCGAGATGAGCAGAGATAAACCTAGATAATGGAAATTACGTAGACATAATGGGAGATAAGGGGAAATATTGGGAGATAAGGGGAAATAATGGGAGATACTTTATTACGTTGGGTAACATAAGGAATAAACAGTGACGATAGTAGTGAATCAAGTTCACGCGAGCGGAGCCGCGGGCTCTGCTAGTATTCTTATAAATTTATTATAAATACTTACAGATGAAAACTTAATAGGAGCTGAGTCCTTTTTGTATAGAATGCAAATTCTAATCATTTTGTAAATATTTTATTAAATTAATCCAAAAAATACTTAAATATACAAACCGAAACGAAATATATCGTCGAATAATCACAAGATGCTTTTTTACATCGTCGGCGCCGGAATTCATATCATTTCCTTCTCTTTTTAAGGACTATACGCTTTCGCTTACAGCAGCTATATACTTTCTCACTATTCTAATATCTGTATGGACGGGCATCGAAGTGATACCATAAGTGTTCCGTAGGAACACTAAAAATGGTAGAACCCATATTCAGAGGTATATGCACCGGGATTATACTTTTCTTATTTAGATAATGAAATTTTAAAAACAATAGCGTATAAGCGATGAATCCACCGTTGAATATAAGAAATTGTCAAATCCTCGTCTGCCTGGTAAACGAAGGATCTTTATCAGCCCGGTAAAACTTTCGGTTGTCGGATCTTTGGTACCTACATAATTAATTGACATTTGTATTAACAACGTCAAAAATCCAGTTATCTTTGTTCGAAAATTAGATTTTTATTTTTTTTGTAATAATATGGGTTTGGGAGATTGTCTGGCATACATAAATATGCCCCCTTGCATTTGGTTTGAAGGTGATAAAAGAAACGCGTATGCCTCTATGTTGGCAGGTCTTCTGGTAAGTAATACACAGTTTGTGAAATGTAATGATTTTTTCGATATATCCAAAACAACTAGATGGCATATATTTCGTGTATTTTTTAATGCACATTTATACGTTGTCGCGGCTAAATAGGTAAGTGTTGATGGTTAACACTACAGTTCCTACATTTTGTTAAATATTTAAACATCTACTAATTACACATTTGTTACTTCAGGTGATTTTGGTGAAAGATGTGACAAAATATATAGGTAATCCACAAATTTCTATACAAATTGTGAATAATTTTGATTTAGAAACGTTTACTTAGAATATTACTGCCAATTCTAAGTATTATAATTGTGGGACCATTACTATTTCATTTGTCTTTGGATATTACTGCAACTTGACGTGATAAATTGAAGCAATTAGTGGATGCATATGTCTTTTTCTACACCCACAAAATGTTCTTTAAAAAAATGAAAATACCTTCATTACAGCAATGAACTGCTGTACCATATACAATTAAATGTGGGTAGATAAATTATATATATATATATATATATATATATATATATATATATATATATATATATATATATATATATATATATATATATATATATTACTACAAAAAAGTTCTTCTTTCTCACATTCGATCAATGTGGTTCCATGTTTGGCTGACGGGCCAAAACCAAGTCAGCACAAATGCTATTACCATTCCATATTAAGGAATGACCTGACAATGTTACATGTTTTCAAAATCACTGACTTCTGAATGGTTTTGGGTATGTTTGTGTTGAGTCCTAATCGTACTAAATGTGGTGTAAATGTTATTGGTGTAAGGCCTGTGGCTGATATAATGAGGGGGACAATGATGACTTTTTCTTGTCTCCATAGCCTTTTTATTTCCGTTGCAAGGTCTGTGTATTTGGAAATTTTTTCTGTGTATTTCATTTGGATGTTTGTGTCGTTGGGGACAGCTATGTCAAATAGATAGGTGGCTTTTCCTTTTTTGCACTGAAAAGTAATATCGGGTCTATCGGCGGAGACTGTTTTATCTGTATGGATACCGATGTCCCAGTAGAGTTTGTAATCTTCATTTTCAAGTATGGATGTTGGCGTGTATTTGTAGTAGGGATCTGTGTTTTCTATGAGTTTGTATGTTGTGGCTAGTGCTTGGTGAACTACTTTGGCAGCTGAGTCATGCCTGGCTGTGTACTCTGTTTCGGCTAATATTTTACATCCGCTCGTTATGTGTTCGATCGTTTCTTTCTGCTGGTGGCATTTCCTACATCTGTCCTCTGCAATAGTCGGGTCTTTGATGATATGCTTTTGGTAGTTTCTGGTTAATATGACTTTATCCTGGATGGCAAGTAAGAAGCCTTCTGTTTCAGGGAATAGCTGCCCATCCTGTAACCAGGTGTATGATTGTTTTTTCACTTACGTGGTCTTGTTCTATGTGGTATCTGTGTTTTCCGTGGAGTGTTTTCTCTGACCACGTTTTCATCTTTTCCTGTTGTAATTGAGTGTGACTGTGTATGTCTGCTGAGTGGTCTGCCCGGGATAAGTCGAGAGGTGTTTAGTTTTTGTCTGCTTTCACTGTCGCTGTGTGTAGGCTGGTTTGCTTGCTGTGAAAGAATTTCGTAAGTGCTTGTATTTGTTTTGTGTGTAATGATCTGATGTATATAATTCCTCTTCCTCCTGCCTTCCTCTCGATGGTAAGTCTTTCTTTGCATGCGTTGGGGTGTAATTTCCTGTATTTGGTGAATTGAGATCGTATAAGGATGTGAATATTTTCTATGTCTGTGACCATTTGATGATACCAAATGAATATGTGAGTATAGGTATAGCGAACGTGTTGATGGCTTTAGTGAGATTCTTAGAGTTGAGTTTTGTTTACAAAAGTTTCGTCAGTCTGTTTTTGAATTCGGTTCTTAGCTCTGTTTTGATGTAAGTGTGGTTGAGTTTGGTGCTTTGTTGGAAGCCTAGATATTTGTATGTTTCTTTGTCGAACATGTTATCGAGTGTTTCATTGTTGATGGTTTCTGCCTCATGGTGGCACTTCCGTTGGCCTTTGTTGATGTGGAGCACTTTACATTTACTTATACCAAATTCCATATTGACATCTAAGGTGAATATTTCTGTGATTTTGAGGAGTTCTTTCAGCTGTGTTTGTGTGGCAGCGTAGAGTTTTATGTCGTCCATATATAGGAAGTGGTTTATTTTATGTTGATTCACTTTTTGGTGTCTGATATTGAAGCCATGCTCTGTTCTGTTTAGTATATTTGAGAGTGGATTGAGACAGAGGCAAAACCACAGAGCGCTGAGCGAGTCTCCCTGAAATATACCCCGTCTGATGTACAGCTCTTCTGTTTGAATGCGTTCGGTTTGTGTTTCTAGGAGTATTTTGGTTTTCCATGTTTTCATAATTTGCGCGAGAAACTGCCTGAGGTGTTGGTTGATTTTATAGATTTTAGGGCTCTGATGAACCAGCTGTGGGGTATGGAGTCAAAGGCTTTTTTATAGTCTATGTAACCGATGTGAAGGTTTCTGTGTTCTTTTCTGGTTTGTCCCATAATCACGCTATCTATAATCAGCGCTCTTTGCATCCTCGACTATTTTTCCTGCATCCCTTCTGCTCTTCTGTGAGAATATTGTTGTCTGTTAGGTGTTGTTCTATTTTCTTCGAAATTGTGGCTGTGATGATCTTGTATAGGGTTGGAACGCAGGTGATAGGTCGGTAGTTCGACGGGTTTGTGGTGTCTGAGCTTTATTATTATTATTATTGTTATTACATTATTATTATTATTATTACAAAAAAGTTCTTCTTTCTCACATTTGGTCAATGTGGTTCCATGTTTGGCTGACGGGCGCAAACCAAGTCAGCACAAATGCATTACCATTGTGTATTAAGGAATGACCTGACAATGTTACATGTTTTCAAAATCACTGACTTCTGAATGTTTTTGTGTATGTTTGTGTTGAGTCCTAATTGTACTAAGTGTGGTGTGAATGTTGTTGGTGTAAGGCCTGTGGCTGATATAATGAGGGGGACAATGATGACTTTTTCTTGTTTCCATAGCCTTCTTATTTCCGTTGCAAGGTCTGTGTATTTTGAAATTTTTTCTGTGTATTTCGTTTGGATGTTTGTGTCGTTGGGGACAGCTATGTCAATTAGATAGGTGACTTTTTCTTTTTTGCACTGAAAAGTAATATCGGGTCTATTGGCGGAGACTGTTTTATCTGTATGGATACTGATATCCCAGTAGAGTTTGTAATCTTTATTTTCAAGTACGGATGTTGGTGTGTATTTGTAGTAGGGATCTGTGCCTTCTATGAGCCTGTATGTTGTGGCCAGTGCTTGGTGAACTACTTTTGCCGCTGAGTCATGTCTGACTGTGTATTCCATTCCGGCTAATATTTTACATCCGCTTGTTATGTGTTCGATCGTTTCTTTCTGCTGGTGGCATTTTCTGCATCTGTCTTCTGTAATAGTTGGGTCTTTGATGATATGCTTTTGGTAGGTTCTGGTTAATATGACTTTATCCTGGATGGCAAGTAAGAAGCCTTCTGTTTCCGGGAATAGCTGCCCATCCCGCAACCAGGTGTATGATTGTTTTTTATTTACGTAGTCTTGTTCTATGTGGTATCTGTGTTTTCCGTGGAGTGTTTTTTCTGACCACGTTTTCATCTTTTCCTGTTGTAACTGGGTGTGACTGTGTGTATCTGCCGGGTGGTCTACCCGGGATAAGTCGAGTGGGGTATAGTTTTTGTCTGCTTTGACTGTTGCTGTATGGAGGCTGGTTTGCTTGGTGTGAAAGAATTTCCTAAGTGCTAATTTGCGCGAGAAACTGCCTGAGGTGTTGGTTGATTTTATAGATTTCTAGGGCCCTGATTAACCAGCTGTGGGGTATGGAGTCGAAGGCTTTTTTATAGTCTATGTAACCGATGTGAAGATTTCTGTGTTCTTTTCTGGTTTGTGCGATAATCACGCTATCTATAATCAGCTGCTCTTTGCATCCTCGACTATTTTTCCTGCATCCCTTCTGCTCTTCTGTGAGAATATTGTTGTCTGTTAGGTGTTGTTCTATTTTCTTCGAAATTGTGGCTGTAATGATCTTGTACAGGTTGGAAGACAGGTGATAGGTCGGTAGTTTGACGGGTTTGTGGTGTCTGAGCTTTTGGGTTTAACGTATGTTATTCCTTGTGTGAGGAAAGTGGGAAATGTGTGTGGTTGTAGAATGGCTTTGTTGATTTGGTGTGTGAGTGCTTCATGTGTGGTGGTAAACTGTTTGTACCAGAAGTTTTGTATATTGTCTATTCCAGGACATTTTCAGTTGTGTGTGTGTTTGATAGTTTCTGTAATTTCCTGTGTATTTAATGTGGTATTTTCTTGTTCTATCACATGTTTATGTTTGTCTTCTTCAGCTTTGATCCAGGGGGTGTTATTATTGTGTAGTTTGGGTTCTGACCAGATACTTTTCCAATAATCTGTGAGTTCTTGTTTGTTTGGTGGTTCAGTCACTGCTATCTGTTTGTTGTACATAGTTTTCCGGTAGAACTGTTTTTCGCTTCTTCGGAAGAGGTTGTTGGTGTCTTTCCTCTCATTTGATTCTTTGTATCTACGGAGTCTTGCGGCATATACAGATAGTTTTTGTTTCAAGGTATCGAGGATTTCTGGCAGTGTTCTGTTGGGAAACTTAGATTTGATCTTGTTTGCCCCCTGTGTGACACGTTTGGACGCGTTCCCGTTTATAAACTGGGTAAGATGTCCTAGATCTCTCCTGATGTTGTTGATTTTGTTTTCTATTCTTATTTGCCATTTAAATTTTGGTTTTGTCCTGTTGGGGTTTCCTTGTCGTTGAGGGAGTTTTTGATTATTTTGTGTTAGAGTGGTGATTGCTGCTGCGTATATTATTGTGTGAATGTCTTCGATTGTGCTTAAGTCTGTTATATACTGAGGTATTATGTGCTTGTTTAGTGTGTTGAGGATTGGTTGCGTGCTCTGTCTGAAGATTAAACGATTATTATTATTATTATTATTATTATTTATTTATTCATTTCACAGTACAATAGTAATATTTATATAATCTATTTAAACCTAGAACCAAGCTTATAGTAAACAAGGTGCGCCTAGGTGTATAGAGACCCCTGTATGTGCAGGGCAAAAATACAATTTAAATTAAGCTAAGATTTGTAGAAGGTAAAGATAATAATTAATACATAAGAAAATTAAGAAAAAGAAAAAAACATACATATAAACATGCAGACAATCGCAGTTATGAATTATAACAATCCACATAATAGTTCAGAATTTTCTGTAATGAACAGTTTACATTTTTTTTCAAACAGTTTATAATTATTTATGTTTCTGATATTCTGTGGCAACTTATTGAAAACTTTAGGTCCCAAAACTGACAAAGACCTCTGGTTTTGGTCATATTTTCTAAAGGGTACAACTAATATCACATTTTCTCTTTTCTAGTTCTATATTGATGATTCACAATTTTTTTTTCATTTCTGTAGCAAAATAGAGAAATGTTTAAAAGATATAAATTTCTTATATTCATTATATTTTCATTATATAATCTCTTGGTTGGAAAAAGTTTATCACGAAAGCAAATTACTCTAACAATATAGTTTTGTATCAAGCTCAGTTGACCCAGTGCATTATTATAAAGTCCACCCCACAGAATGATGCCATATCTCAACAGTGACTCGACCAATGCCTTATAGACAGTAACCTGTAGTTTGAGGGGTAGTATTTTTCTTATTAGGTAAAACTTATATATGAGTCTTCTCAGTTTATTAGATAAATCTTGGACATGTTCAGTCCATCTGAGATGTTTATCTGTTGTAATTCCAAGATATTTTGTGTGTGTGATTTTTTTCATGACCATGTTCATATCTTTTACCTGTATACAATCAAAGTCCAGTCTATTTGCCAGTCAGAGAGAAAGCAATGTATACCGCCTAAGAAGGATTTAAGGTTAATTTCATCAAATCAAGCCAGGGCCCAATAATGCTCACACCCCTACCAACTGCCATTTTTACAGCATCCCATGTCTTGTCTCTGAAAACAAGAACTGTATCATCAGCATATGAAATTGAAAC
Source organism: Pachyrhynchus sulphureomaculatus (assembly GCA_019049505.1). Classification (NCBI taxonomy): domain Eukaryota; kingdom Metazoa; phylum Arthropoda; class Insecta; order Coleoptera; family Curculionidae; genus Pachyrhynchus; species Pachyrhynchus sulphureomaculatus. Next base: position 115,753,521 of record CM032446.1, on the reverse strand, counting down.
TCCTATGTCTAGGCCTAGTAAAGACTTTATATAGCAGATAAAGAGAAGAGGACCTAGGACAGTGCCTTGTGGTACTCCAATCTGCACAGTTAGTGGTTCACTCAGTACTTTTCCGATCTTCACAACTTGTTTTCTTTCCTCTAAGTAATTTTTAAAGATGTTTAAAGCCGAGCCTCTGATACCACAACGCTCCAAAACATCACGAAGGCCAGAGTGAGGTACAGTGTCAAAAGCTTTGGCTAGGTCCAGGAAAACTGCAATACACTTTTTATCATCATCCAGAGATTCCTTAATATGGCTGACCAGTTCAGACATTGCATCGCCAGTGCTAACTGGCGGTGCATGAAACCCAACTGCTTTTTGTTTATGATATTTTCGGATGTTAGATAATCATGTAATCTTTTTTTAAGGCATTTTTCAAATAGTTTACCATAGGCTGATATTACACTAATTGGACGGTAATTGGAAATATCAGTCTTGCTTCCCTTTTTATATATAGGGGCTATTATTGTATGTTTAAACTGTGGTGGAATTCTTGCAGTGGTGAGGATCAGAGGCAGCAAAATCGACTGATGAACACTTTTCACTAATTTGCCTGTGATGCCATCTAATCCAGGAGCACATGAGTTTTTTAGGCTATTGATGTGGCTTATGAGTTCATTTGATGTAATTGGAGTCAAAGTCATTGAATTTATAGGTTCAACATAGTCCATGCGGACATCAAACTTTGCTTTTTTTATCTTCGCTGCCATATTTAGTCCAACATTTATGTAATAATTATTACAGTAATTGGCAATCTCTGCATTAGTTTCAATTGGTATTTCCCTTTCATTGACTATGTACCAATTACTATTATTTTTAACTGTGGCTTCATTTGCTGCATCATTTATTATTTTATAAAGTTTTCTTAAGTCACCACTATATTTATCTATCTCATTATGATAGTATGCCTGTTTTGCCCTTTCTATCGTCTTATTTAATACATTTCTATATGCCTTATATACATTCCATAAGCCTTCATTATTTTTTTGTTTTATAGCACGTCTTTTAAGTTTGTCCCTGTGTTTAATTGAAGTTATGATTCCTTCCGTAATCCAAGGCTTAATTTTTTTTTTGCTTCTTTATCACTATTTTTTCAGTAGTACAGGCTTTTTTGAGGGAATCAAATATTTCAGTAAATTTATTGTAGGCCACCACAAGATCGTCCAAGTTCAATACTGTTTCCCAATTTACATGTTTTATATTGTCTACAAACATGACTTCATCAAATTTCATTATACTCATTTTTTCATAAAGTTTGTTACATTCTATGGTTGTATCATTCCAGTAGATGTCCAGGTAAATAGGAAAATGATCGGTTAGATCACTGTCTAAAACTATTGCCTTATACTCCAAATTTTGTATGTCTAATTTTTTCCTTACAAATATGTGGTCAATACAACTTTTACTTTCTGCTGTTACTCTAGTGTGCGAGTTAATATATGGCTTAAATCCAAGAGATGAAAGTGTTGTCAAATATCTATTTACTAAAGGTTTTGTAGGAGCAAGTATATCAAAATTAATGTCACCCAGAAATATGTCAATACTGTTTGTTATGTTGGAGACAAAATAAGTCTTAATGTCAACTAGAAACAGTTCATCACTCGTGGAGGGGGGTCTGTAGCATGGCATGACTACTATATCCATATTTTCATTTCTAAATTTATTGGTAACGTTTAGTATTAACTGTTTCCCCAGGTTTTAACAGCTCATAATACCACGCCCCTCTGGTCCCACCAAACACAGAGCATCTCTTTCTGCCAAAGCGATTCGGTCTTGGGGTCGATGTGGGTGGTGCGCCTGGGTCTACCCATGATTTTTTGCGCTTGGGATTCTCAAAATAAATCCATTTTTCATCCCCTGTAACTATACGATGCAAAAACGGCTTCCTTTTGTACCGAGCGAGCAAAATGTCACACGTGTTTTTGCGCTTTTCCATTTGCCTGTCGTTCAACTCACGTGGTACTCATCTACCGGTCTTCTGAATCTTTCCCATCTCTCGTAGCCTATTGGAAACAGCTTGTTGACTCACGCCCAATTGCTCGGCGAGTTGTTTTTGTGTTTGCGAATCATCTTCGTCCAACAATGCTTGCAATTCCACATCTTCGTTTTTCTTTAACGGTTTTCCACGTTCTTTGTCTGCAACATCGAAGTCACCACTTTTGAAACGCCGAAACCATCGTTCATACGTATCTTGCGATGGAGCATGTTCACCATAAGCTTTTCGAAGTAATCGGTATGATTCAACAGCAGTTTTCTTCAAATGAAAACAAAAAATTAATGCTGTCCGCGAATGCTCTTTGTTTGTTATAAATTTCGACATATTGAACACAACAACACAACACTATGCACACACTTTTCCAATTTATCACTCGTGCGCGTCTGACACTTGTTGATGACACAACAAAATGGCGCAGTGTCAAATCTTTATAGCACAAACTGCATTGGTGCACCATCTGTTGTCTGAAATCCGCATTTCATATTTGGACACCTAATATGGACCAAAGTGATTTCAGATAATCGAAATTTCGGTTAATCCGAATTTTTTTATAAAATTGAAGTTTAGAATGAATACAACATCGCAGATTGACTTAAAAGCATTTATACGATATGCTATTACGTACATAGGTATTTATTAAAACAAAGAATAGAACAATTAAATTACTTATTTTATGTATATGTACGGAAAATCAAAAATAAAAGAGTTTCATCTTAACTTTAATGTCTTAAAAATGAGGTAATTTTTAACTGCACACTCGTTTTGCGTTAGTTCTGTTTTTGGCTGCAATGTCTCTCCAACATTTGATAAGCAAAACGTCCGCGGCAGTTGCATTTTCTTGTTGTTCTACATAAGTTAACGCTTTTTCTAGGGCCTCTAGTCCTTCTGAATGTGACATTTTTACTGGAATATTGTTAGTGGCTTCTACTTCGTTATCATCATCGTCATCATTGTCTATTTTATTAGCATTTTTGCGTACAGTTTTAATTAATTCTTGGTCAGTCATTTCATCTTCCACACAATCACTGTTTAACCATTCACAAACATCGGTTTCCATAACACTTTCACATCCTGATATTCTTGTAATAATTTGATGTAACCTTTATTATCTTCTGTTTCTGCCTCTGAGTAATGTCTCTCCTCTTGTGGAATCAATTTTGACCAAGATTTTTCCAGAGTACTACTCTTTACTGAATAAGAGAAGTTACAGCAGGAGGGAAAAACATTGATTTTATTTCCCCACTTTCAAGTTGCTCCGCACTTGGTGAGTGGGGGCGTTATCTAGTAACAGAATACATTTTCTAGGATATCCATGTTCTTTTAAAAAAGTTCCACTTTGGGAACAAAACCTCCAAAAAACCAGTCTTTGAATAGAGTCGCGTTTATCCAGGCATTGTTTTGATTTTTATACAAAACAGGAAAAGCATTGCGACGAATATTCTTAATGGTTCGTGGATTTGCTGACTTACCAATACATAATAATGGGAGTTTGTGTCTTCCAGAAGCATTACTGCATGCAAGAACAGTAATACGTTCTATGCTACGTTCGTAACCAGGTTCTCCAGCTTCCCTTTTTGAAGCTAAGGTATTTGACGGCAACATTTTGTAGTTTAATCCTGTTTCATCACATTTATAGATTTGGTCTGGTTGTAAACCATGTTCTTTCATAAGCTGCTCAAAATTCTCTGCAAATTTTTTTCAGCAGATACATCAGCCGACAATCTTTCTCCACAAACTTTCAGTTGCCGTACACCATGTCTTTTTTTCCACCTGTCTAGCCATCCACCACTTGCTGAAAAAATTACAGGCGCTTCAATAACCGGCAACTCTTCGCTTAAACTCACTGCCTTATGTTTTAAAATTGTTCTTGAAATTGGTATTCCACGTTCTCGATTCTGTGTAAACCATAAAAATAAAGAATCATCGACTTTTTGGTACTCACCGCTTTTCATACTTTTTCGTGCCTGTGTGGGCGATGACAAAACACTACACAAGTTTCTCCATTCTGAAACAGTATTCACGGCTACACGTAAATCCTTCGCTATATTTTTAAGAAGTTCACCATTATCTAAACGTTGAAATGCTTCAAGTTTCTCCTTTAAGATAAGAACAACACGTTTACGCTTATTATTATGACGCTCCATTTTGTAAAATATCTATTAAAACGAAACTATTACCTCTGCGAGAATAATAGACGTAATGAGTAACTTATAACACTCGTCGACTAACCAAAACATAGACAGCGGTGAAATTCTAGACGTCGGGGAGTTCCCGACGCGTTAAGGAAACCACTGATCGTCTGTTTCGAATAATGGGGATTTTTTCGTTTATTGGGAATACAATTTGCTTTCTAACAGTTTGTTTCGGATAAGCCAGATTTCAGATAATCGCGATTCGGATAATCGGGATTGTACTGTATATAAATATATATATATATATATATATATATATATATATATATATATATATATATATATATATATATCAAATCAAAAGTACTTTATTGTCATAAAAAATCGATGGTTTTTCTTTGACAAAGCATATTAAGTCTAAGGTATATAAAACAAGTTATAATGCAAAAACAAACAAATTAACTCTACGCAAAATAAATAATAAGGAAACCTGAAAATGAACTATATACTAAGCCAAAATGTAGAACAGGCAACATCAAATATTTAGTAGGCAAACAGCAAGATACCTAGTTAACACAGAACTAGTTCCAGTCGAAGTAAAATTAACACTAGTATATAAAACTAAAACAATAATATGCAGTTATCATTAGAAAGGGAAAAAGGAGCATACGAACCAACACAACACATGTGCTTCGTGATCAAACGGAACAAAAGCCAACAACAGACAAAGAGGGTCATGCAAGCGAATCAGCATAAAAAACTCACCCAGATCATAATATGATTTATTAATTAATAATTTTATAAGACTTTTGAAATGCTCTAAGTGAGTTAGCAGTCTTGATGTAAATTACCAAATGGTTAAACAATTTTCTACCTTCATATATTAATGAATGCTTCGTGATTGCCCTAACTGGAACAGGCAAAGGCAGATCCGCAGCTCGTCGGGTGCCTTTCTGAGATACTACGTGCTGAATACTTAAGTGATTCTTATATATCAACGAAGCGTTCGCCAAGATAAACAGGGAAGTGAGGGTCAAAACTCCCAGCGAGAGAAAGATAGGTCTGCATGATTCTCTCTGATGGGCACCAGTGATGAAGCAGGCAGCCTTCTTCTGTAGCAAAAACAAATTATTCAGATGATATGGGCTGGGAAAACCCCAAAATGAATACCGTATCTGAGATGGGACTCAAGCAATGCAAAATAAATCAGAGCCAAGTTCATTTTTCATAATCCTGATAGCAAAGCAACTCGAAGAAAGTCTCTTACTCAACTTCATTATGTGATTCTTAAATCGGAGATCAGTATCAATGAGGACACCCAAAAACCTGGCCGCACGCTCCTCACGCAAAGAGTCGTTATGCAAATGTATGCCCTGCATACTGGATCTAAAACCAATAACATGTGTCTTACCGACTTTAAAAGACAATGGGTTAGCGCTACACCACCTCCTAACTTCCAATATGTCAATGGAAATGTTCGACCTAAGGGTTTCAATAACTTTATTATGCCATAGAAAGGAAGTATTATGGACAAAAAGCGTAAATTCGCCTGATATTTTTATGCGAATAATGTCATTGATGTTTATTAAAAAAAGAAGCGGTCCAGAACAGATTCCTGCAGGTCTCCACATTCTACACTTAATGTCGACGATCGCTGATCAGAAACCACCACCGGTTCGCCTCGGCCTTCGACATAGGACGCAAACCAAGCAAGCGAGGTCCCCCTGAAGCCATACCTCTCAAGCTACCTTAGCCAACAGTATCCCATATATATAGATATATATATATATATATATATATATATATATATATATATATATATATATATATATATATATATATATATATATATATGGGTGCAAAAGTTTCCGGCCAGTGACATTTCGTACTCTAATTTATTAAAAAAAAGACTAATGATTTTTAATCATTGTGAGATATGAGGTATGAGATATAGGAAACAAACTAATATAGTAAAAGAATAATATTTATGTTTGTGAATATATTTATTATTATTATTCTTATATTTATGGTATATGTGCAAGAGTTTCCGGCCACTTTGTACTATGAAAAAAATGATTAGTCCATATGCTCTATAATAGACTTAAATTATATTTTTATGTTAATATTTTGTAGCCATACCCTTTGCAGCGATATCAGCCGCACAACGATGTGGCATTGACTCAATTAATCGATTAATACAAGCAGGTGAAATTTTATCCCATTCTTCCTTCAATGATTTGAATAATGCGGCTTTATTTGAATATGTATGCTTTCGAACTTGACGATCTAGCGTTTCCCATAAGTGTCAGAAGTCAGTGATTTTGAAAACATGTAACACTGTTCCTTAATACATAATGGTATTAGCGTTTGTTCTGACTTGGCTTAAGTCCGTCAGCCAAACATGGAACCACAATGACCAGATGTGAGAAGGGAGAATAAAAGTAAAATAATAATAGTCATGCGTTGCTATAATAAATGTAATATGTATACCATATATCGCATATATGTATATATATATATATATATATATATATATATATATATATATATATATATATATATATATATATTTATATATAACATATACAGTAATACCCCGCTTAGCGCGACCCCGTTACGCGCGGTTTCACTATAACGCGAATTTCAAATTTCGCGCTCATGTAGTCATTATCTTCTCTATGGTCGCGGGGGGATCCCCGCTTTCTCTGAATATTCTCTTTGAAGAATTGGGAATTCCCTGTCCTTCGACTTTGTTCTATGGGGATTTCCTCGTTCGTTTCGTGTGTTCATTTGTTCCGTAATGTTAGTTCGGTCGGCTGGCAGTTTTGTTTTAATATTTATTGGAGATACATACATACATAATTTAACCCTACGTTAAAAATGCCGCCTGTAAAGAAAAAAGAGCGTAAAAGCGTCACTTTGGAATTGAAGATGAAAGTGTTAAGAAGAATGGAAAATGGAGGCAAAGCAACAATTGTTGGGAGAGATTTTGGACTCTCAGAATCGACTGTGAGAACGATTTATAAAAATCGGGAAAAAAATTAAAATCTCCAGCGAAGGTTCAACACCTATAAGTGCAACAAAACTTTCTCGTTCGAGATCATCTATCTTAGAAAGAATGGAGAAATTACTGTCAGTCTGGATCGAAGATTTGAATAAGAAGAACACACCACTAAGTCAAGATCTCATATGCACAAAAGCAAAATCTTTGTATGAGATGCTGAAAACAAAAGAAGGAGAAGGGAGTGCCACTCCGACTTTTGCTGCCAGCAGAGGCTGGTTCCATCGGTTCAAGCAGCGTTCTAATCTTCACAATATCCACATAACAGGCGAGGCGGCCAGCGCGGACATTCAAGCTGCAGCTGAGTTTCCAGACAAGTTTCAAGACTTCGTTAGACGAGAGAAAATTCCTGCTTGTCTCATCTTCAATGTTGATGAGACCGCACTTTACTGGAAAAAAATGCCATCTCGAACATTCATTTCTAAGGAAGAACGTCAAGCCAGTGGTTTCA
>CM032446.1:115710839-115740839 GCA_019049505.1 Pachyrhynchus sulphureomaculatus | reverse complement strand
TTTATAAACAGGGATAACGTTAGCAGGTTTAAAATCTTTGGGAAAGATTCCCTCGTTTTAACTATGGTTTATTAAAAGTTCTGAATCTATTAGCAGTGAAATAGGACTCTTTTTGATATTTTTGTTTAACATATTATTAACTATTGACCAAACCGTTTTAAGTTTATTATCAGAATTAGTTATTTTGTTTATAACATAAAGCTCTTTTGTCATCTTTATTTTAGTTCAGTATGTTTTCTTAAGATTGCGGTATTCTATCAGCGCTTTACTGCCATTATTTCTTCGCTGTAAACAATATAAATGATCTAATTTTTCCTTTAGGCGTGCCAGGTCTTCATTATTCCACTCCTTTGAAGGCTTTGGCAATTTTAATTGTTTCCTCTTACATGGATAACAACAGTTTAAACAGTATACAATGGAGTCAATAAAAATATTCCATGAAACATCACAATCACCAAACAAGCTTAAGTCAGTCTCCTAGTTACTCAGTTTAATCATTTTTTAAAGTTTATTTTATTTTGTTCCGAGAAGTTACGACACCGTTTACTACTTTCAGATCGTTCTATAAGTTTCCTTTTTCTTGGTATACTAACAACAAACTTGTACTAAAAATGATCGCTCACATGAGAGTTAAAAAACAAAACACTGATACAAAGTCCTGTCAATACACTCGTGTATTCGTTACAATTTATATACACTCTAGTCGGATTTTTGGTAGTTACTTTTAGCCCAAAAGAATCTAACAAATCGCAAAGCTGTCTTTTCACTTCATTGTTGACACAATAGTCAATATTCAAATCTCTACAGAATATTACAGACTTGCTACTGCTAAAAGCTGCAGAAATAGCAGAACTTGAAGAGTCAAAGAATATCTGCAAGTCGACAGAAGAAGGATGCAGCATACTATACAGATATCATCGGAGCATATTCCACATACTTCATTATGCAATTCAACAGATGAATCTAGTATTTTTTTACATGCCTTAAAAATATTTTTTAACGTATTCCTAACGAATATAAGGGAACCTCCACATCTAGATTTTGCTCTGGAGAAAGAAGAAATGACACAATACCCTTCGATCTGCAAGTCGTCGGTAGACCGAAGCCAATGCTCTCTAAGACACATAATATCAATATTTTCTGCTTTCAACATACTTTCAAGGACGGATAGCTTATTAAAAATACTTTGAATACTTATATTGCACAAAGTTAAGTTTCTAAAGAAATCAAATTTACCCTGAATTAAATTTAAATTTCAGTTAGTCCCCACTGGGACAGGCAGGGTATAAAAAATTCTGATTGACTAGAAACAGCGTGTGTGATCTACCCCTCTACAACCCCACCAACAATCTCAGACAATACTCGATGTACAGTATTTGAGTCCAGAACAATACCTGTCTTTCACCATCATAATTGACTTTTTGATTCTCATTCAAGGGTTTGATTCTTTGCGAAGTAATTGACGTCACTGCTATAGTGTCCTTACCGTCAATATTATTTTTGGCGTTTTCACAAACCTGGCTTTGCACCTTTTGTACAGAAAATACGTTGCACATCTGCACAGTTTTTAGAACAATATTATTGTAAACTGAACTTCTAACGATCTTAGCAATACGTTCACAAACTGTACATTTATCGATATATTATTTGTTTTTGATAGAAAGCTGTTCAAATTATTATAATATATATATATATATATATATATATATATATATATATATATATATATATATATTTTATTATTTATATATATATTATTATTATTTTTTTTTCGAGTTCGAAAATTTTTGAAAAATTAAAAAAAGAGTCAAAACTCCCTTTTACCAAATTATTTAGAAATTTAACCCGCCTATGAAATACTGACATTGAAAAGAAATCATTCCTTGGAAGGCTGAAGAACAACTCGATCATTATTAACAGGTGATTTTTCAAAGTAGAGGAGAGTAGAGAAATCGACCTTCTGAAAAGATTGGTAGATAAAAATACAATTTCGCCTACAAAAATATTTAACGTTGATGAAAGTGGATTTTCCACCGTTCAAAAAAAAATGCAACAAGTTTAAGGATTAGAAAGGAAGAAACAATTCGGCGCAATCACAAGCGGCAACCTTGTGCCAGTGTGCCTGGACAGTATGAGCCATCAAAAGAATGACACGAAATCTTGATTTGGGGAATGGCACACCTTTTGAGGGTGTTGTCACCATTCCAGACACTGACTATATTAACTGAAACTTATTTGTAAAATGGATGAAACATTTTATCAGCTTCTTAAAGCCATCCCCTGAAAATATAGTGTTACTAGTGCTTGGTAAAAATACAATGCATTCAAAGAACATGGAAGCGTTGAACGTGGCAAAGGCTAATGTTACAACTGCCAGGCCTTACAACTCACCGGCTTCTGCCACTAGACGTGTCTTTTTTTAAACGTATGATCAGTTATTTTATTCAAGCAACAGAAAAGTGGTTGGTGACAAATGCAGACCGTCAAGTAACGCAGAAGCTTAACAAAGAGTAGCTTGGACCCTTGGACAAAAACGTCTTTCCCGAACGTTTGCTTAAAGCAGCTGAAAGTATAAATGCAAATAAAAACAAACTGAAATAATAAAAGTACATCGATCGTAAAAGACGCTTCTATTATTGTCAATAATGAAATCATCAACCTAGCTCCGAAAATATTGCCACGTTTAAATAGTAAGTCGTCTACTTCCGGATTTAACGCTAAACCTTTAAAAATATTTTTAAATCTTTATGTCCAGTACTACAGAAAATATTGTACAAAAACTGTGGAAATTATATCAACTCCTTACAAAAATATGGTAAACGAGGAATCATAACCAACCAAAGGAGGAAAAATATAACTAAAATAAAACCAGTCCAGTGCAAGTCGGACTTACGCAATTAGTGTTCCGTACGGTGATTGGTTTTGAAATAAAAAAAATTGTTACAGATCATGTTACATGATCAATGACTTCACAAAACACACCCCAAATGAGTTTTCAACAAATTTCCGATCTTTGTTGAAAACTGATAATCTTGTTTTTTTTTACATACCAGATAAATTATCAAAGGTAATGCACGCGTGATAATTTTCGTTCAATCTGCAACTTATGGAGAATATTCCAGAATTTTTTCAAAATTTTTTGATCAGTATTTTTCGAGATAGGGATACTACAAAGAAAAGTGTGTGCAAGTAGTATATCATATATATTTTTGTACTCGTGTTTTCACAGGTTTTAACACTTCACTCGATAATCTGGTAATTTTTTTTTTCACTTCCGATTTTACCTCCGACAACGAACCTCTTAAGTCAAAATTTAACTTCCAAAACTACAGAGCTCTGATTGGGCCATCAATTCCTATATTTATGCCAAATTTCAACTTTCCGTCTCAAATAATTTCATAGAAAATCGGGTGTGACCGACATAAATAAACAAAAGAAGCAATCAAAAAAAAAAGTCAATAAAAAAATAATACCATTTACTCAACTCTCCACCAACTTAAACACTTCCGCAGACACCTAAAAAAACCCTTTAAAACCGGCATTGGCGATCGGAATATCTTTGGGGGCCGCACAGTCGAATGAAGTACTCTACTAACTTAGACAAAAATTTGCTGGCCTTTTAATTTTCATCGCTTTGTAATAATTTTCTTTTAAATACTCCTCCTAATCAAATACCTAAATACTTCTCCTTAATCAGCACCCCTACCGACCCTATCCAGGACATCAATTCAACGTTACTCCATTTCACACAATCTATCATTAACGCAGCCTTTGCTACCATCCCAACCAAAAATACACCCCCTAATAAACCCCCAGTTCCCTGGTGGTTTGCAGAGTGCTCCAAAGCTATTTACAATCGGAAGAAAGCCCTCAATACCTTCAAAGGACACCCCACTACCGAAAATTTTATAAATTTCAAGAAAATGAGCTCTAAAGCTAGGAGAGTAATAAAACTGGCTAAAGAAGTTTCCTGGAGAAACTTTGTATCCAACATAAAATATCCTATATCATTCAGTTCCCTTTGGAGCTCCGTAAGGGAAATGAAAGGCTTCCCTACTAACCACATCCCGATCCTCGCATTCAAAAATAAATATTTCGCTAATCCATTAGACATATCTAACGAACTAGCTTCCTATTATCATTATAAATAGCAATCTCCCAATCCTTCCCGCTCTTAGAATCCCGACATAACTGTATTCAATAAAACTCACTCCCTCCCCTATAACGTCCCATTTTCCCTCCAAGAGCTTACCCTTTCATTACAAAACTCCAAAAGAACCTCACCTGGCCCGGACACGATCTACTTAGAAATGCTTCAACACCTCCCACTTCCAATGCTAGAATACCTTCTATCCCTATATAATTACATCTGGCTCCACTTCACCTTCTTCAGTGATTGGCTAAAATCTACAATCATACCCATCCACAATCCGGGCAAACCCAGGTCCATCCCAGACAGTTACCGTCCTATATCTTTAACTAATCACTTATGCAAGATCCTAGAAAGAATGGTACTTAATAGATTGACCTGGATACTGGAAACAAAAAACCTACTCTCCTGTAAACAATTTGGTTTTCGAAAATTTCGGTCCTCTATGCATTACCTGGCCTCCTTAGATACCGAAATCAGACGTGCATTCCACCTAAAAAAGCACACCCTATTGCTCTCTCTCGATCTATCCTCTGCCTTTGATAAGATAGACAAAAACCTCATCTTCTCGCAGTTGGAGCGCTTCGAACTAAAGGGCGCTCTCCCTATCCTCATCCTTAACTTCCTTCAGCCAAGATCTTTCCAAGTCAAAATTAACAATGTCTTATCTAACTCCTTCACCACCTCTCTGGGCATCCCGCAGGGATCAATATTGAGTCCTACTCTTTTCAACATTGCTCTTACTGCCCTAATTAATCAAATTCCACCCACTACTAACTTCAAAATCTTCGCAGATGACATCATCCTCTGCACTTCATCTTCTTCCTCGCAATCGTGTACAGATACCGTACAACAATCCACCTCACTATTAAACGCATGGGCAACTGACAACGGACTTTCATTCTCTCCCTCCAAATCCTCTTACATTCACTTCTGCAAATTGAACAACTGTTCTATACTGAATCCCTCGCAAACACAAATATACCTTCTTCTGACTCCCCCAAGATCCTCGGACTCATCTGCGATAATAGACTTACATGGATACCTCATATCCAGCACCTTAAAGCTCGCACCTCCGCTAACCTAAACCTCCTAAAAATGCTTTCAAACTCAACCTGGGGCGCCGATCTCTTTTCCCTCCAAATTATGTATAAATCACTCATTTTATCAAAGTTTGCCTACGGCGACTTCATTTATAACGCTGCGAGTTATCTACCAAAAAACAGCTTGACACCATCCAAAATGCATCCCTCCGCACAATCGCTGGCGCCTTCCGTACCTCCCCCATCCCTAGTCTTCAGTGTGTTACCTCTACTCCCCCACTGCACCTCGTCAGGCAGCTCTCTCTCTTAAAATTCTACTCCTATTCGTTATTCCGCCCTTTTACCAGATATTCCCCGAATCTATTCTCAGCCTACCGCCCATCTTCATCCTAAATAATTCTATTCCCAACAGAATCTCCATCCTGTTATCCCTACATAATATTTCTCCCCCTAAATATGACTTTCCTCTACACTCCGCCTTTCCTCCATGGCTCTTAAACTCTCCTCCTATCGATCTTTCCATGCACTCACTAAGAAAAACGGACACTCCAAACCCCTTACTAAATAAAATATTTCTGGAAAGATCAGCAACTCATTAGCCTAACTATACTCTTTTTTATATTGATGGTTTCAAAACTAATAAGGGTGTATGCGCTTCTTTCACCACTTCTCTAACTAACAAAATATTTAAACTTCCACCTTGTACCTCTATTGTTACCGTTGAGCTCTTAGCAATTAAAGAGGCCATACGCCACGCTCTAACTCCTAGATTCGTTACGCGCTCACTAATCATCTCTGACTCCTACTTCCATAAAATCTCAAAAAGTAAAGTACACTGGAAAATTAAAACATCGCATAATTGCTTTCTACTGGATCCGCAGTCACATCGGCATTAGAGGTAACAACAAGGCTGACCTCTATGCAAAACTTGCAACCCCAGAATGGGGTGAAAATCACTTTTCGTTCTTTATTTCAACTGGATTGGGATTTAATATCCTGACAATAAGCTATGGTCCATCAAACCTTTGGTCTATCCTCCCCTAAACTCCTTGAACATGACCAGGAAAATGTTCTCATGCGTAGATTGGCCATAGAACATACTCATAGTCCCATAGATACCTTTTACGAAATGATCAAGCCCCTACATGCCTCTATTGCGATTCTCCTTTGACAGTTTCCCACATAATTGAGACCCTACATCTTAAGCCTGTCAGAGACGAACACAAAATTCCTTCCAAATGATCGCTATTAATAAGATCATTTGATTCACATCATGCAAATATTAAAAATGATTTAAAAGAGATCAACTTTATTGTATAACGATCCGAACATACATAGGGGCGCTAAATGACCCAGCAGTCGATGCGCCCTGACCCCATAAAATCCATCCATTCGTCTTTGTAAAATGCTCGTAATGGGTGGTACTGTTATGTTAGGTAAGTAATGCGAAATTTGCAAATATTGACTAGGACATAGCAGTAGAAAAAGGTGAGAAATGTCCGAAATTGGCCTGATTTTTCAGATTAGACCATTTCAGGTCAACGTTCTTGTTACATTTTTTGTTTACATTCTTAAGATGATATGGGAATAGTTAAAAAGTAGAGTAAATTCATATATTCACTAGAAAAACTCGAATAATGTTGATAAATGTCCAAATTTGGTCAATTTTTATAGGTCCGACTATTTTGAGTAGGTGATTTTTAAATCTAAATAATTGTCAAACATCTCGAATGTAATTCTCATCTTCACTAAGCAACCTGGAAAAATGCGAAAAATAGCTAAAAATTGGTAAACATTTGAAAATCTTACACATTAAAAAAACAGTTACTTTTCTCGTATTCTGCGACCCTAAAAACTTATTATAACGTTGGAAAATTTCATGTCTACGTAAACGTATAGGATCCGTCACTATCTAAAAATCTATTTTACAGAACATTTATATTTTTTTCGTAAAAAATCGGTTTATATTGTAAAATAGATTAAAAAATCAAAAAACTTGCAGGTACATTTTAAAATATTTATTATGAGCATTTACAAAACGATGAAAATTAAAGGGCAGACCGAATTTTGTCCAAGTTAGTACTACTTCATCCGACTGTGCGAGACGACGGAGAACGACTTTAAGAACCCACCTGAATAATTTATCTATCAGGTTATCCCTCCTTAAAATAAAGTAAATAAAATTTTAGCGGATTACATGTATTAAAATTTTCGGTATAAAAAATAATGATATATAAAATTGAGGAATTATTTTAAAAGAAAACAATTTTTATTTTTTTTTTAATTAAATTTGTTTAGGGTACATTTTTTCCTTTATTCTGAGATGAGCTATTTTTTATTCAACTTATTCAAGATTAAAGTGAGAAAACATTAGTTTTATCTAACTTAAATCGGTACCTTACTGTGCTGTGTATAATTCATTTAGGTAATGCAATCGTCGATCCCCATATAAATTATGGGGTTGTCAGTGACTATAACTAAATAACTGTATCGAATAAAATAGTTTATCATATTTGCTGCTATATTCTACACTTTCTACAAATTTGCACATACATCGTTAAAAAAATCTGCAATAACATTGATCGTTACCTCGCATTACCCACGACATATTGCAAAATTTGTAAACATTTCCTAACAAGAAAGCAAATAAACTAAACCTGAATTTGAAGTTTCCCTAAAAAGAAGTCACTTGCGGCATAAACTCTTTCGTATCCGCGTGGAATGTGGACAACCGGCAAATCCTTGGTCGGTTTTAGAAGAATAAAATAATAAAAATATTTTAATATTTTTTTTGATTAAATTTATTTCAGAAAAGCCGACTCAAATATCAAATTCGTTATTGGCGAGTTTTAGGGCCAGTGGCGGCGTGAAAAAAATATTCATGACATCATTTCTTGAGGGTCGATTTTTTTCCTTTATTATTGAGATCCGCTATTTAAGGTGAATTGTCTGCAATCGGTCTTACTACAAGGATCCTCCAGTTCCAATATATATATATATAAATATATATATATATATATATATATATATATATATATATATATATATATATATATATATATATATATATATATATATATATATATATATATATATATATATATATATATATATATATATATATATATATATATATATATATATATATATATATATATATATATATATATATATATATATATATCTATATATGTATATATATATATATATATATATATATATATATATATATATATATATATATATATATATATCTATATATGTATATATATATATATATATATATATATATATATATATATATATATATATATATATATATATATATATATATATATATATATATATATATATATATCTATATATATATATATATATATATATATATATATATATATATATATATATATATATATATATATATATATATATATATATATATATATATATATATATATATATATATATATATATATATATATACATACATTTACTTTTTTCTAAAAAACATGTTAAATTCGGAAGAAATGATAAAAAGTGCTTTCTTCAACGTATGCTCCATGGCTTGTTATACATTTTTCCCATCTTTCGGGCAATTTGTGAATACCACCCCAGTAAAAATCTTCCCCTTTTGCTGCGAACCATACATCTTCGTACGAACCAAAGTGCTGCTCAGCAATTGCGTGACTCATCGTTGCAAACAAGTGGTAATCGGAAGGAGCCAAGTCTGGTGAGTAAGCCCATGCGGGTAATACTTCCCAGCTGAGTGCTTCCAACGTGTCGGGAACTGGTTTTGCCGTTGTGAGGAGTTGTTTTTGTGTTTGCGAATCATCTTCGCCCAACAATGCTTGCAATTCCACATCTTCGTTCACCATAAGCTTTTCGAAGTAATCGGTATGATTCAACAGCAGTTTTCTTCAAATCAAAACAAAAAATTAATGCTGTTCGCGAATGCTCTTTGTTCGTTATAAATTTCGACATATTGAACACAACAACACAACACTATGCACACACTTTTCCAATTTATCACTCGTGCGCGTCTGACACTTGTTGATGACACAACAAAATGGCGCAGTGTCAAATCTTTATAGCATAAACTGCATTGATGCACCATCTGCTGTCTGAAATCCGCATTTCATACTTGTACACCTGGTATTGTCTCTAAACCAGCGCATCGTAGCCGCTGATTTATGACAAGGTACATTATCTTGTTGGAATTTGATGTCGTCTAAATTAGTGTCGCCAAACATGCGCGTTAGCGAAGACATCAGTACAGTTTCTAGTACATTTATGTACTTTTAGCTGTTCATACGTCCTTCACAAACGAACATTTCGCCGACACCTTTAGCAGCCATGTAGCCCCAAATCATAATGCTGCCTCCTCCGTATTTTACAGTAGGTACCACGAAATCTAGATGCCGTCGACACGCCGTCTCACGAATGTCACACCTGACGTTCCGAATAGCTGTAAGAATAGAAAAAATACTCAATTAAAAAAATTAGTTATTATTTTGACTAAAACGGATTAAATCAAGAATAATTATATGTAGTTATTTGTTAAAATAAATCATATAAAAACTTACCTCAAAGTTGGATTCGTCGGACCATACAACATTAGACCATTCCTCTTCTCTAAAATGTTGGTGCTTTGGAGCCCACTCTAAGCGTTTCTTGCTATTGGTCTCTAAAAGCCAAGGCTTCTTTCTAGCTTTGCACCCTCGTAATCCAGCTTCTGTCAGTCTTCTCCTTGCCGTTCGAGAACTAATCGGGATCTTAATCTCTTTCCACAGAGTTGCAGCGAGCTCAGATGATGTTTTTTTTTTTTTTTCGATTTTTAATAGACTCGCGGATGAGTTTTCTGTCCTGTCGCTTATTATCGTCTTACGTTTTCTGCCCGTTCTCGTTTTATCGTCATGGGAGCCAGTCTCCACAAACCTTTTAATAGCACATTGCACTGCGCACCAAGAACATTTCACTAACTTGGCTATTTCCAGTTCACAAATAAAACACGCACGGAAGCTTCTTGACACCACCAGTAGTAAAAAGATACTGATAAAACATTAAAAATATTTTTCAAAAAACCTCATTATCGCAATTTTGTGGGCCAGGTGTTTTATGGACCTGTAAAAGAGATTGTCTATTGTTTAAGTTAGCTTTTGACAGCCGCCGCCTATAGTATTGTTAAAACAATTAGTATTTTTTTTAAAATATTTTATG
Organism: Pachyrhynchus sulphureomaculatus; assembly: GCA_019049505.1. Classification (NCBI taxonomy): domain Eukaryota; kingdom Metazoa; phylum Arthropoda; class Insecta; order Coleoptera; family Curculionidae; genus Pachyrhynchus; species Pachyrhynchus sulphureomaculatus. The sequence continues at coordinate 115,730,429 of CM032446.1, read as the reverse complement.
AGTTTCACCCGTTTATTAGGGGTGCCTAATACTTTTGGCCAAGACGGTCCAATTTTGACGATTTCAAGTTTTACTACTGAACTTAAAACAATCAATTCTGTTAGCAGAAAAGTGTCATATCAGATACACATTCTAAGTTAAAAAGGTTTTGTATAGGCCAATGTCCAACCTGTTTAAATAGTAAAACGGACTATGTCTGAACATAAGCCCTCTTGACAAACCGAGTGGTTCTGATTGGGGCCGATGTCACATGATGCCGTAACATAAACTGTCTGTTGCTGAGTAGATTTCACATTCTAACAGTTTCTATTACCTGTGTTGGTTTACTGTTTTTGTTTAGAAGTTAATATTAGTGAAACTACCCCATTAAAACTAATAGTACTCATACGTGTCTTTTCAAAAAGTTGTTTTTAACCATAAGTTGTTATTCAAGAGGAAAAAAAACTTTTATCGTTGGCGCTAAATAGTTTTGTAGCAGTCCAAAGAGGCAAACAATCAATCAAACATTTTTGTCTATTTCTTGATGTGTTTTTTTATCTTGTTATTTTTCGTGCCTTTTATTTCGATTATCTATTTTCACATATTAAAATTAATAAATTAATATGGCAGGTTCCTAAAAGTTCTAGGCATCTATTTAATGTCTGTAGGTATTACAGATGAAAGTGTCGGAATCATGGATTCTGTTAATACTGGAGAAAACATAGAATATACTGGTCCCCAAAACATTCAGAATTATAGCAGCATTGCTCAGAAAGAAAATGTTGATCAGGATGCAGCTGAAGATTTCAGCGGTTTATTAGAAGATATTTCCTGAGGAACTGAGACGTTTTGTGAATGATTCAGACGGTTCACAGGTTGATCCAATTTTTAATATTAATGATTGTTGCCATCATTCGAAAATAATGACAGAATAGAAGTTGATCCATCAACATCTGGAATAAATGTTGGTATTAAAATTGGGTCTGGGTCATCGTCAAAAAAAAAGGGGGGGGCGAAAAAGAAGATATTCCGGCGAGAAGGAATCAAAAAAGAAAATAAGAAATGAAAATAATTGGGCGGAGAATGCTCGGAAAGAAAAGAAAAGAAAGAGGAAGAATACGTTTCAAAAAATGGAGCAGTGAGTCCAGCTAAACTAATGCCTGTAATTACAGGATGAAATGTTTTGTAAAACTCGCCACGGAACAGAGGAAAAATCTGTACGACGATTTTTACAACCTCCCATCTGATGGCCAAAACCAGTTGATAATCAAACCCAATGCGATAAGGAGATAAGAATAGGCAACGACTGAAATAAATGAAGTGGATAGAACGAACAGAAAAAACTTCACGAGAAAGTACTTTTTTAATTTCAATAAAGGAAAGATTGAGGTATAATATATATACATATATATATATATATATATATATATATATATATATATATATATATATATATATATATATATATATATATATATATACTAGTATCATTTATTTACTATTAGCTAGCTATAAATGCTATTTCTATTATACATAATTGACTAGAAAAAACGTGAATATACATATTGAGTCTTAAGGTATATATACATGTCAGAGACATAACTAACTTATCCTAGGTAAGGATTTTATATAAATATATTGAAAGATATTTGAACTTAAGATATTTAAACTTAAGATAATTTCATGAACATAAACTTAAGGTTAAACTTAAAATTAATAAAGGTTAACTTATAATCCAGGGGTAGAGGGTCCGAGGGTCATGGAAGACTGCGTCGGGCTTGGTGTAGAGGGGGGCGGTAAACGTTCCTGGCCTTGGGGTTGGGGTGGTGCGTGGCTTTGTCCAGGAATTTGGGCTGAACGATTCTCGTGTATTCTAGGATTGTTGGTATTTTGGAATCTCGATGAAGCTGGGTGTTGCGTATGGAACCATGAGGTTTTGGCATTGATCTGGTGGGTCTTGAGGGTGGATCTATAGGTACATGACATTTGGCACCATGCTGGGCTGGAGTAGGTCAATCTGGCTCTGATGATCATCTTATAGATTGTCAACTTCTTGCGAGTTGATAATTTACTGAACTTATTAAAGACTGAGTAAAGCTTGCCGAGGAATTGGTTGGTTTTCTTGACAGAAAAGGTTTCTTGATCCTTTCATACTATCCGCTTGCCGTAGTGGAGGCCCAGGTACTTGATTTTGTTTGACCATGGGAGCCTGGTGCCTTAGAGTAGGGGTGCTCAAACGGTCGATCGCGATCGACAAGTCGATCGCTTTCTTTTATCGTAATAACCCACTGCTAGCGGCAAAAGGCGGCTTTATCAAAGGAACGCGCAGTACTTGTCAAAGAAAAGCCGCGTTTTTGATTCCCGCCGATTTTTCTAGAAACTTCGGGCGGCATGTTTGACGGGAACATTCGAGACTTCGTTCGCGCCGATGTAAATGTTGCGCCTGCAGGAATAGGAGTCAATCTGAGTTGTAACTTGAAGGCGATACATCGATACAAAGTTTATCGTAAAATAGTCCAAAATGAGTGCGGCGAAAAAAAGTAAAACTTATCATTTTAATAACGATTGGGAGGAAGAATTTTTCTTTTGTATGGTAAAGGATAAGTGCATTTGTCTCATTTGCCGTGCGTCAGTTGCAATACCTAAGAGAGGCATCATAAAACGGTTCATAAAAACTATGAAAAGGATTTTCCGTCACAGAGTGAATTAAGAAAACGAAAAGTACGTGATTTGATAACTTGTTTGAAAAAAGAACAAACCATGTTCACAAGACCAGTCAAACAAACAAAAGCTGCAACGATCGCGTCATTTAAAATATCTCATATATTTGCGAAACACAAGAAACCATTTGATGATGGATTGGTTGTGAAGGAAGCATTTATTGAAGCGGGTGAGACTTTATTTGGAGATTTTAAAAATAAAACAGAGATTATGTCTGCCATTAGAGAACTTCAGTTATCTCTTCCGACTGTCACAAGGCGTGTTGAAGTCATGAGTCAGAACATGGCAGATAAACTAAAACATGATATCATGAAATGTACATACTTTTCTTTACAGTTCGACGAATCCACCGATATGACAGACACTGCCCAGCTGTGTATTTTTATTCGAATGGTATTCAGTGACATGTCGGCTAAGGAAGAGTTTTTGACAATAATTCCTCTGAAAGGAAAGACCCGTGGCGAAGATATATATGACGTTTTCTTCAATTTTGTAACAAACTACAAGCTACCAATATATAAACTAGTGTGCATTACAACCGATGGAGCACCAGCAATGACTGGAAACAAAAACGGTTTTGTGGTATTGTGTCGAGCTAATGATGATTTCCCTTAATTTTTCTCCTTCCATTGCATTATACATCAACAAGTTTTGTGTTCAAAAGTTCTAAACATGGAGGAGATTATGGGCATTGCAATAAAAAATGTGAATTCTATCCGTGCACGTAGCTTGCAACGACGGCTCTTTAAATTGCAGTTGGAAGATAGTGTGTCAGCTGAACACACTGATTCAGTTCTTCACACGGACGTCAGGTGGTTGAGTCGCGGAAAATTCCTAGAAACGTTTCAAGAATTATTGCCCGAAATAACAGCTTTTCTGGACGAAAGAGGTGATGACACACTGAAAAACGGAAAATGGCTGACTGATTTGGCATTTTTAACAGACATCATAATGCATTTAAACACCATTAATTTGGAGCTTCAAGGTAAAGGAAAAACTATTATTGAGATGATTAGCGCAATAAACGCATTCAAAAAGTAAATTGTAACTTATGATAGATCAACTGAAAATAAAGGATCTGAAAAATTTTCCGTCTTTGAAAGCAAGGATTCCTCAGTTGAATTATGATATTTATGAGGCAGAATTATCAAATATTTTGGGCCAATTCGAAATACGTTTTTATGATTTCAGTAAATTGGCAAATATCGCATCATTTATGAGTTATCCTTTTTCGTGTAAAAACATTGAGGAATTAGCTACTGAAATAGCAAGTCAGTTTAAGATGGACTCATGTTCTGTTGAAAATGAGTTAGTGCAGATTATATCAGATATACATCTCAAAGCCACAGCATCTGATACAAAATTCTGGTGTTTTATATCTGAAGATAAATATCCGAATCTAAGGCAAATCGCCCTTCAACTGACGGCAATGTTTGGGTCAACTTACTTGTGCGAGTCTGCATTTTCTGAAATGAAGATAATTAAGTCAAAATATCGCAATCGACTAACTGACGAACATATGTCATCATGCTTGCGATTAGCACTCGGTAATTACGTACCATCTTATGAAAAGTATGCTGAGGACATGCAATGCCACGCTTCAACATCCAAAGTCACTCTTTAGTTAAGTTTAGACACTAGAACTCGTTTGTTTTGTAAGAACCAATAAACTGGCAATATTGAATAATTATAAGTTTTTTCACTGACATTTTAGAGCAGACCTACACTTACCTTGACTAAAAAAATGCATATTGTGCGGAAAACTAATATCTATGCCACGACTACCTAGACGACAATCCTGCATCACACTTATTTGCAGCCTCTCAGAGTCGATCGATCGTAGTCTAACAATATTGAGGTAGATCGCCAGCAGTTCAAGTTTGAGCACCCCTGCCTTAGAGGGTGAGCTTGCCGGCGCACTGTGGGCCAGGAATCTGAATCTTCGTTCTAAATTGTCTATAGCCCTCAATTATTAACGAAATCAGACAATTTTTTTAAATGCTTGTAAGGGAATTCCGGACAAATGTAAGGAAGCCGATTTGCAAAATATAACCTCCAAATTTTTTAAAATTGCAAAAAACAGCACGGAACCGAGAGGTGAAATTTCGAAGTTCACGTAATTTCAAGTTTACAGGTTCAAAACTTGTTCATCGGGGGTTTCTGGGGTCGCTAAATCTATTTTCGGAGTCATTTTGAGCATATGCACCCTCTTGAGGGACTTGTCCAAAATTCGCTTACGAGTATTTAAAAAAAAAATTCGGATTTCGTTAATAATTGAGCTCTCTAGACAATTTTGAACGAAAAATGAGATTCCTGGCCCAATGTACGGCGTTGGGTTGATCCGGATTCTCTAATATTCGAAACAGAGGACTAGCGGTTAAGGTGGCGTTGGATGCAGTTGGTGATGATCCTGGTTGACTTGGCGGTGGCGGTGGTACGATGTTATCGGCGTACATGAGGAGGGTGGTCCGACTTGGGAATGTCGGCGGTGAAAATGTTGAATAAATGAGGGGAGAGGACGGAGCCTTGGGGGACTTCGGCTCGAATGCACTTGACTTCGAAAATGGTCTGGTCAATTTGAACCTGGAATGTACGGTCCGAGGGAAAGGAGAGGACCAGTCGCGTGATGTTTGTGGGACGAATGAACTTGAGGATGAGACCTTCGGGCCAGACTCTGTCGAAGGCCTTGGAAACGTCGAGAAAGACAGCTCCAATCTGAAGTTTGTGATTAACGCTATTGACGATGTGTTGGGAAAGAGCTGTAGTGTGATGTACGGTGCCGTGGGGGGGTCAAAACCTAAGTTGTTCATTTGGGATGACTCTGAGCTCTGAAGTTTTGGCTCGGATGATTTCGAGGATAACTTTCTCAACCACTTTATCTAGGCAAGAAGTAGGCTAATTGGCCGATAATTACTAGTCTCTTGAGAAGGAGTGCCGGATTTCCTGATTAGGATGATTTCAGTCTTCTTTCAGAAAGGCAGGAAGTAGCTGAGTCTCAGGATTCCATTTATAATGTTAGTAGCTTCTGTGACCTGCTTTTTTGGTAGCTTTTTATTGCTTTGACACTGAGTGGGGGCCACCCTCTGGTCTCGGGCGAGATTGGGGGCAGACTAAGGGGTTGAGACGAAACTGGTCCTTTAGCATTTCCGCTAAAAGATCAGTTTTTTCTGGAGGAGTGTCAGCAGTGATTCCAGCGTGGAAAACTGTGGGAATTGAGCGGGAGTCGTCGTTGGAGAGGGCTCGGCCATTTCCCAATCTTGAGTTCTGAGGGACTCCAGCTTAGAACTCGATCTGCTGCTGTTGTGATACTGGACTAGGATATTCCTAATTTGTGCTGTGACGCGGTTTGCGAGCCTTTTGAGTTATCCAGGGCGGATGGCTTTCCTCAGCAGACCGCTTTTCTTCCGTATCTGCTCTTTGTTGTAGGGAGGAAGTTTACCTGTTGAGAGTGGCGGGCTTGATCCTGGTAACTGTGGCTTGGGCTAGGGCGGTCTGGATGTCTGCTGTCAATTTATTGATTGCATTGGCTCTTGTGGTTGAGATAGTGTGAATTGGGGCGGTGTTAACTAGGAGCCTTTCGAAGTGCTCCCAATCAGTGATGTTGGAAGTGAGAGTATCTTTAATTCGGTCGGCCGGGTCGCCCAGAATAAGAATAATTGGTAGATGATCAGAGGGAAGCTCGTGGAGGACAATGATCTTGTAGTGGGGGTCGACGTTTCTAACCAGGGAAACATCAAGAAGTCGGACCTTCCACGGCCTTTGAAAGTTGGCTCGTCTGGAGTGATCTAACTGAAGAGTAGCTAGTTCTGGATGACTTCGAGAACAGCCCCATTACCATTCATGACTAGGTCTCCCCAGTGAACGCGTTTGGCGTTGAAATTGCCGCCCAGGACCGACCTTTGGTTGTTGGGGCCGAAAAGTCTACAGGGTCAGTTGGGTCCCACTTTGCGTAGAAACGGATATAGTAGTGGCTTCAGTTTGGGTTAACTTGAGAGGCGGTGGCTGATAACAATTTAAGGACTGTTTGATTAGGATCATGGTCCCCCGCGGGAGGCTCTGATTCTATCGTCCCTGTAGTTGGGGATTTTAGAATGGTGGCAGGATTTCAGGAAGGTTTCTTGAACTAGGACGATATCGATGTTCCTGGAGATAATGCAGTTGACGTTCCAAGTTAAGATTTCAAGGGATCGCGGGTTAATTTTTTCGGGCGTTTGGCCATTTATTAGACAGGGATGTTGAAAAGGGGCATGAGAGCGGGATATTAGCGCTACTTGTCTGCCATGCTCTTGACTATCTGCTGAATGGCATCTCATTGCGTTCATCGGATGAACGACTTCAATGTTCTGGAGGATGGGGGTGGCAAGTTTTGAATTGTCCTGCTTGCCAAGGTGAAGGAGGATTTGGGAACTGAAACGTTGGCCTGTTGTTTTGGGGTATTTGGGACATCCATGATAATTGGAAGGATACTTCCCCTGGCAGTTGGCACAGCTGGTTTGAGACAGGAGGAGAAGTGTCCTTGTTCGCATTTCACAGACTTTGGAAGGGTTCTTCACCTAAAGAAAGAATGCCCATGAAGATCGCAATTAAAGCACTGGATGCGTGATTTTTTTGGCTTTCGACCCTGACTGTGAAGTTGCACAAGCATAGAAGATGGTCTTGTCCTCTTGGGCATAAGGATAAGGACAATGCCCATGGGCCCGCCGGATTTACAGTATCAACGTAACAAAATGTAATTAAATTTTTTCCTCTCCGAGTGCAAAGGTGTAGTAGGATCGTCAATGGTGCGGGTGTGTCTTTTGATGTCTTCGGACATGGTGACCCCGTGACCGTAGTCATACTTGCGTTCATTGAATGCTGCTGTGAGAACATTGTACAATGCGTTCAACGAACGCAAGTATGACTACGGTCACGGGGTCATCGTGCCCTAAAGCATCAAAATACACCCCCTCACAATTGAGGACTTACGCCATATTACCAGGTTCCTTGATAACCAAAAGGACCCCTACTATACCCTTGCACTCAGAGAGGAAAAAATCTATCTCTTTTTGCGGCGAAGGACAATTGGAGGTACTTTGGTTGAACGAGTAACCTGGGTTCCTTGAGATTTGGGGGTTGTTACTGCAGGTTCAGTAGAAGCTACTGAGGGTGATTTGGGTGGACTTGGGGGTTTCAGAAGTTAAATTTTCCTTATCGCTGTCTTGATACTGTGTCTGTCTTTTGGGGGCGGGGGACTATGTCTTCGTCGGAAGATTTACTATGCTCTTCCTTCGCTTGTTTTTTTCTGATATTTGGGAGCTTGAATCCCGATGTTTTACCTGATTCGTTGGGTGATGAATTAGAGGACTCATATTTGTCGGAGAATCCAGTTGCACATGACTCTGTCTTTCTGGTCAACTCGTCGATTTTTTTGGCGTAGATCGCTTATCTCGTTGACCAGCTTTTCGTTTATGGCGTCTTTGTTGGCGCCTTCCCCTTTTAGTTAACGGATGGTTTTCTTGAATTTGGTAAGTAATTCATTATGGTGACAACCCTTTATGGGCACTAATAAACCGAATTATTGCTAATATAAATCCACTTAGGGATTTAATTATAATTCTTTTATTTCCCTGATAAGCCTAAGGGTACGTAATTGCAATGGACTTTGAACCAGGAACGATAAATTTGGGACTCGGTGTCGCTTTGTCTTATCAACTGTTCCGTACCGTGTTCGAAGTAAAACAATTTTTTCAATCCTTGTTCTCCTTTCAATCATTTTAATCAGTAAAAAGCATGAGGTATGCTATGAAATTTACTATTATTAGAAGGAGAATAGAGTGGGCTTTCAAATGATCCTAAAATCCGTAAAAATATATGAACACTAAATTCTAGAATCCGTGTTAAATGAAGCCAAATCGTTTGAGTCGATTTTTTTGCTCACTAGGGTATATATATATATATACTGTATCTGAATATATATATATATATATATATATATATATATATATATATATATATATATATATATATATATATATATTCAGATACATAGTTAGGTACACTAAAATCTAAAGTAAGTTAATTTTGTTTCTTTCTAATGATACCAAAAATAATACCACTGTTTGCAAATTAAAGTCAAGGATCCAGTGTGAAGCTAAATCGTTTGAGTCGATCTTTTTGCTCACCAGTATATATATATATATATATATATATATATATATATATATATATATATATATATATATATATATAATAAATAAATAAATAAATAAATATATATTTACATAAATAACCTAGTTAGGTACAGTAAAATCTAAGTATGTTAATTTTTAGTGATTTCAAAAGAACAACAATTAAGTTGATGATATAAAAATACTTAATTGTAAATTGAGTTTCTATAGCCTTTAAATGAAAAATAATCGGTGACGAATATGTGTGATATCCTAGTTTTGGCCAATCTTGTAATAATATTTTATTTACAGTGATGTATATTTTACCAAATTAAAAATAATGTTACTACTCGAGTTTTAAAAGGATGGTTTTGTGTACTTTTTTTTTCTAAATAGCTCTAAAGTTGCGGTATTATTAGTTACATATATCGTGTTGTTCACATTATCTGTTAATAAATTGCTGTTTTCTCTTCTTTCAGTTCTTTATTGGTTGGTGGACTATTATAGATTCTGCAACTGTGCATCCTGGACAAATTTCAGCAGGTCATTGGATGTGTGGCGTTGCAGGAACTATATCTCTTATTATGGTTAATTCTGTATCAAATGCCCAGGTAAGAATAAAATAACTTGGTCAAAAATGACACTTTGAAGTATTTAAAACGATAAAATTAAGAATTAAATAACTAATAAATAGTAATTAAAAGAAATAAAAGAACATTCCCAATTTTATGTCCGGTGGTGCCACAACCCTTACAAATGAGTTGTTTACTTCAAGTAGTAGAAAAAAGATAATACACATTAAATCTATGACCAAAGTTTACAGCAAGATTCTCTGTAGGGGTTTTTGATTTAAACGTGACCTAGTTGCCGTGGAATTCTAATAGTGTTTCGTTTATGACGTTATTCTATTATGTATAAAGACCACAATAAATACTTACATGAGAAAATTTCAGATATCTGTAAAAATCTATTGTTATGACCTTGAAGTAGGTAAGAACTTCAGTAATTTTCTAAATTTTAACAATTTTTCAATATTGTTGGTTTAATAATAACACTAAAGCGCTTTTAAGAGCTTTGCACCCCAAGCTCCAATATTTTAGTCAGTTTACTAGTACGTTTGTCAAAATATACCTCTTATGGTCAAATTACACTACTTCTAAAATTACACCAGTTTAGTCAATTAGGCCGGTGGAGTTATAAATATTTATATGATTGAGTCAAGGATAAGTTTCTGATCTTAATGTGTGCATTTTTTAAAAAACTTGTATATATTGTTGCGAAAAATAGTTCCATCATTTTCTCATAGTACACAACAAAAAAGGTTTAATTGCTGCAATATTTCATTGCTATTGATTCAATTTAAATCAGTATTACTTTATTGTTGTTAAAAGAAATTTTAATTCATTAATTAATCTTGCCCTTCCTCTCGGTAAATTTTTTAGATTGTTGATGGATATGTGATTTAATTGTTTAGTATTAATTTAATTTTAATTTCAGGCCATAAATTTACAAGCTCATAAAAGTGTGTTACATCTCATTCCATTAGAGCATTTGAAACAAATAAGTCTTCTTTTTTGATATTCCAGTCGAAGGCTAGATTTTTCTTGAACCAGCTTTATGACCTGTAAAGATCTTCAGATAATAATGCAACCAGTTACAACTAATCGCACGGGCAACTTTCTAGATGTAATTTTTTACGTACGCCTATATAAGATCAAAAATAATATGTAGCTGTAGTAATAATATTACTCACCAGCTAGACATCCAGTCTATTCTTTAAAAATTTGTACTATATAAATAGGTGACAAGTCGTGTGCATGCTGAGTTGCATTAGTGTCCGAAGACCTTATCAAAATTTAATTTTGTCAGCTCATGTTATTATAGTTAAACTATTCTTTTATCAAGGTATGTCTCTAAAGCAGCTTAAATACAAAAAATATACGTGATATTACAAAAATAAGTGGATTATATTGAATATCTAATTTTAAAACATAACGTAGAGAGTATTTTATGAAAATAAAGCATTCCACAACAATATGCCAATCGTGTACTTCGTCAGAACTCCAACGACCCCTGGAGATGATTTATACATTTACGAGTTTGAGGGCATCTCCATAGAACCTCTGATTAATCCCCGGGATTCGAAACTTGACAATCACTATAATTCGTATTTGGATACTCTAGTAGAGTCTATTGTATATGTCTTTTTGTATCTTAGCCATGCTTTGAACAGCAAACCCACTTATGCTTTGCTGTCAAAATCCATCTTGTGCAGTAAAATAGCACAAACATGAATAGGGATTAGGCTTTTACGCTCACTCCCCTTGGATTCACAAAAACATCTCCATACATGGTCCGCGGGATTTCACTTTAATCTTCACCACTTATTACTCCTCTCTTCTCCCCAGGCAGCTCGAATCTCAAAATTGATTCTTATTAACGACCGTTCCCAGCAGGTGTTCGCACAATGGAGAATAAAACCAAACTCTTAGTAACGTTGAAGTTAAAAACTTAAATAATTTTTTACCAACTTACTAAAAATTGGGCAGGAAATATTAAAAAAAAACACCCTACAATTTTTTGCTCATCGGCCCTTGATTTGAAACAATACATCCTTGTCCCGTGAGCTCCAGCATTCCTTCGAGGTGATTTACACATTCGACTTATTTTCGGGATAGCCGAGTATATACCACCGGAAATCCTAAACTTGATAATAAATATCACTGATATTAGAATTAACTGCACGCCCTCTATGCTGGACTCTAGGTCTAAAAACCGGTGATATTAAAAAAACTTTGTGTGTTAAATTTTTTAACGTTGACGTTAGAAAACATCCCTGTTCTTTAATTCCGCACGATTCGTGGCATAAATGTGTTCGTGGAGCATAAAGCTTTTGACAGATCCAAAGGAGCACGCAATCTCTAGCGACTGGAATATAATTCTAGAAAGCGTGTAATGCAGAAGAAATACCCATACATAGTATGTTTATCGTAGTAATTTGATGCAATTAAAGTGTTCCTATGCAACCGATCCCCTTTACAACAGTATTAAATTGCCAATTATATATATACTAGCTACCCGCTCCGGCTTCGCACGGGTAGTAGAGCATATTATGCCTACATGTTTTGTCGGTCGTAGGATCGCATCAGCTTGATGCGTCGAATATGTGGATTAGATTTAAATGTAATATAATGTCTACACTACTTGAAGTATTTTAATGTATTTGATTATGTAGATATTATAAACATAAAAACAAACTAAAATATTTCTTTATATACAACATTGATAACTCCTGCCTGATTACATGTAAAAACGAACATATTTTGTTTAGAAGTTACACGTGCCAGGGCAACATACAATTGTCCGTGTGAAAAGCATTGAGTGGTTAAGTCAATACCAGCAACTTTTAAAGTTTGACCTTGTGCTTTGTTAATAGTCATTCTAAACGCTAATTTTATTGGAAAATGGAGCCGTATGAACTGAAAAGCCAATTCTGAGGGTATCATAGGAATTCTTGGTATGAAAACACTTTCACCAGTTCCGTTACCAGTTAATATGGTACATTCGATCAAAAATTTTTTTAAATTGACTACTTTGAGTCTTGCACCGTTGCATAGTTTTGGTGGATTTACATTTCTTAGTAATATAGTAGGGGAACCTACTTTTAATATTAATTTGTGCGGCGGAATTCAGGGAGGCGTCAAAGAATTCAAAAATTCAGTTGGATAATGTACTGCCTCCTCTCTATCCACGACTGTATCAACTGAGTAGTAGGTTTGTGATGATGCTTCAAATTTTGAAAGAATAAAATAATTTATTTTATCAACTTGCTCATTAGTGGGTGATAGTATAGCCCATTCTTGAAACCAATTTAGTGTCTTAGTGGATATGTTACTAATATCGGGTTATACCTTTTCAATCAATTCTTCCACATTTTGCACCAAAACACAAAGATTATTAAGAGTGATACAGACATTTCCAGCTTGAAATTCACCATTACCTATTTGGAGCAAGTTGTTAGAAAATTGCCTATTATCTTCGCTAGACGATAAAATTCTCATGTTGGTTTTAAGTTCACATTTCGTTATATGTGGCCAAAGATACCATCCTTTGAGCGATGCATTGACTTTATCTGATCTCGTCCCCCTAGTTATAACAAGCAAAATTTGACGGAAATCTCCAGAGAACAAAACAGCGCAGCCACCCATTGGGCAGTTACTGTTGCGCAAATCTCGCATTGTGCTGTCTAATGCCTCAACTGAGGCTTTATGAGACATAGAATCAAACTGCAATCTTTCATTAATTTTCCGGCGTTACTTTGTTTTGAAATATTACAAATGCTCGAGACGTCATCACTACATATTTTCAGTGGAAGTTTGAATGTGGAATGGGCGGTTCGCCCACCTTCCAAAAGTGTGGCTGCTATGCCGGACGATGCCACAGTAAGGGCAATTTTTCTATCGGGTCTTACCTTTGCTAATAGTAAATTTATTAGAAATGTTTTACCCGTGCCTCCAGGAGCATCTAAAAAAAACATTTTTCCTTCATTACTAATAATTGATGACAATATTATGTCATAAACATTTTTTTGTTCAGGATTCAAGCGACATTCATCTTGAATGACTTGTAAAAGTCGGGAATGGTTATAGTTTGTTTCTCGTAAATACTCTGCATTGATTGTTGCCTTCAAATTAAAATTTAATGGTAAGGTGAATCCAAAATCTTTTATAGATTTTCCTGATAGAGATTCCATTTCTTTATTCAATTCAAATAAAGCTTCATCAAAGATATTTTGATCGAAATCTAAATTATCTGATGACAATTCTTGACGTCTGCTATGCAGTATATCTTCAACCATGCCTTCGTGATAATTTTGCCAAAGAAGATGCGGGTCAGTGACTTGACAGAACGATATCATGATGGCAAATAAATATCTAAGTGATTTAGCTGAACAGCATAAGGCAGCTTCAGAAAGCGTACTTTCCCAACGAGTATCGTTTTCTAACAGACCCATTGCTTTACAAACTCCTTAATTTATTTTCGCGCGCGTTAATTTTTTGCGATAACTCCTAAGATATTCATTTAAATTATATGGTGTAAAAGATTATAATAATGTGCATGAAATACTTAAGGTAACTAAAGTATTTAAGTTGATAAGGATTACTACTGTATCCGTCTAAATAGCTTTCCAATTACCGCATTGTACGTGACCATTTTTTTAGAAGATAGAATGGGTATAGTAAGCTATCCTTAAAAGATAGATATATGCCATCGCGGACTTTTTTGTAGATCTATAAAAGAGGAATATCCCAAAGGGATTAGGCAGCGATTTCGATGAAAGCTCCCAGGCGGCTTGACTTTTTCCGACACTTCCAACAATTATCGTTATATTTCAACCAATTTACACAAAACCTTGACAAATTATATACCTAAACCTTCCTCATGAATCACTCTATTTATTGGTGAAAAATATGTAGTGATATATATATATATATATATATATATATATATATATATATATATATATATATATATATATATGTATATAGTATATATACATATATACAACTGAAAGATACACATATCAAGCAAGCTATTAAGACAATCAAACTAAGAAAATCGCCAGGACTTGGAGGAATCTACCCAAAATTTATTAGATACGGTCCTCCGAAACTAATACAAATGCTAAAAAACCTATTCGAAAGATGTTTGAATGCCGAAAAGATTCCGATGGAATGAAAAACATCGTATATTACAACAATACATAAAAAGGGACCAAGCACGCAATTTCTAGCGACTGGAAAATAATTCTAGAAAGCGTGTAATGCAGAAGAAATACCCGTTATATGTATCTTTATCGTGCAAATTTGATGCAATTAAACTGTTCCTATGCAACCGATCCCCTTTACAACAACAGTATTAAATTACCAGTTTTTCATGGGTATATATATATATATATATATATATATATATATATATATATATATATATATATATATATATATACATACAACAACTACCCATGTCAAGCAAGCTATTAAAACGATCAAACTAAGAGAATCGCCAGGACCTGAAGGAATCTACCCGGAACTTATTAGATACGGTCCCCTGAAACTGACACAAATACTAAAAAACCTATTCGAAAGATATTTGAATGGCGGAAAGACCCCGATGGAATGGAAAACATCGTATATTACAACAATATATACCAAAAGACAATCCAAAAAATTATCGAGGGATAGTAATGATTCAAACAATTGCTAGATTATATTCAAGGATCCTTAGAGACGTAATTGAAGAAGGCATAAAAGAAAAACAACCGGAAGAACAGGCCGGATTCAGAGTTGAACGATCGACAATAGACAATATCTTCACTCTAAAAATATCCCTCGAAAAACGTATACAGAGAAATAGAGAAACACATATTGCCCTGATTGATCTAGAAAAAGCGTATGACAGCGTACCTGTAGTACAACTATGGGAAGCAATGGAACAATTCGACATAAGACCTACCTTGATAAACCCTACGAGAGAATGCTACGAAAATGACTCGGCTAAAATAAAATTTTATCGCACTTTAACAGAGGCATTCAATACTACCAAAGGCCTCAGACGGATGTTGCATGTCACCAAATCTATTTAAAATATACTTAGACAGAGCCTTACAAGGATGGACAAATAAATGTAGGAATATGGGACTTAGGGTTGGGGACGACACATTATATATTTTGCGGATGATCAGGTTGTCATGGCTGAAGATCGAGAGGATTTAGGATACATGATTAGAAAACTCCAAGAAGAATACGAGAAAGCAGGGTTAACATGAGTAAATGCGAATATCTAGAAGTAGGTAATAATAATGAATGCCTCCCATTAGAAACGGAAGAAATACAAGGAGTAGAAAAATGCAAATACTTAGGGATTACCCTAAACAAGCAAGGAAATAGTAGGAATGAGATAAAAGAAAGAATAATCAAAGGTAGAAGAGTGACTGGAGCACGAAATTTACTCCTTTGGGAACGATAATAAAAAGGAAACTAAGAAACAAATATATAAGAGCTTAGTGGAAAGTGTGATGCTCTACGGGTGTGAAGTGTGGGATGTAAGCAGAACAGACAGAAGTTATTAGCGACCGAGATGGACTTTTTACGAAGGAGCTACGGGAAATCTAGGATGGAAAAAGTTCGAAATTCGCAGATAAGGGAGATAATAGGTAAGGAACAGTCGCCGATGATATTGAAACAAGGTAATTGGTGTGGTTTGGGCATACCAAGAGAATGGATCAAAACAGATGACCCAGAAGAATACTCGAGTGGATACCACCTGAAAGGAGAAAGATAGGACGACCGAGAAGAAGTTGGCGAGATGATGTGGAGGAGGCTATGAAAGCTAGAAACCTGGAGACAGAGAACATGTTATGATAGAAGAAATTTGAAACTGGGGACGAAGAAGCGGCGTCAACCGTAGATAATCCGTTAGAATAAATATATATATATATATATATATATATATATATATATATATATATATATATATATATATTTATTTATATATATATATATATATATATATATATATATATATATATATATATTTATATATACGTATATATATATATATATATATATATATATATATATATATATATATATATATATATATATATATGCACATATATATTTTATTTATTTTTTTTTATTTATTTACCAATTTATATATATATATATATATATATATATATATATATATATATATATATATATATATATATATATATATATATATATATATATATATATATATATATATAAATATATATATATATATATATAGATATATATATATATATATATATATATATATATATATATATATATATATATATATATATAAATATATATATATATATATAGATATATATATATATATATATATATATATATATATATATATATATATATATATATATATATATATATATATATATATATATATATATATTTTATATATATATATATATATATATATATATATATATATATATATATATATATTTATATATATATATATATATATATATATATATATATACGTATATATATATATATATATATATATATATATATATATATATATATATATATATGCACATATATATTTTATTTATTTTTTTTTTATTTATTTACCAATTTGAAAATACAATACACACTTAATATTAAAAAACAACAATGAAGGTATTTATACAGTATAAATTACTTGGATATAAAATGCACCTAAATGAAAAAGACATCTGTATGTGCATTAACTTACAAATTTTGAGTAAAATTAAATTAAGATAATATTATGTACAATCCCAAAATGATTCAAATTTAAAACTAAAAACCAGAGAAACCAAAACTAAAGAAAAAAGATCTAAAATTAAAGAAAAAAAGAAAGAGACAGGATATACATATATATACATCAAAGAAATTCCTTCCTTCTCCCCTCATGAGATAGTTCTGACACCATCCCATTCAGTTTAGAAACCCTTCAAATTGGAAGCTATTTTCGAAAACAAACCCGTTACATTTTCTGATGAATTTATTTTTATTCTGTTCTTTTCGTATTTCAATAGGGAGTAAATTGTATAATTTAGGCCCAATATAATTCAAATATCTCAGATGTAAATTGTTGTGGCTTTGAGGTACCTTTAAATGTTGAAGTGTTTTTCTTCGAATGTCATACTTATGTGCTATATGTAATTGAGCATCTTTATGAATGTGTATATAGGCGCAAATCGCGTTGATATACATTTTTTTAATGTTACTCGTTTTTACTGAAAACAGCCGTCCGTTGGATATCTTTTATTTCTTTAATATATTATTTTCAAAATATATTTTTGTATAATATTTAGTTTGTGTAGGTTATTATTATACAATCCACCCCATACCACAATTCCATATCGAATTATCGATTCTACTAATGCCTTATAAATCATCACCAAAGTGCTTTGGTCCAGAAATTCTCTCAGAGGGTAAAATTTATAAACGAGTTTTCGAATTTTGTTCGACACGTAATCAACATGAAAATGCCACTTCAGAAACTGATCAATCACTATTCCATGGTACTTAGCGTGTGTTACTTCCTTTACGATGTATTTATTGAATTCTATCTAATTGAATGGTGGTCTATTCGCTACAGTCAGAGAGAAGGCAATATACTGGGTCTTTGTTAAATTAAGGGTAAGTTTATAATTTTCAAGCCAGTTTCCTATTATTTTCAGGCCATTCATTGCTGTATCTTTTAAATCCTCCCATTCGTCTCCTGAAAAAACCAGTACTGTGTCGTCAGCAAAGGAGATAGTCATCCCGTCAACCTCCATATTCAGCAAGGAATTGATGTATGTTATAAACAGGATTGGTCCCAATACAGTGCCCTGGGGAATCCCAATTTTTATTAATTGTCTTAAACTTATAGTGTTATTCATTTTAACCATTTGATATCTTTCAGACAAATAACTATTCATTAAATTGTATGCCAAGCCCCTTATCCCATTTCTTTCCAGAACATTAAGAAGTTTTGCGTGCGGAACAGTGTCAAATGCCTTGGCAAGATCTAGGAAAACTGCTATGCATTTTCTATCCAAATTCAGATGATTTACAATCTCAGTTACAAGTCTATGCATAGCATCCGACGTATTACGTCCTTCAACAAAACCAAACTGATTTGGTGACAAGACATTATTAATTTTAAAAAATAACGAAAATCTTTCCTTTATGCATTTCTCCAGTAATTTTGCAAAGTTACTAATTAAGCCTATATACGTATATATATATATATATATATATATATATATATATATATATATATATATATATATATATATATAATATATATACGTATATATATATATATATATATATATATATATATATATATATATATATATATATATATATACATATACGTATATATATATATATATATATATATATATATATATATATATATATTTTATATTTTTTTATTGGTCTAGCACACGTGCTGCAGGGAAGTCCTTAAAGCGCTCCAAGAGCGGCACGAGTGATATATATATATATATATATATATATATATATATATATATATATATATATATATATATATATATATATATATATATCCTCCTCAGTCCCATCACTCTAGCAAGAGTTTAGTTTCAATTGAAAGGATTGTGCCTCTCCATGAGCCATGGTCTTGAGCGGCATGAATGGCTTCGTGCATGGAATGTCCTATGAGCGGCCTCACCTGGTCTGCCCAACGATTAGGAGATCTACCTCTTGGGCGCTTCCCGTTTATTTTTCCCTCCACCATAAGTTTTTCTAGATCGTTTCTTCTAGAGATATGCCCAAAGTATCGCAAGTACGATTGGTTTATTTTGGTGGATAGGCGATTCATTATTCTTAGTTGGTTTAGAATGGAGACATTTGTTCGGTGCTGTGTCCAGGGTATCCTCAACATTCTTCTGTACACCCATGTTTCGAAGGCGTCAATTTTTCTTCGTGCTACAACATTTATCGACCAAGTTTCTGAGGCGTAGGTAGCTATGGGAAATATTAGTGCACTAATAAGTTTTAATTTGTTATTTTGAGATATTGCTGAGTCCTTCCAAGTCTTGGTCAGTCTGGTTAATGCATTACGAGCTATGTTTAGTCTTCGTTTTATTTCTTTATCGCAACCACCTTTGTTTGTAATTAATGATCCGAGATATACAAATTTCTCAACT
>CM032446.1:115690294-115710739 GCA_019049505.1 Pachyrhynchus sulphureomaculatus | reverse complement strand
GAATGATATCAATCGAACAAGAGAATATATAAATTTTATAATAACTGAAAAACAACATTTAAAAAGAATATACAAATCTGCGATAAATTTTTACCACTTCCGTTACAAAGGAACTTTCTGGAGAAGCTGAAATGGAGTCTTAAAAAAATATAACATTGAAGTCTGCTATAAAACTCAAATAAACTTAATTCATTATGTTACAGACTTGAAAAGCGATATTCCCACAAAGAATTAATCAAACGTTGTGTAATTACAATACCGTGCGGCGGATTGCCCGAAGAAATATATTGGGTAATGGACTTCTCAGTTACTAAAAAACAGATTAAATGCCACAAATAATACTAGGAATTGCTTCCCTGGCCCTCAGTAAACATTAATCAGAACAAGAACCATAACTTTAAATTTAATGAAACCAAGATTTGGGCAAAGACCGGAATAATGCCAGACTACAAATCAAAGAGATGATCGAAATAAAAATAAATAATAAACATTGTGAGTGTGAAAGGGCCAGCCATAGGAGAATCAGTCACATATACACAAATTTAATTAAAAGTAAAATATGGTGGCCTGCATAATCTCTTAACAATACAGAATGGCATACATGTATATAACTTAATGTCAATAACACTTTATTTCGTTTAATATACCATTATACATAAAAAATCAATAAAGCAATGCGAGACACGATGTGTCGATACGAAATATGGAATTTAAAATTCACAAACATACCAATAGTTGACCTTCAAGGTATGTACTTTTGATTATTTTATATTGTTTGGTTTATGTGTGACTATTTTTAAATGTCTGAGTGTTTATGAAATGATTACTTTTAAAATTGTAAAAATTACTAAATTTTAATGTGACATTTTAAATGTCTGAGTGTTTATGAAATGTTTACTTTTAAAATTGTAAAATTACTAAATTTTAATGTGTTTTCTAATTTTGGAGAATGAAATAAAAAAGGGGGGAAAAGAAATTTTTGAAAAATGCCAAAGAAAGATAGGGCGAAACATCAATAAACATTGTGTTTTTTTTCAAAAGAACCTAATTACCCAAGAAAAAAAAAAACAAACCAGGTTTATGTAAAATCAAAGGTTCAAATAGAAAAATATTATATTTATATATATATATATATATATATATATATATATATATATATATATATATATATATAAATATGTATATGATATATATATATATTTATATATATATATATATATTAATATATATATATATAAATATATATTAGCCGTGCGCGCAGCTCCTCCGCTCGCGTGAACTTGAATCACTACTATCGTCACTGCTTATTCCTTATGGGGGGGGGGGGGGGGGTTAGTGTTTAATTCCGTCAAAAAAGAGCATATTTTTTATGAATTTTTATTGAACAAACAGTAAAGAATAAATGAATTGATTTTAATATGGTATTATAGGTGACATTTCACGGATATTGTGGGCAATTATCGTAAAAAAATATCAAGATGTGAGTCGGGTGACAGCAACTCTTAATGGGCGCCTCAGCAAAAAGGTGTTTTGCGGTGGACATCAAACTTATGACTGGATCTTCTAAACAAAAAAAACCAAGAAAATTTTTTATGGTACTTACAAGTCAAAATACGATTTTTTACGAAAAAATCAACAATCAAAGCCGTTATAAAATATACTTAAAATTAAAAAAAAAAAACTCGACAAGCGTTACCCCGACCTCGCCCAATTATGTGTAGAAAGAGTGTGAAAATTTCAAAAAATCGGTACAGTAGATTTCGAGTGACAGTGTCCACCGATTTTGAAAAAGCCAAGTTGTGGAAAATCGATTTTTTAAAGTTTTACACTGAGAAATTTAAAAATCCTTCATAAGTAAAACAAGTATTTTTTTTTTTTACTTACATAGAGTCGTCAAATGCCAGGTCCATACATTACGAGCTGTCATCGTGGTGTCCAGAGCACGTTGTTGCTCTTTTGTCTAACGGCTAATCCGGCCTTGTTTGCTTTCAAGCGCAGTTGTGAGCTCAGCTCGATTTATCCGATTTTTGTCGACTTCTTTCGCCCCATCCATGAGAAACTTTGCCCTGCAGGAGATACCTATTTCATGCATGATGGACAGCAGAGCAAAACAACCTTCATTGAATGTACATGCTGCAATATGAGCAGCAATGTCAACGAGCTTAAGGTACCACTCAATATTTTTGGAAGTAATTTTCCATATAAGTTGGTTCAAACTTCATTATTGGTTCTGTGTAAAACCTTCGAAAGACATCGCTCCAAAAGTGTCTCATTACTCAAATCCTCATATAGGTTTTATTGCTTGTAAAACCTCGCTTGGAAGTGCGGTGTAACTATGTTTGAATGACCTCAGGTTATTCGTTGCTGCAGCTCTCTGCCATTCACATACCACGAGTCTTCGCCTTTGTCACAATTCTGATGCTGCGGATTCTTGTTTGTTGAGCTATAATGAAAATAAGTCGCCCAAAATGGTATTTTTCATTTTTTTTTACAGAATCACAATTACGCCGAATGGCCAAACCGTAATATACAGTCAACTTGTCTATCATTTTTCTAATAAGTTTACCTTTACCAGATAGACTTTTTTCTGATTACTTTTTTCCCCCGCCGCAGTTGTCGATTCTTGTGTAGTTTTATTCACTATGTTACGCAATCGGGTACCCATTCGCTTCTGAACATGACTTATACATTCTTTTTTGTTTATCAAATAATCATCACCATAAGAAGTTTAGATTTCAGTACTTCAGAGTATGTTTTTGAATCGCCGTCGCCGATATAGTTTGCGATATTTCACTTTATTATCTTTTGACGCTCAAAACATTAATTTTATTGCTTCAAATCTCCATATTTCCAGATGGACCAGTATGATTAGCTTGACATTTTCCTTCTTTTACATGAGCAGTATACCACTCTTCATACTCTGCAGAATTTAGTTTTGATTCCCAAGTTTTTACAGTCATGACAGTAGGCGCTTTTTACACAAATATCCAGAACTTTTCCGGTATAATAACCGATCAAGGAAGACACGCCAAGTAAAAGATGCGAATCCTCGTTTCTTCCAGGTGGCGTCACCTGATACGGTCAACTCCGTTGTATCTTCTACATTATTTTCTTTACACGTGGCTTCTCTCTCTTCATCCACAGCAGATGAAAAAAAATGCACGCGCGGTATTTTTTATGACTAAAACACATTTTTTGTAAATACGAACTGTAGGTTGTTTTTGATAAAAAATGAGCTGATAAAATCCATCAGGCTACAAAACTTTTCACATCCAGCTAATCCTAAGCCTAAGACACTCGGATGGCAAAAGCGAATCGATAATTGATTTCATACACTCCAGACTGAATTCTGTTACTAGAAGGAATAAAACAGAGGTTTTTACACTTTTCACAATTAACTTGGATGGTGAATCCAAGACCTTCACTTTTACACGACTTAAAAGAAATTTTGCCATCACACTTTACACACTTTACTAAACTCGCGATGGTTGAAGAAACTAGCATAAAATTAACTATTCTGTAATGTTTTTCCAGATCCTCTGGTATGTACCGAGCAACTTTTGTTTTCATTTTTTTTTGCCGAAGCACTGTTTGTTTCGACCTCGTCTGTCTTACGTTTTTTCTGTGGAGGTACTACTTTTTTGACCTGTCCAATCTCGTCCCACTGCTTTTACGATCTTCTCTGGTAACTTTTTCAGGCATTTTGATTATAATTAATATAAAATCACTGAGAGAACTAATAGAAATACACAGAGCACGTGTTTGGTAAAATACCTAACCCAACTGAACTATACGTTATTCACTGAATTTATTGAGGCACGTTGGAAACCGCATTGGAGGGACTCAAACTAAAAACGCTCTATCTCCGTCAGTTTTTTTCGTATTGACTTGAAATTTTCATACAATATTCTTAAAATGTGGTACTTTCATCCTCACAAATTTTGATATGAAAAAATCGAAAAAAAAAAAATTTTAAAACTCTCCCCTCCTTAGTTACCTAGCGTAATAAAAATATCTGCCATTATTTCCCCTTATCTCCCCATTATTTTCCCTTACCTCCTATTATCTCTCCATTATTTCCATTATCTAGGCTTATCTCTGCTCATCTCCCATTATCTCTCCTTATCTCCCATTATTTCTCCTTATCTCCCATTATCCAGACTTATCTCGACTTATCTCGCAATATTTCTTCTTATCTCCCATTATTCTCCTTATCTCTCATTATCTCACCATAACTCCCATTATATAGACTTATCGCCGCTTATCTCCCATTATTTTTCCTTATCTCCCATTATTAGTACTTATCTCCCATTATCTCACCTTATCTCCCGTTATCTAGGCTTCTATCGAATTATATAGAACATATGTATAAATTTATAAAAACACGGAAATCGAATAAGTGGTTCTCAAGTGATAAGCGCACTAACGGACAGACAAACAAATAGAGAGACGTTGCATTATATTCTTTGCAACATGATATTGTTCCATATTTAATGGTTTAGGCAGTGTATTGCAAGAGCACGCGCTAATGGTAACCTTTTTTCCGACTTGATTCACTATTATCGTCACTGCTTATTCTTTATGTTACCTAACGCAATAAAATATATCCTATAACTTGGCCAGAGAACATATGTGTTTTAAAAAAAGCACATAACGCACTAACGGACAGAGAGACAGATAAACAGACAGAGAGACGTTGCATTTTATATATTATAGATAGATAACCGGGCCAGAGAACATATGTATGTTTTAAAAAAAAAGCACGTATCGGATAAGTGGTTCTCCAGTGATAAGCGCACTAACGAACAGACAGACAGACAGGCAGAGAGACAGGCAGACAGACAGACAGAGAGAGACGTTGAATTTTATATATATTATAGATATAAGATTATAGATAACCTGGCCAGAGAACATATGTATGTTTTAAAAAAAAAGTACGTAAAACGGATAAGTGGTTCTCCAGTGATAAGCACACTAACGGACAGACAGAGATACGTTGTATTATTATATATATATATATATATATATATATATATATATATATATATATATATATATATATATATATATATATATATATATATATCTATATATATCTATATATATTTATACATATTTATATGTATATATATATATATATATATATATATATATATATATTATATATATATATATATATATATATATATATATCATAGATGTAATAAAATATATATATCTATAACCTGATCAGAGAACATATGTATGAATTTAAAAAAATTACGTATATCGGGTAAGTGGTTCTCGAGGGATAAGCGCACTATCGGACAGGGTTCTCGAGGGATAAGACACTAACGGACAGACAGACAGACAGAGACGTTGCATTTTATATATATTTTTAGAATATAGATATATCATCACCCTATCATTTGTTGAAATACTTTTCCCACCTAGAAATCTTTTGAAGTTTGGGAACAGATGGAAGTCAGACGGAGCCATATCTGGCGAATAGAGTGGATGTTCCAACAATTCGTACTTTAATTCGACCAGTTTTGCCGTTGCCAAAACACCTCTGTGAGCAGGTGCATTGTCATGGTGAAAGATGATTTTTTCTTCTGCAAACCGGGCTTTTTTCACGAATTTCCTCATCCAGCTGGTCCAACAGGTTGCAATAATACTCTCCTGTGATTGCTTTACCAGTTTGAAGGTAATTAATTAACAAAATTCCTTTTGCATCCCAAAAAACTGATGCCATAATCTTTTTGGACGACTCTGACCACTTTGGCTGCTTTGGAGCTGAACAACCGGGTTCAGTCCACTGGGCGGTTTGTTGTCGCAGTTTAAGATCATACTAGTAAACCGAAGTCTCCGCCACAGTTACAAATCGACTCGCAAAATCAGTTTTATTCTTTGTGAAACGAGCCAAATGTTGTTTAGGAAGTTTCTTTCGAGTGCGTTTTTGTTCCGATGTTACAAATGCAGCTCCCATCTTGTGAATAGTTTTCTCATATCCAAAACATTAATTAACCTCTCATGTACTGGTCCATATGAGATGCCTATAGCCTCAGCTAAATCATCCACGGTTAATCGACGGGCTTCCATTACCATATCTTGTACTTGCACAACAGTATTTTCAGTTTATCATTGCACGATATTCGATTTTTTTTCATTTTTAAAAAATGTTCAAACACGTCTACTTTAACCAGCTGATAAGCAATGAATGACTTGACAGATTGACTTGAAATTTAGAGTATGTCCTTGTGAGAGATGAAACTTCAAAATGGTGTATTTATTGCAGTGATTTTAATTTTTCAGCAGTGTAGCTTAAAACAGTGTTTTTAAATTTTTGAGCAGTTTAATTTAAACCGGTAGTGTGTGACGCGTGTTGCCGACTTGACTTATTTAGTTAGCATTGAATGCGTCGAGATTTGCATGCCGGGAAGTGACCCAAGGAGAAGGGACAAAGATATTTAAACAGCTATTTCGAATTTTGAGACGCTTTTTTCACCATGAAGCAGTAACGGCTTTGTTTCGCCGGTAGGCCGTAGTGGCTTTCTCTCTCCAGCACTCTAGAGTGGTTTTTTTAGTGATGCAGTAACGGTTTCTAGCAAGTTTAGGCATTTTTCCTTTCTTGAAATATCTTGCTTATCCTCAGGAATTTCGGGTCAAAAAGTGTTTAGCAACCCAAATGAAACTAGGATGGTAATGGCTGAGACAATATTTTTATGAGAATTTCACCAGGAGAGGCCAAGTAAATTATGGAAAACCCACGAGGAGAAACCAATCAGTAAGTCATAAGCACACCAGTCTAAATAACTCACTTCCTGTCTACAAGTGCGTTTCCAACGACTACTTAGTACGTGTACTTCGCGGAGTTGATTTCACAAACTTTTAATATCGTGTTTTATCAAGCCTTTTATTAAAAACTTAATAATCCTAATTTAAAGACTCTATGCCATAGTGTACACTCTTCTAGCCTAAGGGGTTTTTATTTAGTAGAAGTAATTTTAAGAGTGTAATAAAATAGGGAAGTTTTATTTTGTTAATGCCATAGTGTACATTTTTCTAGCCTAAGGGGTTTTTATTTAGGAGAAGTAATTTTAAGAGTGTAATAAAGTTAGGAAGTTTTATTTTGCTAATATTCAATATTTAAATTTAGCGTCGGGAATAAAGAGGCTATAGAATTTAACACTAACGATCGCGTATTTTTAATTCTATTACATTGTCGTCCTGAATATTTAGTTAATAAATTAGATCTTTTTACAATGGTTTAATTTCTAACAGTACCTTCATGTAACATGAAATATTGATGCAATAATTATATAATAATAGATGGTGATATTTAGAATAGATCAGTATCAGCTATGGAAATATACAATCGATCCTACGGAGGGAATTGGCATTACGAAAAATGTCAGTTCGCTGGGTCCCAAGGTTGCTGAATGAAAATCAGAAAGCTGCGAGAATTCGAATGTCGGAGGTGCCTCTCATTTGTTTTAAAATGGAAGTGAAAGCTTTTTTGTGCAAAGTTGTGACATGTAATGAGACATGCGTGCACCATTATACCCTTGATCAAAACGAGCGAGCATATAATTGCGAAGAAAAACGAACCAAACCCGTGGAAAAAGTGTTATCCACTGTTTTCTGGAACTCGTCGATGTTTTGTACAAACGATCTACATAAACGCAGCCTACTATTGTAACCGTCTTGCAGTGAGGTGGAGGTGTTCGTGCGCAATTGGTTGGACATAAGCTTAGCATCTTTCTACAAGAATGGGATAAAGAAATACTAGGCTATTGGAAAAAGAGTATGGACAAAAGAAACTTTGAAACTGTTTAGTTAAGCATGTCTAGAATAAACTCACAAATATTAGGTAAGACACTCGAAATTCGGAGAAATATCTAAACTAGTAAAAAAAGTCTAATATTAATGACGAGAAAAAAATAATTTCCGCGTAATTAAAATTGTTATCTATGATTATATATATATATATATATATATATATATATATATATATATATAATATAGTATTATATATATATATATATATATATATATATATATAGATATATATATATATATATATAGTATTTAAAAGCCGCCTTTTCTAATTAGGCAAAATTAATGTTTGCCATTAATTTTAAATTAAATACTACTATAATAAATTTCAATGCTGCCATTGTTGGTACGGATATATGTATATAGCTTGTCTTTCAATGTTGCTATATAAGGTTTTTCACTCATTCGACTGTTACGGTTCCGTCCACTTTAGTTTCTTACATATTGATGTAGACCTCGCGAATAGCCGTGTCCAGACTGACCGAGTACGGCTCGCGAGCCACGCTCGGACTTCGTGCTCGCGAGCCATGTCCCCCCCGAGGGAATTCTGTAGCCGTTGCACGTGGGCCTTGCGAGCCAAGGTGAGCCAGTTAGTCTTTTGTTGTAATACGATGGAGAATGACGTGTTTGTAGCGGCCACGGCTTTAATTTTGCCTGATTAATAAAAAAAAAAGACAAAAACGAAAAACTCTGGATAAAGAAATTATACCAAAATCGTAAAGAATACGGCAATAACTTATTAAAGGAATTATCACTCGACCCTATAGTCCCAAAGTTTACACGCATGACTATGAGTGACTTTGAATATCTGTGCTCCTTAGTTGCTGTGAAAATACGAAAATTACAGAGAGGCCATCACTGTATTAGAAAGAATGCTTATAACGTTAAGATACTTGGCAACTGGAGACTCATATACCAGCCTTCAATATCTTTTTAGAGTATCAAAACAATCGATATCAACTATAGTTACAGAAACGTGTGATGCAATTATAGGTCCTGAGTGATTACATTAGGGTAAATAAAAATCATGTTAATTAATCACATTATTTATTTGCCTGCTTCATATTTATTAGTTAATAGAACTCTCCTCAAAGGTAAAATCGGGTGCTTCAGTGATGGTGGTGTGGCCTGAAGATCTTGACAGGAAGGTAGTGATGAAGTTAAGGTAGGCGTGGTACTAGATCCGGGTGGCTGATACTGTTGTGTGTAATATCCAGGCCTGTACATCTGATATTTTCACATGTCAGCTTCGTGAATAATATTATTAATAGCATTTTTAACACAAGATTGAGTGTAAGGATCGTATTTTCTAAGTTCATGTGCGATATGATTACCAAATGCTATACATGAATCATTCATGGAAGAAGAAGCTTTCTCAAGAATTTCAAATGTTTCCTTCAACACATTGTCAATAGAATCATTTCTATTTGCATTCGTTTTCAAAGTACATTTCTTTTTACGCGGTGGTTGTTGTAGCGATGGTGCGGTTTCAATTGGTGATTGTGGTGGTTGTTGTACAACTTGGTCTTGGACCTGCTCACTGGAAGTTGCTGCTTGATTGGAAGAAATTGATGTTGTCTGAATAGAAGGCGTATTCTCTGACTGGACGAAAAGTTGCCTCTGGTCCTGTAAAAAAATAATATTTTTCGTTTTATTTGCAGATACCGTCCGTCAGAAGAAGAATGGCTTGCGGTATCAAATGAATTTCAGATGAAAATGGAACTTCACACATGTTGTGGGGGGGCAATGGACGGAAAACACGTCACTCTTCAAAGACCGGTTAATAGCAGTACTGATTACGATAATTATAAGAATTTTGTTAGTATAGTGCTCTTTGCCTTGGTATATGCTAATTACAAATTCTTGTTTGTTAATGTCGGAAGTAAGGGGCGTATTTCCGATGGCGGAGTTTTTAAAAATACGATTTTATATAAAAAATTAGAAAAGTATGAATTGAATATTCCTGATGCGCAAATATTACAAATACCATAGGTAATTAAAATACCATATTTCATATTGGGTGACAAAGCTTTTATGCTTAAGGGGGTCACTACCGAGAAAAATGAAAAAAAATACGTTTTTCGTTTTTTTTTTTTTTTTTTCCATTTTTATAATCTACAATCATTTCTGCACAAAACAATCCAACCCCCACAATTATACGATGAGTATAAGTGCCTGAAATTTTTATATAAAGTAGTCAAGGTATGAGCCATCAGTCAGTATCGCCAAGATATGAGTCCCGCTCAGCCTTCGCCTAGCTTCGCACTACGCACCTTTCAATATACCACCCCATTCCACCCATTATGAAGTTATTATTATTTTCACTATTATTATTATTATCCCACTTTTTATTAACAATGCTTAGGAATAATTATATAACACTATTTACTATATACAAATAAAAAACTTTATTTTTACAAAAATATTTTGAAATACTATTTACTATATACAAATAAAAAACTTTATTTTTACAATAATATTTTGAAAAGTAATAATAAGATTTTATTATTTTGTTATACTTTTTTTTAACTAAAATGAACCCGCTTCATATGACGGGCCTTCTTTTTTTTCTAACTTCTTAAATTTTTCTTCTAAACTTTTTCTTGCTCTTGAAATTTTTTGCCTCTCGCATTTCGATGCTTGTTGTAAGTCTTTCTCGGCTTTCACTATTTTCAGTTCATCTTCCTTCATCAGCCCAGCAATTGTAAATTTTCCAGGGTCAATGAAAAGTTTTTCAAGTACTCGGCAGCGGGAAATATTACCTTCATTGAAGCAGCATAGTGCATCATATGCACCTAATTCTAGTGTGCTTTTCTCTACAAAAATATTTTTTGGGCATCTAACCCACAATGCATTATTATAGCTTTCGTTTTGTGTTTTGTGTCTTACCGTGAACACATTTTTCTAACAGGGCTGGATTCGTCAGGTCCCTGAAGACAGGTTTCAAAATTTCCATTACTACTTTTGGTAGATGAAAATGCTTTGAGTGCTCATATAATTTTTTTTCTGCCTGGGCCTTGAGGAACTTACACCAGTCCAAGCTGCATAAATTGTGTGCCGGATTCTGGTCGTTTGAGCCGAGATGAAAAAATTCTGCCCATACTGCTTTTTTCATCTCAGCCAAGCTGCCAACGTTTCTTCGTATGGCTAAGCCATAAAACTTTTGGATGTCGTTTATTGTCACATCCGTGAGTCTGCCCTTTCCTCCTATCGGCTTTCCATCTTGCAGTTTTTTGGACGTGTAGGAAGTTTTTAGCTTTCTGAGTCTAGATCCCATCCTTTTTTGTACATGTCCTATACATTCTAACTTCTGAACTAAGAGACTATCTCCGTAAGGGTTTTGTTCTACAACCTTCAAGAAACCCTTTGAGTCTCCATCACCTAAGTAGTGAGAATATCTCACATTGTATTTGTCCATTGACCTCAGGAAAATTTGCTCTGCACCAGCTGCTTCCATAGCCCCACTGGTACCACTATGATTGGCTATGCAATTTTCATTATGTGTATTCTGAAATTTTAGTGGACAACGACAGTGTTTGGAGAGTACCACAATATCCACTATTTTGCCTGAGTCAGTACTCGCAGCAGAGACCACGCCATTCAAAGAAGTATGGCCCCTTTTTTGCCAACTGCCATCTAGTGAGATGGCCAAATCCCTGTTGCCACTATTTGAAATACAGGCTTCCTCTACGGCAGCCACCATTATATCTTTTCCAACTACTTCAAGAGCTGAACGAATAACATTTTGGTGCAAAAAGTGCTTGCTTTGTGGGGGAGGAATGTTCATCATAGCACAAAGAAGTTTAGCTCCAGCAAATCCTTTACCAGTACACCTAAGTGCATAAGTAAATCTAATATTTATTGTATCTAATTTCACAGATTTACCTTCGAGTTCATAATCCAGTTTCTTGGAGTTCCTTAGTTTATTTAGGACTTGACAATTCTGACAAACAATCTTTATAGTGGATGCCAAACCGTTTCTCAAACAAACACTTAGGGTGATTTCACCCACCACATTTTTTGCAGTCCACTGTTGAGTTCAGTGCTTTACTCAGCTCTCCAACATCCACCAAATCATACGCATGGTTGCTCATGAATGACTCAAATTTATTTTGATTACCTAGTTTTTTTGAAGAAGAAGAAGGTGTACGATTTTCAGATGAGGTTGATGGTGTTGATTCAACAGATGGTAAGGACATGACCAATTTACGAGCAACAGAAATATGTGTCCCACTAAAAGGTTTATTCCTTTTCTTGCTCTTGAAGCTAGTCTTTGGCTTAGTCATTTTTCTTCACAAAACAGTAATAAAAAACTATAATAAAATAGCAATATAATAAAATTTAAAACAGCAATAGTAACAGAAAACAGGAAAAAAATTTGTAACTATGTAAACAAAAACAATCTCTCACGTAAAATATAACCAAACAAAACAAAACTAAAAAAAAAAAATTTGGAAAAAACATATTTTGTTGTAAACAATCAGTGTTGCCAAACTTGTTTTTGCAAAAAAAAAGAAGACAAACACTCTAGAAATAAATTAAAAAAAGTTGATTATAACAAAAAAAGCAGTCAAAACTACAACTTTTTAGTTTTTCGGCTCTCCTGAAAAATTGACTTTTTTGTACATTTGCCCCATTATCTTCAAAACTATGAAAGTTATTGAGCTATTTTTTTTTTTTAAATATCCATGGCAACACTGTCTACAGTTCGGACTAAGGAAATGTCAAACGAAACAGCTGGTAATTTACCGCGTCAATTCAAACATACAAATAAAATTCATGAACTTTCAAAATTTCTAGAAAATGTAATTTAAATTATTTCTTTAAACCCTTAGTCCCATTAAATTATATAATAATAAATAATAAGTGTGCAAAGTTTCGTTGAAATAGGATGAACGGTTGCTGAGAAAATGGGTTTTACTTTTCAATGTAAATTGACCTCGGTAGTGACCCCCGCTTAACAAATATACCATAAAACCATTTGAAGCTAATCCAGAGGCAGGTACCGAAGAAAGAGTATTTAATTATAGACTTAGCAGAGCTCGAAGAGTTGTTGAAAATCCCTTTTGTATTTTAAGTTCAGTCTACAGAGTTCTTAGGAAACCCATTCTGTTAGAGCCAGAAAAAGCCACGAAGGTTGTTTTAGCAACTGTGTATTTGTATAATTACTTACGAAGAAATAACTATACTATTCCATCAGAATATTATGATAGAGAAGTGGATGGTTCACTTATTCCAGGTGAAGTGAGAAACAATAATCCGACAAACATTATTACTTCTAAGAGTCATCCCGCGCAGGGGAACTGCTAGTGCTAAAGATATTCGTCTGCATTTAGCAAGATATTTTGTAACAAATGGGATAATTCCATGGCAGCATTAATATTAATTTTTAAAAATAAACATAAATAAATCAAACTTACATTCTGTATTCCGCCTTCCTGTGTATTTCCAGTGTCAAAATATTTATAACCAAACCACTTCGATATATAAATTTCGTCGGCGTCTGTAACAATAAATTTGTATAGGTAATTTGATTTAGATAAATATCTATAGTAACTTTAATGACTTTGTAACTTATAATATATTAATAAATACATACTTACTATAAAATCACATGACTGTTATTTATTATGCCCCTTTTGACACACCCTGGCTGTTAAATGACCAATGTTTAGCGAAAACACGAATATACGATTTTGTTTTGTACTATTTAGAGATCAACTGCTAATAAAAATAATTTGAAATAGGTACGTATGTTAAAAAGAAGTTACCTGAACCAGTGATCATACTTCTTTTCTCCTTTGATTTTTCGCGCTGGTATGAACCTGTCAACGAGTCAAGCTTTTTTTTTCAACTCGGGTACAGGCAATTTCAATTCCTGAGCGATCTTTCTCCAGCAATCTTCTCGTTTGCTTTTATTCAAATGATCAGGATCTTTTGAGTCCCACAACATTTTAAAACTGCCATATAATTGAATTAAACGAATACTGTCTTCTTTATCCTTTTTTATTTTGCACCGGCTCGCGAGCGTCGTCGAAGATCTTCCGCACCAAGCGAGTAGCTTAGACTGAGGTGTTTTTGAGCATGGCGCTGTAACGACACCGCAGGGCTCGCGGTCGAGCCGCGCTCGGTCGAGGCAACGTGCGCTCGAGGCAGCCCGAGCCACGTCCACACCGGCCGAGGCATTGGCTCGCGGGACTGCCTCGCGAGCCGTGCTCGATCGGTGTGGACGCAGCTAAAGGATTTTGTTTAGGCTGGAGGTTGGCGCCATGATTTATCGCTACGGATATATCGAGTGCAATAATTTGTCCTCTGCATATTTTAATAAATTTTAAGTAAAACAATAAAAAAAATAGAAAAATTTATACCGTCAATTAAACTACTGATTGAGTTTGAGGGGACAAAAATTTAACAAAACAATACTTTCCTAGCAACTTGTAATTGTACTCTATTACAGGCCTGCTCTTATTTACATACGTACATACTATTTTAATATTATTTATAAACTACTGTAAAGGTTATATTTAATTTTATCATATTTACGTCATTTTATAACTACTTCGAAAACCATTTTCAGTGTTAGAAAATTACTACAAATAAAATTCCGGGAAAACCAGGAATTATCAGGGAATTATCTTTTAGTTGAAAACTTAGGGACGTTGGAGAGTTGACCTGGAAAAATTTAGAGTTTGGTATTCGAGGATGCAAAGAACCTTATTCCAGCTTGGCGTAATTTTTCAGTAGCCTGTTCCGATATACTGTCTCACAATGTGACCATGTTCGCTGTGAGGCCCGACGAAAGCCTTAATAAAGTTAGCGAAAATTAACAGATGGACCTTATTGTGTGTTTCAGGAACCATGAAACTTCGTTCTGACCTCTGGTTTCTTAGGGAAAACAGCCGCACAAAGCGTTGTTTCTTCTTACGAAAAGAGTGTAGATGGTTTTAATACATAAGAAAAGTAAACGCAATGTCAATGGGTTACACAAATGCCAACAATACATTTTTTTTTACTGACCTAATTACCAAGTTCCCGGAGTAGGGAAATCTAAATGGCTCCGTATATGCGTGCTCAACACTGTTCATTGCATGTAGGACCCAGCTGCAAAATTGGGGTATATAGTATACTTTCTCCGAACTCGTTATATTGTCCATTACAATAAGGCGAAATAAGGTGACATCTGCCGACAAATTATAATCTAGCTGAATTTTTGCACACACCTTTATTTTTGGCATTATAAGAAATATACAAAAATTCCCCTATGATATCACTCTGGCTTCGTATACTTTTGCAAAGTGAAAGGTCACGAAAATTGTTTTTTTTTTGCGGATATCTCGCTTCCTATTGGTCGGATGGCAGTTAAGGTCATAAAAATTATAGATTAAAAAAGGTTATATACATTTGTTACATACGAGCAATCGTTTTAATGTAAATAAGGCACTGATAATTATAAACTTCGAAGCAAGGCGCACGCTCCACTCCATATAGTAGTAAATTCTTAAGCATACAAATTGGAACTTATACACGATATATATACGTCGTAAGTGCGTTTGCTAAGAGTGGAGTAAACTCACCGAAAGGAAAAGGGTCTTTAATAGTAATAAGAGTCCCTTATTACCTGGAGTCGCAGCTGTGTCGCACTTCATTGTAATCACATGGGTCTGTTTATACAAAAGTACTCTACGCAGTATTTCGTGTCATTTTAATTCAGTTTAAAACTACTTCTCGGCGAACTCCGACGTTTAAAGTTGAACATAGTATTGTGAAAACGATAATTCCAATGGCGGATATTTGTTTAATTTGCCCTAAGTCGCTCTCGGACGGTGACACTGTGGTTGTTGAGCGTGGCTTACAAACTTTGAAAGACGCAAGTGATAAAAGGACATATTGATCATTTAAAAAATAACTCAGTCACTTCATGTTCAATGTTGTAAATACTATACTAGAAAGAGTAGCTTCACAACATTGAAGAGAAGTCGAGATGAAGAAGCCCCTGGCACGTCTAAGAAATCTCCTCGTCAAACGCGAGTGAGTTCTTTTGATTTTGAAATATTGCGTTTGTTTTGTGGTGAACAAGCCAGCTTGCTGAGATGAAAAAATAACAAAATTATCGACGCAAAATTAAGAAAGTATTTATGATCTCATTAAAGGAAACTGTTATTAAAGGAAGCAAGACGCGTAGAGGCAAAGTTAACTTCGACTATGATTTAGTAGCTGTTGGAGCGAAATATCCTAGCAAATGCTTTGAATCATTCATATTACCAAAACAAACAGGACGTCAAATAGGCCAACCTTTGTCATGAATGTAATATCAGTAATGGAAGACATTTATTATATCGAAAGTAATTGCCAGTTTACATGAGTTGAAAGAAGTAGTTGTAGTTTTAGATTATGTTCCTGATGATGCTATAATTATCTCAACATTAATTGAAAGGTACGAGAAAAATATTGCTATCACTACAAAACCAAGAGCAATGACAATAATTTGTTTTCACGATGCTCAAGTGAATATTTTATGTAAAGCTTGATACGAAAATAAAAAATTAAACTCGACAGAAGAACGCCTCCGAATTATAGAAACTGCTGGAAGAATTATTGGCGAAGATATTCATTCTGTTGCTGTACCGAGTTCTATGCTCCTAAAAACGAATTGTTTGATAATATTAAAGGAGACATCCCGTGCAGCTGATCATTTTTATGGTATATGGAATGCATACTATGAATACTGTTTGTGGAGAAGTCGAAAAAATTTTGCCACGTTTCTTTAGACACCACCAATCAACATGTTGATGCAAAGGATTTGCGCACTAAGAGAGATAATGTTAGTTGAATGGTTCACGCTTTATAATCCTTATCCAACAACAAATCAAATTATATCGATAGTTATTGAAGTTACCCGCAATGATAAAATAAATTGTCATAATGCATATAATGTTGGTCTCTTCTCAATGAAAAATGTGGTAGCGCTAACATTTGATAAAGTAACATTAAAGCGATCTAACAGAGTTCTTCTACTTTTGTCTGTCAACAGTTCTGTTAAAGTTCATGACTGTAAGGTTGCTATTGCTATTACTGTTTCAATGAATAAGTTTAAATAAAAAATTCGACGAACATTTCCGTGAATATTTACAATATGAATTAGCACCGTATCCTTTGGCATTTTTCATCGATATAGGCAAACTAATAAATCATTACTGTACAATTGCTTTGAACCTACTCAAATCGAACTAGACATTAATAATATTACATACATCATCGATTGCAGATTTCTTCTGCATCGTGCTGTACCTGTATGGAAAAAGGGTGATACATTCCATTGCAATACGTTGATTACAAACATTTCGGCTCTGACTTAGTAATTGTGTTCGACGGATATAATAACAATAGCAAAAATGTAAAAGCTATGAAACAGCTCCGAAGAACCGCTACAACCTCTAGATCTATCGAAGTACTTTTCTATAAAACAAAGCAAATAATTATCAGCCAAGAAAAATTTCTTTCCAATCGCTTCAATAAAAATCGTCAAATTTCAATGCTAACCGATAAATTTGAAAGGGTCAACATCATTACAAAACAAGCTCGAAATTATGCTGACGTTTTAATAATTAAAACAGCACTCGAAAAATAAATTACAAACACCACAGCTGTTGTTGGAGAAGATTTATTTTCTCAAACTGTCAAAGGAAAATTAGAGATAAAGGTATATTCAACTGCTCGCACCGGCCATTATACCTACTGTTAGGAGTACCTTTTATTTTTACATGCATCACTGGATGTGATACATCTGCGCTATTTAATAAAGAGGAAATAAAAATTATGAAGTTGTTTAAAAAACGTCCAGATTTGCAGCATTCAACAAAATTATTTAAGCAGGAAAATTGTCCACCAAATGTAATTGTAGATAATGGAATGCGTTTTCTTTTGGCGATGTATGGAGTTCTCTCAATCTCTGAAGTTTCTATTGACAACTATTGACACTTGACCTTCGCTAAACCGGCTAGACTCAATACAACAGTCAAATTTTGATCATCCCTACCCACAGCTGCAGCTGCTCAACAACATTTGTGTCATGTATACTATCAGGTACAACCTTGGTTAGACAATGAGTTAAATCCTGAACAGTGAAGATAGGTAATTAATTATTATTATATACTCGTATATATATATATATATATATATATATATATATATATATATATATATATATATATATATAATGACGTTACTGCCACCTGCGTCTGACGTACTCCTCAACACAAATTTTTTCTAACTGCACGAAGGGTCGTGGCACAATTGTAGGAAAAGAATTGCCATGCTCTGTAGTTTGTGGTCACTGTCGTGGGTAATCATGCCCCAATGCCACTCCTGATCCTGCTTCTCCTGACGATTCTGATGAGATTAATATAAGAGAAACTGGATATGACGACATAGACTCATCGATTATGTGACATTAGAGCTATCAGAGGAAGCAGGTGTTAATGAAGGCGACGAAAAGAAAGAAGTACCAAAGGTTGAAGATGATGATGAGGCAAAATCACAATTTGATCAAACATGAATTAGGCCTATCGGGGACATCATGTAAAAAAAAACGCATTGCAATTTACCTCAAAGGTGGTGTGGAACTCAATGCATGGCTGTTATTGCTGTATTTTATATGCAGTTCATGCATTGTAAGCCGTATTACGTGACAACGGTTGCTCGTATGTAAAAAATAATAACTTTAATTGCCATGTGACTAATAGGAAGCGAGATATCCGTAAAAAAAACAATTTCCGCGATTTTTGATCTTGCAAAAATATATGAAGACGGAGTGATCTTATAAGACACTATTTGTATGTTTTTTATAATGCCAAAATAAAGATGTGTTTATAAGTTCAGTTTGATTAAAATTTTTCGGCAGATTAATCCTTATTTTACTTGACAAATAATCCTTTCAAGTATGTATCCGCCCAAAAAGCTAATTTTACTAACATTTCCGGGTCTTTATCGTTTCTTCAAAAATTGTATGTCGTCAAGTAGGCAGCAAACACGGTAGTAGCCTCCACAGCTTTGAAGATTCTTTCTAGCATTAGAAAGTACGTATGTTAGGTTGAAAAAGTGAAAACAGAACTGGGAAAGACGATGCCTAAACCAAAGTAATTGCTATCCCAGAATGCGTAAGCTACGACATTGTACAAGAAGCTCTGAAGTATAAGCTTCTGTCGGCAGATCTGACGCTTGCTGAGTCGACGACAAAGCATTTCTTGACAAAGTAAGTAGGTTCTTAGACTGGACTTCACCCTTTTGGTGAGTAAATCTGAAGTTTTCGACCGAGGATTTAAAGAGGTCATTAGTTTAAAAACAGTGCCATAAACCCTCCAAGAGTACAACAAGCTAGATCTTGAGCATCTTGATCAGTTTTGTATGCGGAAAGTGATTGGTGATCGACTGGTTTGAAAATTTAAAGATATTAAAGGCTAGCCATTATCTAATAAAGAGATGACTACATAAACAATGAAAACACGTTGGAAGTAGAGTAAAGGTCATTCCCATCCTGAAATCTTCCATTTACTCTTTCTGTAACGCTTTCAGGCACTTAGAGCTAAGACGAGACGAGAAAGGCAGGGAGGGAAGAGCAGGATGAGAAGATCGGAAAGCCCGAGGCTGTAGCTAAATTGAAAATAAAAAAAAATTAACTGAAAGAAAAGGCTGACTTAGAAATCTCTGAAACCGATGAACATGTGGAAGCTCTTTGAATGGAAGACAAGAAGTGATAAATATTTGTAGTTCTAAGTTGACCTCTTTTATACTGTTTTTCCTAAAGGAAGGTTTTTTAGTAATGTTTATTACATTACAGATAATTATTTTAGTTTAAGTTCAAATTATGAAGCCTGGCTACTGAATGTCTAGCTTTGATGCCATTTTTTAAACGTAGACTAAAATGTTTATATTTGTATTTTCTGATATAATTGGCAATGTTAAAGTTTTTGTTTATTTGACGTATCTTTTACATATTCAAATAAAATATCTACATTTATTACATTGGTTGATGTTAGTGGTCATTGTAAGCCTCGTACACTGGATCTGAAGCTTTGAATACATCTGTTTTGTCAGCAAACTTTGTATCTGTTTCTTTTCATGCTTCCATTCTTACTTTGCAGCTACATAGTGATGATATGGAGGTATTTACTGTAATAATATATTCTTCAAATTTTCGATATAATACTTGACAATATTATCACTTACCTTGTAATCGTCACGGAAAAACCTGGGAAAAATCAGTTATTGATCCTAAAAAAACTTGGAAATTCAAGGAATTTTATTTTGAATAACTAACTTGAACTAACAAAACTTTAAATTAAAAATACTGTTCTTAGTAATTGCGAAATTACAAAATCATTAAGGTACATTAATTATTATAATATATATATATATATATATATATATATATATATATATATATATATATATATATAAATATATATATATATATATATATATATATATATATATATATATATATTATATATATATATTATATATATATATATATATATATATATACATATATATATATATATTATATATATATATATATATATATATATATATATATATATATATATATATATATATATATATATATAT
>CM032446.1:115670408-115690194 GCA_019049505.1 Pachyrhynchus sulphureomaculatus | reverse complement strand
AGCAGTTAATCTCTAAATAGTACAAAACAAAATCGTATATTCGTGTTTTCGCTAAACATTGGTCATTTCACAGCCAGGGTGTGTCAAAAGGGGCATAATAAATAAACAGTCATGTGATTTTATAGTAAGTATGTATTTATTAATATATTATAAGTTACAAATTTATTAAAGTTACTATAGATATTTATCTAAATCAAATTACCTATACAAATTTATTGTTACAGGCGCCGACGAAATTTATATATCGAAGTGGTTTGGTTATAAATATTTTGACACTGGAAATACACAGGAAGGCGGAATACAGATTGTAAGTTTGATTTATTTATGTTTATTTTTAAAAATTAATATTAATGCTGCCATCGAATTATCCCCATTTGTTACAAAATATCTTGCTAAATGCAGACGAATATCTTTAGCACTAGCAGTTCCCCCTGCGCGGATGGCTCTTAGAAGTAATAATGTTGTAGTCGGATTATTGTTTCTCACTTCACCTGGAATAAGTGAACCATCCACTTCTCTATCATAATATTCTGGTGGAATAGTATAGTTATTGCTTCGTAAGTAATTATACAAATACACCGTTGCTAAAACAACCTTCGTGGCTTTTTCTGGCTCTAACAGAATGGGTTTCCTAAGAACTTAAAATACAAAAGGGATTTTCAACAACTCTTCGAGCTCTGCTAAGTCTATAATTAAATACTCTTTCTTCGGTACCTGCCTCTGGATTAGCTTCAAATGGTTTTATGGTATATTTGTTAAGCATAAAAGCTTTGTCACCCAATATGAAATATGGTATTTTAATTACCTACGGTATTTGTAATATTCGCGCATCAGGAATATTCAATTCATACTTTTCTAATTTTTTATATAATTTTAAAAACTCCGCCATCGGAAATACGCCCCTTACTTCCGACATTAACAAACAAGAATTTGTAATTAGCATCTACCAAGGCAAAAGAGCACTATACTAACAAAATTCTTATAATTATCGTAATCAGTACTGCGATTAACCGGTCTTTGAAGAGTGACGTCTTTTCCGTCCATTGCCCCCACAACATGTGTGAAGTTCCATTTCATCTGAAATTCATTTGATACCGCAAGCCAGTCTTCTTCTGACGGACGGTATCTGCAAATAAAACGAAAAATATTATTTTTACAGGACCAGAGGCAACTTTTCGTCCAGTCAGAGAATACGCCTTCTATTCAGACATCAATTTCTTCCAATCAAGCAGCAACTTCCAGTGAGCAGGTCCAAAACCAAGTTGTACAACAACCACCACAATCACCAATTGAACCCGCACCATCGCCACAACAACCACCGCGTAAAAAGAAATGTACTTTGAAAACGAATGCAAATAGAAATGATTCTATTGACAATGTGTTGAAGGAAACATTTGAAATTCTTGAGAAAGCTTCTTCTTCCATGAATGATTCATGTATAGCATTTGGTAATCATATCGCACATGAACTTAGAAAATACGATCCTTACACTCAATCTTGTGTTAAAAATGCTATTAATAATATTATTCACGAAGCTGACATGTGAAAATATCAGATGTACAGGCCTGGATATTACACACAACAGTATCAGCCACCCGGATCTAGTACCACGCCTACCTTAACTTCATCACTACCTTCCTGTGAAGATCTCCAGGCCACACCACCATCTACTCCTACTGAAGCACCCGATTTTACCTTTGAGGAGAGTTCTATTAACTAATAAATATGAAGCAGGCAAATAAATAATGTGATTAATTAACATGATTTTTATTTACCTTAATGTAATCACTCAGGACCTATAATTGCATCACACGTTTCTGTAACTATACTCTAAAAAGATATTGAAGGCTGGTATATGAGTCTCCAGTTGCCAAGTATCTTAACGTTATAAGCATTCTTTCTAATACAGTGATGACCTCTCTGTAATTTTCGTATTTTCACAGCAACTAAAGAGCACAGATATTCAAAGTCACTCATAGTCATGCGTGTAAACTTTGAGACTGTAGGGTCGAGTGATAATTCCTTTAATAAGTTATTGCCGTATTCTTTACGATTTTGGTATAATTTCTTTATCCAGAGTTTTCGTTTTTGTCTTCTTTTTTATTAAACAATCAGGCAAAATTAAAGCCGTGGCCGCTACAAACACGTCATTCTCCATCGTATTACAACAAAAGACTAACTGGCTCACCTTGGCTCGCGAGGCCCACGTGCAACGGCTACAGAATTGCCTCGGGGACATGGCTCGCGAGCACGAAGTCCGAGCGTGGCTCGCGAGCCGTACTCGGTCAGTCTGGACACGGCTATTCGCGAGGTCTACATCAATATGTAAGAACTAAAGTGGACGGAACCGTAACAGTCGAATGAGTGAAAAACCTTATATAGCAACATTGAAAGACAAGCTATGATAGGGTGATATATCTATATTCTAAAATATATATAAAATGCAACGTCTCTCTGTCTGTCTATCTGACCGTTAGTGCGCTTATCCCTCGAGAACCACTTACCCGATATACGTAATTTTTTAAATTCATACATATGTTCTTTGATCAGGTTATAGATATATATTTTATTACATCTATGATATATATATATATATATATATATATATATATATATATATATATAAATATATATAAAGTTATATATATATATATATATATATATATATATATATATACGAGTATATATATATATATATATATATATATATATATATATATATATACGAGTATATATATATATTATATATATATATATATATATATATATATATATATATATATAAAATACAACGTATCTCTGTCTGTCTGTCTGTCCGTTCGTGTGCTTATCACTGGAGAACCACTTATCCGTTTTACGTACTTTTTTTTTTTAAACATACATATGGTCTCCGGCCAGGTTATCTATAATCTTATGTCTATAATATATATAAAATTCAACGTCTCTCTGTCTGTCCTGCCTGTCTCTCTGCCTGTCTGTCTGTCTGTTCGTTAGTGCGCTTATCACTGGAGAACCACTTATCCGATACGTGCTTTTTTTTAAAACATACATATGTTCTCTGGCCCGTTATCTATCTATAATATATAAAATGCAACGTCTCTCTGTCTGTTTATCTGTCTCTCTGTCCGTTAGTGCGTTATGTGCTTTTTTAAAACACATATGTTCTCTGGCCAAGTTATAGGATATATTTTATTGCGTTAGGTAACATAAAGAATAAGCAGTGACGATAATAGTGAATCAAGTCGGAAAAAAGGTTACCATTAGCGCGTGCTCTTGCAATACACTGCCTAAACCATTAAATATGGAACAATATCATGTTGCAAAGAATATAATGCAACGTCTCTCTATTTGTTTGTCTGTCCGTTAGTGCGCTTATCACTTGAGAACCACTTATTCGATTTCCGTGTTTTTATAAATTTATACATATGTTCTATATAATTCGATAGAAGCCTAGATAACGGGAGATAAGGTGAGATAATGGGAGATAAGTACTAATAATGGGAGATAAGGAAAAATAATGGGAGATAAGCGGCGATAAGTCTATATAATGGGAGTTATGGTGAGATAATGAGAGATAAGGAGAAATAATGGGAGATAAGAAGAAATATTGCGAGATAAGTCGAGATAAGTCTGGATAATGGGAGATAAGGAGAAATAATGGGAGATAAGGAGAGATAATGGGAGATGAGCAGAGATAAGCCTAGATAATGGAAATAATGGAGAGATAATAGGAGGTAAGGGAAAATAATGGGAGATAAGGGGAAATAATGGCAGATATTTTATTACGCTAGGTAACTAAGGGGGGGAGAGTTTTAAAATTTTTTTTTTTTTTTTTTTTTTTTTTTCGATTTTTTCAAAATTTGTGAGATGAAAGTACCACATTTTAAGAATATTGTATGAAAATTTCAAGTCAATACGAAAAAAACTGACGGAGATAGAGCGTTTTTAGTTTGAGTCCCTCCAATGCGGTTTCCAACGTGCCTCAATAAATTCAGTGAATAACGTATAGTTCAGTTGAGGTTAGGTATTTTACCAAACACGTGCTCTGTGTATTTCTATTAGTTCTCTCAGTGATTTTATATTAATTATAATCAAAATGCCTGAAAAAGTTACCAGAGAAGATCGTAAAAGCAGTGGGACGAGATTGGACAGGTCAAAAAAGTAGTACCTCCACAGAAACGTAAGACAGACGAGGTCGAAACAAACAGTGCTTCGGCAAAAAAAAATGAAAACAAAAGTTGCTCGGTACATACCAGAGGATCTGGAAAAACATTACAGAATAGTTAATTTTATGCTAGTTTCTTCAACCATCGCGAGTTTAGTAAAGTGTGTAAAGTGTGATGGCAAAATTTCTTTTAAGTCGTGTAAAAGTGA
Organism: Pachyrhynchus sulphureomaculatus; assembly: GCA_019049505.1. Lineage (NCBI taxonomy): Eukaryota > Metazoa > Arthropoda > Insecta > Coleoptera > Curculionidae > Pachyrhynchus > Pachyrhynchus sulphureomaculatus. The sequence continues at coordinate 115,685,820 of CM032446.1, read as the reverse complement.
AGGTCTTGGATTTACCATCCAAGTTAATTGTGAAAAGTGTAAAAACCTCTGTTTTATTCCTTCTAGTAACAGAATTCAGTCTGGAGTGTATGAAATCAATTATCGATTCGCTTTTGCCATCCGAGTCTTAGGCTTAGGATTAGCTGGATGTGAAAAGTTTTGTAGCCTGATGGATTTATCAGCTCATTTTTTATCAAAAACAACCTACAGTTCGTATTTACAAAAAATGTGTTTAGTCATAAAAAATACCGCGCGTGCATTTTTTTCATCTGCTGTGGATGAAGAGAGAGAAGCCACGTGTAAAGAAAATAATGTAGAAGATACAACGGAGTTGACCGTATCAGGTGACGCCACCTGGAAGAAACGAGGATTCGCATCTTTACTTGGCGTGTCTTCCTTGATCGGTTATTATACCGGAAAAGTTCTGGATATTTGTGTAAAAAGCGCCTACTGTCATGACTGTAAAACTTGGGAATCAAAACTAAATTCTGCAGAGTATGAAGAGTGGTATACTGCTCATGTAAAAGAAGGAAAATGTCAAGCTAATCATACTGGTCCATCTGGAAATATGGAGATTGAAGCAATAAAATAATGTTTGAGCGTTCAAAAGATAATAAAGTGAAATATCGCAACTATATCGGCGACGGCGATTCAAAAACATACTCTGAAGTACTGAAATCTAAACCTTATGGTGATGATTATTTGATAAACAAAAAAGAATGTATAAGTCATGTTCAGAAGCGAATGGGTACCCGATTGCGTAACATAGTGAATAAAACTACACAAGAATCGACAACTGCGGCGGGAAAAAAAGTAATCAGAAAAAGTCTATCTGGTAAAGGTAAACTTATTAGAAAAATGATAGACAAGTTGACTGTATATTACGGTTTGGCCATTCGGCGTAATTGTGATTCTGTAAAAAAAATGAAAAATACCATTTGGGCGACTTATTTTCATTATAGCTCAACAAACAAGAATCCGCAGCATCAGAATTGTGACAAAGGCGAAGACTCGTGGTGTGAATGGCAGAGAGCTGCAGCAACGAATAACCTGAGGTCATTCAAACATAGTTACACCCGCACTTCCAAGCGAGGTTTTACAAGCAATAAAACCTATATATGAGGATTTGAGTAATGAGACACTTTTGGAGCGATGTCTCGAAGGTTTTACACAGAACAATAATGAAAGTTTGAACCAACTTATATGGAAAATTACTCCAAAAATATTGAGTGGTACCTCTAAGCTCGTTGACATTGCTGCTCATATAGCAGCATGTACATTCAATGAAGGTTGTTTTGCTCTGCTGTCCATCATGCATGATATAGGTATCACTGCAGGGCCAAGTTCTCATGGATGGGCGAAAGAAGTCGACAAAAATCGGATAAATCGAGCTGAGCTCACAACTGCGCTTGAAAGCAAACAAGGCCGGATTAGCCGTAGACAAGAGCAACAACGTGCTCTGGACACCCACGATGACAGCTCCGTAATGTATGGACCTGGCATTGACGACTCTATGTAAGTAAAAAAAAATACTTGTTTACTTATGAAGGATTTTTAAATTTCTCAGTGTAAAACTTTAAATCGATTTTCCCACAACTTGCTTTTTCAAAATCGGTGGACACTGTCACTCGAAATCTACTGTACCGAATTTTTTGAAATTTTTCACACTCTTTCTACACATAATTGGCGAGGTAACGCTGTCGAGTTTTTTTTTTAATTTTTAAGTATATTTTATAACGGCTTGATTGTTGATTTTTTCGTAAAAAATCGGTATTTTGACTTGTAAGTACCATAAAAAATTTTCTTGGTTTTTTTTTTTTTAGATGATCCAGTCATAAGTTCTGATGTCCACCGCAAAACACCTTTTTGCTGAGGGCGCCCATTAAGAGTTGCTGTCACCGACTCACATCTTGATATTTTTTTACGAAAATTGCCCACAATATCCGTGAAATGTCACCTGATAATACCATATTAAAATCAATTCATTTATCTTTACTGTTTGTTCAATAAAAATTCATAAAAATATGCTCTTTTTTTGACGGAATTAACCCTAACCCCCCCCCCCCCCCCCATAAGGAATAAGCAGTGACGATAGTAGTGAATCAAGTTCACGCGAGCGGAGCTGCGCGCACGGCTAATATATATATATATATATATATATATATATATATATATATATATATATATATATATATATATATATATATATATATATTTATATATATATATATATATATATATATATATATATATATATAAATATAATATTTTTCTATTGAACCTTTTATTTACATAAACCTGGTTGTTTTTTTTTTTGGGTAATTAGGTTCTTTTGAAAAAAAACACAATGTTTATTGATGTTTCGCCCTATCTTTCTTAGGCATTTTCAAAAATTTCTTTTCCCCCCTTTTTTATTTCATTCCAAAATTAGAAAACACATTAAAATTTAGTAATTTTACAATTTTAAAAGTAAACATTTCATAAACACTCAGACATTTAAAATAGTCACATTAAAATTTAGTAATTTTACAATTTTAAAAGTAATCATTTCATAAACACTCAGACATTTAAAATAGTCACACATAAAACCAAACAATATAAAATAATCAAAAGTACATACCTTGAAGGTCAACTATTGGTATGTTTGTGAATTTTAAATTCCATATTTCGTATCGACACATCGTGTCTCGCATTGCTTTATTGATTTTTTATGTATAATGGGTATATTAACGAAATAAAGTGTTATTGACATTAAGTATATACATGTATGCCATTCTGTATTGTTAAGAGATATGCAGGCCACCATATTTACTTTTTAATTAAATTTGTGTATATGTGACTGATTCCTCCTATGGCTGCCCTTTCACTCACAATGTTTTTATTTATTTTTATTTCGATCATCTCTTTGATTTGTAGTCTGGCATTATTCCGGTCTTTGCAAATCTTGGTTTCATTAAATTTAAAGTTATGTTCTTGTTCTGATTAATGTTTACTGAGGGCCAGGGAAGCATTCCTAGTATATTTGTGGCCATTTAATCTGTTTTTTAGTAACTGAGAAGTCATTCCAATATATTTCTTCGGGCAATCCGCGCACGGTATTGTATACACAACGTTTGATTAATTCATTGTGGGAATATCGCTTTTCAAGTCTGTAAATAATGAATTAAGTTTATTTTGAGTTTTATAGCAGACTTCAATGTTATATTTTTTTAAGACTCATTTCAGCTTCTCAGAAAGTTCCTTTGTATACGGAAGTGGTAAAAATTTATCGCAGATTTGTATATTCTTTTTAATGTTGTTTTTCAGTTATTATAAAATTTATATATTCTCTTGTTCGATTGATATCATTCTCTTTAAAATTGTTTTGTAATAAGACCGTTTTTACTTTTTTTAGTGTAGCTGATCTTAGTTCAGGGGAAGTCAATTTTATTGCTCGGTCTAATGACCCACTATAACGCTGATTTTCTGTGACACTGCATGAGTAGGTTTTGTGTACCACTCTGTGAGAATTTTATCTTGCTTTCTGATAAGAGTTAGGTCCAAAAAATTTATTTTACCTTCTTTTTCAATTTGTGATGTAAATTGTAATTTTTTGTGCAAGCTATTAAAAATGTATATGATTTCCAGGTATTCCATTACTAGCTGAGCAAAGACTGATGAAGAAGCTGAATGGAGCCCTAAAAAAATATAATAATGTGGTCTGCCATAAAACTCAAAATAAACTTAATTCATTATTTACCAACTTAAAAAGCCCCCCATTCCCACAATGAATGAGTCAAATGTGTATGCAATACCGTGCGCGGATTGTCCGAAGAAATATATTGGAATGACTTGTCAGTTATTAAAAAACAGGACACAAATATACTAGGCATGCTTCCACGACTCTCAGTAAACATGAATCAGAACAAAAACATAACTTTAAATTTAATGAAACCAAGATCCTTTGCAAAGACCGGAATTATGCCAGACCACAAATCAAAGAGATGATCGAAATAAAATAACCGGTCAAGTGCAAGTTGAACTTGTGCAATTAGTTTTCCATACGTTGATTGCTTCCGAAATAAAATTTTTTGTTACGGAGGTATAAAATGATCAGTGACTTCACAAAACACACCCCAAATGAGTTTTCAACAAAGTTTGTTTCCGATCTTTACTGAAAACTGATGACTTTGAAATTTTTGTTTTTTTTATATACCAGATAAATTATTAAAGGTAATGCACTCATGATAATTTTCGTTCAATCTACACCCCGTGGAGCATATTCCAGAATTTTTTCAAAATTTATGGATTAGTAGTGTGCGCATGTAAGACATTATATATATTTTTAAACTCGTGTTTTTACAAGCTCTCTTTTGACACACCACTCGATGACCTAGTAAAAAAAATTTTTTTTCACTCCCGATTTCAACCCCCTAAAACATTAAGTCAAAATTTAATTTTCAAAACTACACGGCTCTAATGAGGCCATCAATTTCTATATTAGTACCAAATTTCAACTTTCTACGTCAAATAGTTTCGGAGAAAATCGGGTGTGACAGACGGACAGACAGACAGACAGACACCGAAGTGAACTTATAAGTGTTCCGTACGGAACACTAAAACGATAAAAACACTGTGAATAATAGGACAGTCACATATACATAAATTTAATTAAAAAGTAAATATGGTGGCTTGCATATCCACTTAATATTACAGAATGTTAATAATTTTGTTAATACACCCATTTTACATAAAAATCCATAAAAGAAACGCAAGACACGATGTGTCGATAAAAAATATGGAATTTAAAATTCACACCAATAGTTGACTTTCAAGGTATGTACTTTTGATTATTATTTATTGTTTTGTTTTATATTTGATTATTTTAAATGTCTGAGTGTTTGTGAAATGTTTTCTTTTTAAAACTGTAAATTTACCAAATTTTACTAGGAGTTTTCTAATTTTAGAATGAATTAAAAAAGGGAGAAAAAAGAAATTTTTGAAACTGTCTAAAAAAGGTAGAGCGAAACGTCAATAAATAAACAACTAGCATTGTGTTTTTTTTTTTTCAAAAGAACCTAATTACCCAAGAAAAAAAGAATCAGGTATGTGTATATATATATATATATATATATATATATATATATATATATATATATATATATATATATATATATACGAGGCTGGTTTGAAAAGTCCGTGCAAAGTCCGAGAGATGGCACCACCGGCGCGTATCGAGATCATGTTTAGTTAGTAGCATCTCTTGAATGAACGCACACCAAGTTTCAGCCATATTGGTCTATTTCTTTGTGTTTGGCATTCGTGTGAATCAAGGAAGTCGAGTGATTTTCAAGAAATGGACGAAAAAGAATTTCGTGTGGTGATTAAACATTACTTTATTAAAGGCAAAACGCCTCAGGAGACTAAAGAGAAGCTTGATAAACATTATGGTGACTCTATACCTTCGATTAGAACAGTTTATAAGTGGTTTTAAAATTTTCGGACTGGCCATATGGGCACAAGTGACGCTCAACGTTCTGGACGGCCTGTGGAGGTTACGACTCCAGAAATCATTGATCAAATCCATGATATGGTGATGGATGACAGAAGAGTTAAGGTGCGTGAAATTGCTAGTGCTGTGGGCATCTCGACTGAACGGGTACATAATATTTTGCATAAACATTTGGACATGAGAAAGCTATCCGCAAGATGGGTGCCGCGATTGCTCACGCTTGACCAAAAACGGAATCGTGTGAAGTGTTGCAAGGATGGTTTGCAGCTGTTCCAGAAGAATCCGGATGACTTTAAGCGTCGTTTCGTCACTGTGGATGAAACATGGATACATTACTATACTCCTGAGACCAAACAACAATCTAAACAATGGGTTACCAAGGGGAATCTGCACCAAAAAAGGCGAAGACCGTTCCTTCGACCGGAAAGGTTATGGCGACTGTCTTTTGAGATTCACAAGGGATAATCCTCATCGACTATCTGGAAAAGGGTAAAACTATTACAGGTGAATATTATTCATCGTTATTGGACAGTTTGAAAACCGAGCTGCAAGAAAAACGCCCGCGATTGGCCCACAAGAAAGTCCTTTTCCATCACGACAACGCACCAGCACACACCTCAGCAGTTGTGGTCGCAAAATTAATGGAAATAGGATTCCAACTCGTTTCACATCCCCCCTATTCTCCAGACTTGACTCCCTCGGACTACTATTTGTTCCCCAATTTGAAGAAATGGCTGGCGGGACAAAGATTTTATTCAAACGAGGAGGTGATTGCAGACACTAATGGATATTTTGCAGACTTGGACAAATCCTATTATTCGGAAGGGATCAACAAACTAGAACATCGTTGGACGAAGTGTATAAGCCTAAAAGGAGACTATGTCGAAAAATAAAAAAGGTTTACCCCAAACACATAAGTAGTTTTTATTTTTGCACGGACTTTTCAAACCAGCCTCGTATATATATTTATGTATGTAAATTCATTAAAATTCCGGGTTTCAATCCGTTCGTCTAACAATGAATTTGCACGACGTTTCGCCAAAATCTCATTTGGCATTTTCAAAGGCTCTTGCTGCTACTGCTATGATCTTGCTGCTGCTGCCGCTCAAAGCTAACTGTTAGTAAGTTACAGTTAGCTTCGAGCGGCAGCAGCAGCAAGGTCACAGTATCGAGCAACAGCAAAAGCACTTGAAAATGCCGAATGAGATTTTTGCGAAACGTCGTTCAAATTCATTGTTAAACGAACGGATTGAAACTCGGAATTTTAAGGTATTGTATATATACATATACATATATATATATATATATATATATATATATATATATATATATATATATATATATATATATATATATATATATATATATATATATATATATATATATATATATATATATATATATATATATATATATATATATATAATATATATATATATATATATATATATATATATATATATATATATATATATATATTTATATGTATATGTATATGTATATGTATATGTATATGTATATATATATATATATATATATATATATATATATTGTAACATTCATTTTTTCCTGGATTTTAAGACCATGCAATGTTACTGATTTTTCACTTCAAATTGTATTTATTTTTATTTTAAAACATCGACCGGTATATTAAACAAAAGTTTCAGGACATTCAGTATATACTGTGTGGTGCGGGTTGCTGATCGAACCTACCGCCAGGCCGCGATTGGCGAAATGTTTGACCCGGAGTTTTGATTGGAGCGTCCGGATATTACCGGCAAAAATCGCACGATTATTTAAGGGCCTGAGAAACTACCAGGAAGGCTTTTTTCGATCGAGCCGCAGACCAGGCAGTACCGTCTAGCCGAGAGGCTATTTTCCATCTAGCCGAAGTAGGCTAATTTTCTTCAGAAGCCGCTAAGTAAAAGTACCAGTTTCGACAATAAAAGCTGTAGTGAGCTTTCTAAGTGTTAAGAAAAAGTGTGAAATCGGGCGAAGTCCATCACAGCAGGACTGAAAAAGAGTAAGTCAACAAAACTCCCTCCAATAGACTTATTTAAGAGCAGTGCCTTAACAGCAATGAATAACAGACAAAAAAGTGAAGTGTAAAACACGATGTCTCGCCTTCGGGGGTTGTAAAAGTTTAAAAGTTTAAATGTAACAACTACTATTTAGGCTAGAATTTTTTGGTATAACTGTAAAGGTTAGAACTTTTTATTTTCATTTTAAAAATATGAATAAATTCTTTTTTTTGTTGATTAAAGCTAGTGTCTCACTGAATATTTATTTCTCTTTTCAGGATCAGTTGTACTAGACTAATTATTTTTAGTAATATCCATAAAACACTTCAGTTTTTTCTCATTTTTCTTAGCTGAAGTTAAATCCTTTCTATTTTAAAATGAGTGGTGCCCAAAAAAAAGTCGTACAACTGAGGTTTCTTTAAAAAATAGAATTAAATTCCAAAAAGACGTACAAAAATTATCTCTTACCCATATCTCTCCACCAAGGAAAACTGAGCTAGTATTTCTTTAATTTCTTTAGTTCTTTTAAAATCAGGTTTCACTCAATTCATTATCAGAAATTAAAGCGGGGCTGCAAGAAAATTGTGCTCAAGTTTGGGGCGTCCAGTATTTAAAAATGTTACAAAATGACGCAGTCTACATGGGGCGAAAAATAAAGCAAAATTAGCACACCTTACAAAATTGCGCTCAAGCGTGGGACAAACAACTTCTCACAGGGTACGGAAAAAGATGCCTCAAACTGAGGACAGTTTAGCATGTCATAAAAAGACGTAACATAAAAATAGCGCTGTCAACGCGGGGCTTTTGGAATTTTATTTTTTAAAAAAAGGGTTCAGTGTACTAGCTTTCGAACAAAATAAAAGCTCTAACTTTGCAGATATTTTATTTCATAATATTTATTAAACGAAATTACACTATAGCAATAAGACAAAAGCAGGAAATTTGTAGAATTTTTTATTTCAATTTATCTGATGATAGATATTTGAATTTTGTTGTTGACTCTAAGATAAGAGATTCCTACTTTTTTCTTAAAAGCTGGCTTTATAGTTCAGATGGGCAGATGTGTTGGTCGACTTTAATTTTGCATTGTTGATTTATTTTGCGGATAACCGAACAAAAAACTGTTCTTTTTTCTCACCTATATTTTGCATGAATATTAAAAATACTTTGCTGATATACGAAACGATATTTAGAGATTTTTTTATAGGAAATTCTTAAGATATCTTAATAAAAGGATTTTAATACGAGGCAATACTTAGAATTTTTTTTTTGAAATTGTTGTTGAAAAGTTTTTTTAAATGTTTGGTAAAGAAGTTTACATATTTTAAGTGCCTTTACATGATTTTATTTAGACTATTGGGAGCACAGGAGAAATATTTTTAACGACTTTTTAAACAATTCTTTTAAATTTTATTCATTTATCATGGAAGCCTTCAATTTTAAAGTCAATCACCTACTGGAATATGAGTTAGACTATGAACTGAAAATCCGTCGTACTTTCTCAGAACGTCCGGTCGCAGATAAAAGAAAGATTCTAACGAGGATCTTAAGTAAAGAAATTAATGAGCCGGGAAAAAAAAATAAAAAATAGGGGATGACACCCTGTCTTTTAAAGAAGAAAACGGCTAGTATAGAAAAGAGTTTAAATTCAATCCAAAACTTAATCGATAGTTATGACGGTGATCCAAATGATTCACTTGTACACCGGGTTAAATCACGTTTATCGCATGTAGCGGGTCGCGTACAAAGAATTCCCATGCCGGATGACGAAGAGGAAGCGTCGAAGTTTTCCAAATATGTTCAAGAAACAATAGCTACGTGTGTACTCATGGAAGCAAATCTTGCAGAAAAGATAGCTCCTGGCCATGAGTTACCACAACTGCCTATTACAACCCCAGTCATAAACGTACCAGCTCCAATCGTGAATTGCGCAGCCAGAAATATTCCTGTCAGCGAATGGCAATTGAAATTTAATGGAGACTCAAAGAGACTCTATCCTTTTTTGGAGAGGCTGACTGAAATAGCACAAGCTAGGAAAGTATCGGAAGATGAACTTTTCAGCTCTGCTGTTGAATTTTTCACTGGCGATGCCTTCATTTGGTTTAGAAGCATAAAATCAAGTGTCAACGACTGGCATTCCTTGGTAGATAGGCTAAAGAAGGACTTCTTGCACTGTGATGAGGATGAAGAATTGTGGTCGGAAATAAAGAGGAGGCTACAAAAGGAGAATGAGTCCACTGTGATTTTTATTGCCCACATGGAATCTTTATTTGGCAGGTTATCCACCAAGCCTCTGGAAAGTACCAAAGTTAAATTTATACGTAGGAATGTTCTGCCTAGCTTCGTCAATCGGTTAGCTCTACTAGATATTAATTCGGTAGCCGAACTCGCCGGGTTATGTAGAAAACTTGAAGAGTCAGATTATTTGTTGGAAAAGAGCAGACCAAAGGGCGAAACTAATATACATCAAGTAGAGTATAATCCAAATGGCCGAAGTGGAGTCTCGACAAATAAAGTTGGGAATTTAAATCGGAACTCTAGGAGTAACCGGAAAACGGGTAAAAGAAAAGATAATGACTCTAAAATTAGCGACACTGCAGCTAAAGTGAACGACAAGCCGGTTTCACCTAAGGCAATTTTCACGTGTTGGAATTGCGAAGGTCCGAATCACACTTACCAAAATTGTACAGCACCTAAGAGGGTATTTTGTTTCAAATGTGGAACAACTGGTGTGAGACTAGCATCATGCCCCAAAAGTCCAACAAAAAAGCCTCTAATCATTCGGCTAAGTCACAAGCTCACGTTCGCAGTAAAGCCCCTAATCCAAAACGTTCTAGAAACACGGACGAACAAAAATATTCCAGTAGATCGGATTGGACTAAATGGTTACAAAAAGTTTCTGATTTTTTTAAGTCTAATAAAAATTATCCTTCTCAAGTTAAAACTCCTGCTTCTCCAAATGGTCACATGTCTCCTTTATTCGTGCATAAATATTTAGATAACAGACCGCATATCAAGATAAATCTATTAGGTGTCCATTTTTCGGCTTTATTTGACTCTGGTGCAAATGCCTCCGTTGTAGGTCAGAATGGTATTAAGATTCTAAGTCGTTTAAGTATAAAAATATGCCACGTCAAAAATAGAAGTGTTACCACTGCAGATGGCAGCCGTCTAAAAGTTTTAGGTACGGTTGAGTTGCCGCTAGTCTGCAATGGTCATTGTTTAGTAATCTCTGCTCTAGTAGTACCTTCTCTATCACATACTTTGGTTCTAGGATGTGATTTTGCACAAAAATTCGGAATTTTAGTAAATTTTAAAAATAATTCGTGGTATCCACAGTCCCTAGAAGTCAATTCTCAAACAAGTTTTAAAGATTGTTATTCAGAAAGTTCTTTTGAAAACCTTTTCTCGCGTCTATGTACCCTAGATGAGCTCTCGCGGACGGAACGCTTAAAAGCAGAAAAAGTAATAAGCTCTTTCAATGAAATAAGTAGTAAAGATAGGTTAGGCCGAACGAATAAAATCAAGATGTCTATAGATACGGCTGATGCCAGTCCTGTAAAGACAAGGCCCTTCGCCATGTCTCCTTATATGTCAAAAGTATTAAATAAAGAGTTAGACGAAATGTTGAAACTCGGAGTGATTGAAGAATCAAACAGTCCTTGGTGTTCTCCAATCTTATTGGTGAAAAAGGCCGATGGACAGTATCGTCTGTGCTTTGACGGAAGAAAGCTCAACGAGGTCAGCAAATTTGATAACTACCCATTACCGAACATCGACAGAATTTTGACATCACTCAGGAATGCTAAGTATGTATCTTCGATAGACCTTAGAAAGGCTTTCTGGCAAATTCCTTTAGACAAATCCTCTAAGGAAAAGACCGCTTTTGCAGTAGTAGGCCGAGGTCTATTTCAGTTCGTCACTATGCCGTTTGGTCTAAAGAACGCTGCTCAAACTCAGCAACGTTTAGTAGACGCTATATTTGGTCCGAAATATGAGCCACATATTTTTACCTATCTCGATGATATTTTAGTAACATCGGAAGACTTCGAATCGCATATTCGCTTACTTAAGGAAGTAAAAGATAAATTGAAAGAGGCCGGACTGACGATAAATTTGAGCAAATGTGATTTTTTTCAAAACTTCTCTAAAGTTTTTAGGCTATATTGTAGGCTCAAATTCCTTGCGTACCGATCCGGATAAAGTAGCGAGCATGGTTAATTATGCGAGACCTACTAATACTACGGAAGTTAAGCGCTTCGTAGGAATGTGTTCATGGTATAGACGTTTTATCGAGAATTTTTCTACCTTGTTGTCACCTATTAATGATCTTTTGAAAGGACGGAAAAAAAGGACAATCGATAGATTGGACAAAGGCAGCCGAAGAATCTTTTATAAAGATTAAAGAACTATTGGTTTCAGCTCCCATTTTATCCCAACCAGACTTTTCCCAACAGTTTTATATTTCTAGTGATGCTTCTAATACTGGTTTAGGGGGCGTCCTAACACAGAAAATCAATGGTGAGGAAAGGGTGATAGCGTATGCCAGTAGAACTTTATCAAAGGCTGAACGTAACTATTCGGTTGTTGAAAAAGAATGTTTAGCAGTACTCTTTAACATCGAAAAGTTTCGACCTTACATAGAAGGTGTTCCTTTCACGGTCATAACAGATCATTATAGCTTATTGTGGCTTAATTCTATTAAAAACCCTAGTGGCAAACTAGCGCGTTGGGCGATTAGGCTGAGACAACACACGTTTACTTTAATTCATAGAAAAGGAGTCCACAATGTTATTCCTGACGCTTTGTCAAGAATCCCAGATCATACAGCGGACGAAAACAGTCTTAATGCACAGTTTGGCGTAAGAATTGATACAGTAGATGTAGATCGCATTGACCCATGGTACGACAATTTACGGCAGCAAATTAAAGGATCTCCTCAAAATTTTCCACAGTGGAAGGTGGAAAATGATTTCGTGTACAAATTTATCCCAAACCAGTTGCCTTTAAAAATTAATGTACCCGAGTGGAAAATACTAGTTCCTAAACCACAGAGAGAGGAAGTTATAGACATGTGTCACACTCCTCCTACTTCTGGTCATTTTGGCTTTTATAAAACTCTTCACAGGGTTCAGGAACAGTATTATTGGCCAAAAATGCGTTTTGACATCGTAAAGTTTGTGAGGACTTGTGAAGTATGTGGAGCGCAGAAATCTCCAAATACACTACCTATGGGACTGATGGGAAAAGAGAAAACGGTTAATTACCCTTTTCAAGTCATAGCAGCTGATCTAGTAGGCCCATTCCCACGTTCAAAAAAGGGAAATAAATGGCTTCTCGTGGTTTCTTGCTGGTTTACAAAGTATACCATGCTATTTCCTTTGAAAAGCTCTAAAGCTGGATATATAGAGAGAATTTTGGAAAATAATGTCTTTCTAATCCACGGTGTTCCATCGCTCTTGATATGCGATAACGGTACTCAGTTTACCTCTAAGAGTTTTAAGAGCTTAAGTGAAACTTATGGTTTTAACATCCGTTTTAATCCCGTGTACTCTCCCCAATGTAATTTTGTGGAACGTAATAACCGAACAGTCGGGACCGCTTTAAGAAGTTACGTGGATTCACATGACACTTGGGATAGCAATATTTCCAAAATCCAACAAGCGATAAATACCGCGAGACACGAAGTAACAGGGTTCACACCGTCTTTCTTAGTTTACGGCAGACATATACCTCTATCTGGATCATATTATAAAAATTTGGATTTGGATGTCAATGTTGACAGCGAAATAATTCCGGGTAACAGGGGCGCGTACGCCGAAAAATTTAAAGGGTTTAAAAGATATTTTCACTGACGTGCGTAGTAGGATACATAAGGCTTATGAACGGAACAGTAAGTCTTACAACCTTAGGAAAAGGGATTTTGCCTTTAATATAGGTGATCACGTTTGGCGAAAAAATAAAATTCTTTCCAGTGCAGCAGATAAATTCACATCTAAGTTGGTACCTAAGTATGTGCATTGCGTGATTAGAGAAAAGATTTCAGATTTAGTTTATGGTTTAGTTAATTTAGATGGGACTAAAATAGGACGATGGCATATTAAAGACTTAAAACCATTCAATGAACCTAACCCTAATGAAAGTTTGTCAGAAGAAGAATAATTTATATTTACACTATCTTAATTGCTTTAGTTTATTTCTTTTTGATGTTGCTCTGTAGAGGTGACGACCTCGTTTTTTTTGCCTGTTATAAAAGTTGAGCTGAGGATAGCTTACCTTTATAGTTTTGTGCTAAGGTTTTGGGTATTGGCCATATCCCAAACTTAGGTTGATTGTGGTTGATGTTTAGCATCGACTCAGCTGTTGCGAGCTTGCGAAGGAGTCACACTCAGGATATATCATAAGACTGGTATGTCGGTGGTCGCGGGATTTGATTTGCTTATGACCCCAAATAATATCCAGTTCTTGGCACTTGGAAGCGAAATTTTGATTAGAGGCAATCCAAGGTGATCTTGAGTTAGGACAAGCGCAAGATGTAGCTCGTGTAGTATGATGTTGAGTCAAAAAATTTTTTTATGAGCAATTTCAAAGTTTGTTACCCGAGTGGGTGTATTTTTATTACCTTAATGGTATATGTTGGGTGCAATTAAGAGTAAATTGATTTTGGTTTATCCAGTAAGTCTAAGACTTGGATTATTTTGATTTAGATCTTCTTCTGAATTGACAAACTGAGGGTATTTTCTATTTTTTTTCAGAGCCGTTTAAACGTTACCTTTGAGTCACTAATTTTTTTAAAAATTTTTTTGCATGGACTCATAGGCGTATGTTGAGTTTTTACGGTATACTATCAGATTGATAGGAAATTGAAGTTCTGCAGGAGAACTAAAGGCTGATCATTTACAGGAGATGAGAGCAGAGTAAGACAGTCGTTTCACAAAGAAATGATCAAAATCTGATACCGAGATGAGAACCTTGTCAAGAGAGGCTAAGCGCAGTGAAGGAAGATTCCTAACCGAATTTTTAGATTTCCAAGAGGTAATTTAGAAGTTTGGGCTGACAGAAAACGGTTATGCCTGATACCTGTAGCAGTTTCTTCTAGAGGCTATTGTCTAGGGAGACGATTAACACCATGATCGAATATTTTAGCTGTCAACGATGTTTTCTTCTTGTTTCTGATTAAGCTGGAAAAGCTCTTGTCGTCTTCAAAAGTTTTGTTGCGTTGCCACCGGAAAATAGAGCAATTTTTGTTTCATGTAGCCTTTTTAAGCTCATTTTCGTTTTTTAAAATTTTGTTAGAAGCTTGGTTAAGTCAACCTTGTAAACCTTTTAGGTTGTATCCCATGAGTTATCTGTTTTTACAGGCTGTGATGCACCGGGTGCTAACAGATGCCGTTACGACGTTTGGCAGGGAGTTAGTCTTCCTGAGGAACAGACTGATTGGAAGGGTAGTCTATGGGGGGTGAACGTTTGACCTTTGGGACCTTTAAAGGTTTTGTTACCCAATGGTTATTTCTATTTGAACCAAAGGAGAGCCTAACTACTGTAGTCGACCTCAGCTCCAATTAGCCTATTAGTGGTGACAGGCTGTTGGCAGTAGTGTATTTCGGAACACCCTATTGATTAATTTTTTTGACTTATGGTGGTGTGGTAGACACCGTTTTAGTTTAGTGGATGCTATAATCTACTCCCTTTTGTTGGTGGACTCCAGGGTCACCAATTCTGTATTTTTTTTGTCTCCACCTTTCAGTATATCGTGGTGAAGTGTTTGTCTCCTGTTATGTGGGATGGATTGAATGTTTTTCGTTGTTGTTCTAGGGCGAGACCAGTACACGAGGGTTCTTCATGCAACTTGAAGAGGCGCAATGCTGGTTAAGTTTTATTTCTCTGGGTAGCCACCCTG
>CM032446.1:115660408-115665408 GCA_019049505.1 Pachyrhynchus sulphureomaculatus | reverse complement strand
CCACCCAGCAGAAGTGTTAGTCGATCTTTCGCAGCTTTGAAACCACTGGCTTGACGTTCTTCCTTAGAAATGAATGTTCGAGATGGCATTTTTTTCCAGTAAAGTGCGGTCTCATCAACATTGAAGATGAGACAAGCAGGAATTTTCTCTCGTCTAACGAAGTCTTGAAACTTGTCTGGAAACTCAGCTGCAGCTTGAATGTCCGCGCTGGCCGCCTCGCCTGTTATGTGGATATTGTGAAGATTAGAACGCTGCTTGAACCGATGGAACCAGCCTCTGCTGGCAGCAAAAGTCGGAGTGGCACTCCCTTCTCCTTCTTTTGTTTTCAGCATCTCATACAAAGATTTTGCTTTTGTGCATATGAGATCTTGACTTAGTGGTGTGTTCTTCTTATTCAAATCTTCGATCCAGACTGACAGTAATTTCTCCATTCTTTCTAAGATAGATGATCTCGAACGAGAAAGTTTTGTTGCACTTATAGGTGTTGAACCTTCGCTGGAGATTTTAATTTTTTCCCGATTTTTATAAATCGTTCTCACAGTCGATTCTGAGAGTCCAAAATCTCTCCCAACAATTGTTGCTTTGCCTCCATTTTCCATTCTTCTTAACACTTTCATCTTCAATTCCAAAGTGACGCTTTTACGCTCTTTTTTCTTTACAGGCGGCATTTTTAACGTAGGGTTAAATTATGTATGTATGTATCTCCAATAAATATTAAAACAAAACTGCCAGCCGACCGAACTAACATTACGGAACAAATGAACACACGAAACGAACGAGGAAATCCCATAGAACAAAGTCGAAGGACAGGAATTCCCAATTCTTCAAAGAGAATATTCAGAGAAAGCGGGGATCCCCCCGCGACCATAGAGAAGTTAATGACTACATGAGCGCGAAATTTGAAATTCGCGTTATAGTGAAACCGCGCGTAACGGGGGTCGCGCTAAGCGGGGTATTACTGTATATATATATATATATATATATATATATATATATATATATATATATATATATATATATATATAGGGTGCGGCGGACCAATTAAACTTTTTTTTAAAAGAATTTTTTTCGTCAAAAAATTAAAATGAAAAAAAATCCTTTTGCATGTCAATTGTATGACCTATCCAGAATAGAATTATTCAATGTAACCTCCCTCAGCCGCAATGACCGTCTCCATCCTTCTTCGATAGTGGTGCGTAAAGATGCCACATTAGGGTGTCTAGACTTGTTAGTAACTCTTTCGATTACGCTCCAAACAGAGTAGTCGAGAGGGTTCAAAACTGGGCTTTTGGGGGGCCAGAACATCTCCACGGTGTCCGATAACCAGTTTTGGACTAAATGGCTCGTGTGTGCCGGTGCATCATCCTCTTGATGCACATACACGCATCATGTCGTACACAGTTGATCTCGGATATCCGAAGAAGCGAATTATTTCAGTCGCCGAACGTCTAGCGTGAAGACTTTCGACAATCGCGGGTCTTCGGTTGTACTCCGCACTTGTCCGCAACGGCTTGGTCATACTAAAGTATGTGACTTTCACGAACGTGTAACACCCTGTAACTTTTTTATTTTGAAAGTTACATATTTGCATTTTTAGATACCAGAATGGGACATTGTTAGGCTTTTTTATCACTTAAGAAATATTTTTAAGTACTTTCGGTTTGACCGGAAGTGACTGCAACTTTCTTATTTTTAATGGAACCCTGTATATTTTTTTATCAATTTCAATTTGCTTTGAAATTCTCTTTCCGACGATGTATACAAGTTGATATTTATTTGACAGGTGACCGGCAAAAACTGATTTAAACTCTTAGACTTAGGCGGCCATGGCGGATATACTAGCAATTGTTTTTGTTCGTTTTATCTCACTTTGGAAAGAATTTAAGACTATCCATTTATCGTGCCATTTTCGCGAGTCTTAGTGGCTCCTACAAAATTTAATGGTTTACATTCAGTTACAGAATTTTCTCTTTAAATAATGACTCTCAGGGGCTAGTGGAGAACACCACTAGTACGAGAAGTGATGCCCCGGAGGTGCCTGAGTCATGTTTGTGCTGTCCTGTGTTGTTCTTTACGTTCTAAGGTAAACCAAAGGTGTGAGATACCCGAGCCGAGTGGTTGCATGGCTCCACCTGTGCGGAGTCATTATCGGTTCCTGTCTGACAGTAATTAGCCTTGCTGGGGTACCCAGACACTGCCGCAGTCGACCTGCATATCCTAGGTAACTCGTGGGACTTCCGTGAATAAATCTAAATTTAATTTTTCCCCTTTAAGCGGGCTAAAAAGGCCCAGTTATGATAATTTTTTTATAATTTAAAGAAGGCACGTTCAAAAACATCTTCCCTTTTCCCATTCACAGAGCTCTCCAAAACCAGCTTAAAAACTTGAATGAAACCAAAAAACAGGCAGATGGATCCTTATTAATAGAAGTCTCTTCACAAAAACAATCATACATTGCATCAACCCTCACCAAGCTATCTAACTTCGATATCACCAGCTCTCCGCATAAAACCCTCAACACAGTTAGGGGCATCATAAGCTGCAACGATTTGGCAAACTGCACTAATGAAGAGATTCTAGAAAACTTAAAATTACAGGGTGTAATCGACATCTATCGTATCTCAGAAAATAAAGCTTCCCCAAAATCATCTTCTTTATTTATTCTTACTTTTAAATTGCATAGTCTACCAGCAAGAATTAACTCTGGTTGGTATTCTCTTCGGGTTCGTTCCTATATTCCTCCTCCTATGAGATGTTTCAGTTGTCAAGCCTTTGGCCACACCGCCGTAAAATGCAACGGTGTCAAACTCTGTCCATCCTGTGGTTACAATGATCACCCCGACCTCCCCTGCTCCGTTCCCCACCATGTACAAACTGGAAAGGTCACCACTCCCCCAGATAGAAGGGGTGTCCAATCTACAAAACTAAATTTATTATTCAGAAAATCAGAACAACAGATAAAATATCATATTTTGAGGCCAAGTGTACATAATTAGCTTCACACCCCCCCAAACCTCATTATACTGCTTAGCAGCCAAAACTCCTAAAATCAAAATGGTTACAACAGGCACCCAGTGTGACCATATTACTCTTGCTGAGGACCCTTTCCCACTTCCACAAAATCCCAACCCTCCAGCAAACCTTCCAATTACCTCCTAAATCTCCCCCTCTCCCTCCCTCAAAAACCTTCCCTCAACTTCTCAACCACCTTCCAAATAGGATCCAACCTTAAAACAACTTAAACAAATCACCAAAAACCACCCCCCAACACTCTCCAACATATTCTGACAAATTTAAAAAGAAAATATCCAGTAGATCAACAAAATCCACCCATCCTCTTCTACTGAGTCAATACTGGAAATATCCATATCAGATTCCTTAATGGACCTAGATCCCATCACTTCATCACAAAAAGACACAAAGAGGAAGTCTTAACTAAATCTTTCTCCACGTTCCATCCGATATTACAATGGAACATTAATGAACTATCTCCAAGACATGAGGATCTATCCTTTTTGATATCAACTTTCCACCCATCCATTATTACAATACAAGAGACCAATCTCAATAACCTCCATTCTTCATCCATCCAGTCGTACAATTCTTTATTTAAAAACAGATAAGATCAAACAAGAGCTTCTGGCGGCGTGGCCCTTTATATTCACGACTGCTTACATCATAAACCTATCCCTCGTAACTCCTCTCTTGAAGTTATAGCCGCCAAAGTTACTCTCTCGTTCTCAATATCAATTTGTAACTTATACCTTCCTCCCTCCGAAAATATCTCTACATTCTCACTTAATGGCTTACTTGCTCAATTCTAATCTAATGGACATAATCCAACATGAGGATCTAACACTCTCACTCAGAGAGGGCGTATCATAGAACAATTCATAGTAGAGAATCAGCTAGCAGTATTAAATCATCCTGTTCCCACCTATTTATGCTCCTCTTCTGGAACTTTCTCAAACTTAGATCTGTCCATAGCTAGTGCTTCCATTCTTCCCCTGCTAGAATGGGATATTTTGCAAGAAGCTCACGGAAGTGACCATTTCCCTCTCTTAATCCGTTCCACAAACCCTAATCTCCCCACCCCTCATGTTCTTCCAAAGTGGAATTATAAATTAGCACACTGGACCAAATTCGCAAATTCCACCTCAGCCCCCAAATCCCCAATTAACCATATCAGTGAATACCTTCAAAAAATCACAACAATTCTTACGGAAGCCCCGCAAAATTCCATACCCCCCTTAAACTCCTTTCTACATAAACTTCCTGTTCCTTGGTGGAACTATGCCGAGGCTATCAGGAGACGCAAAAAGGCCTTAAATCTCTTCCGTCGCAACCCAACGCAACAACATTTTATCAATTTCAAAAAACTTAGATCTCAAGCAAAAAGGACTATAAAACTGGCCTCTGTTTCCTTTTGGAACGCAGTTCGCAAAATGAAGGGTCACCCTCCCAAAATAATTCCTCTTCTACGACTACCTCATCAAATAATTACAAATCCAACTGATATACGTAATGAAATCGCCGCCACCTTTCTGCACAATTCATCCTATCTCTCGTCATCTCTTCCACCTCCTCCACTGTCTGCTTTCATGGCATCAACCAATCATAAATACAATCTACCTTTCTCCATCTTTGAGCTAAATAATGCACTATCCTCTTTAGAATATCCGCCCCCGAACCTGACAACATATAAATCTTAATGTTAAAAAATCTCCCACTAGTCTCTTTAACATCCCTATTATCTTACTATAATTACCCACATTCTCCCTGACTCCTGGTCCTCCTCCATTGTCATCCCTATTCACAAGTCAGGAAAACCTCGAACCTCTCCAAATAGCTACCGTCCTATTGCCCTAACAAACCATCTCGGGAAAATTATGGAGAGAATGGTTAATCAAAGGTTAACTTGGGTTCTTGAAACCTCAAAATGTTTTTCTGAATTCCAGTATGGATTCAGGAGGTTTCACTCCACCATGGCCCACCTATCC
>CM032446.1:115635408-115655408 GCA_019049505.1 Pachyrhynchus sulphureomaculatus | reverse complement strand
GCTCAAACTTATTACATAACATTAATATTTATTATATTAGCCCTTAGAAGTTAAGCTGTCATAAAAATTATGCAGCTTTACACCAAGATTATATTGCTAAACAATGAGATAAAAGTATTTGATCCTATCCGAATTTCAATAACATCCATGTGCACCATTAGAGCGTAGGGATAGTTTCTACCACTCTGTAAGGGTAGTTTATAGTCGTGTATCGGCTACTACTCCATATTTGTTCACCCTGCCTAAAACTACAAAAGCTTGAACTTTTTTCATCGTTACTGAAACTTATGAGATACCTCCGTAGGTGGGGGTGGTTTTTACATCTCTCACCCCTTTAATAGTAATGTCTGGTTGTCACACCAGATTCAGATATTTTGTCCTAAGAGCTACAAGAATATGTTATTTAAACTCACATGCGTTACTTGAGTTTTAGAGGTACTTTTCACCCCCTATAAGTGTGGATTTTGGTTTAATTAATAAAAATAGCTTGCTGTGGTTTGAATACATATTCTCTTCTCTTAACTATAAAATATCTACTATTTTTTACACTTGATAACGAGTCATTACACTATTACTATAGTAAATAATAATAAACTGGCACGATAAATCTTTTTTAGTGTTCCGTACGGAACACTTATAAGATGACTTCGGTGTCTGTCTGTCCGTCCGTCCGTCTGTCTGTCTGTCTGTCTGTCCGTCCGTCTGTGTGTCTGTCACACCTGATTTTCTCCGAAAAACTATTCGTCATTGAAAGTTGAAATTTGGTAATAATATATTGATGGCCTCATCAGAGCCATGTAGTTTTGAAAGTTAAATTTTGACTTAAGGGGTTAGTTTTGAGGGGTCAAATCGGAAGTGAAAAAAAAAATTTACTAGGTCATCGAGTGTGATGTGAAATGAAAGCTTGTGAAAACAGGAGTAAAAAATATATATATAATGTAATACTTGTGCACACTTTTCTTTGTATTATTTTTAAAAAATCGCGAAAAATCGCTGCCCCCCCTTATCACGAAAAGTACTGATCAAAAAATTTTGAAAAAATTCTGGAATATTCTCCACGGGGTGTAGATTGAACGAAAATTATCATTATTACATGCATTACCTTTAATAATTTATGTAGTATATAAAAAAAAAATTCAAGGTCATCAGTTTTTCAGTAAAGATTGGGAACAAACTTTGTTGAAAACTGATTTGGGGTGTGTTTTGTGAAGTCACTGATCATTTTATACCTCCGTAACAGAATTTTTTATTTTAAAAGCAATCAACGTACGGAACACTAATTCCGCAAAGTTCAACTTGCACTCGACCGGTTTTTAACTACGGATTCGAATTCAGCGTCGAAAAATACATCAGATCCATGTTTTTGGTTCGTGGTAATGAATTTTCATTTTTTTTTTGTAGGACTGTGTAATTTATCTAGTACAAAAACCAAACTATGTTTCTCGACAGTATGGCGAAGGTTAATATATCTTCAGTACCGTGTCGGTCTAGAGACAAAATAATTTTAGGTTATTTGTTACAATTAAACAAATATTTAAGTAGTAAATACTTGTTTTATACTTCTATTCCTACATTTTAGATTGTGCTAGATTGATTCATTGGTTATTAGGTAGCTAAGATGCTATAACTATTATACATTACTCATTTGTGGTGTGTTTTGTGATGTCACTGATCATTTTATAATTGTAACAAAAATTTTTATTTTAAAGGCAATCACGGTGCGGAACACTAACTGCGAAAGTCCAACTTGCATGTAGCCGGTTCTTTATATTTCATTTTCTATCTGGAGAAAATAATAATTAATCAATACAAAAAAATTGTCAATTTCAATTATAAATACGTCCTGGGCTACTCTTTTGTTTTATCTATAATATATATAAAATGCAACTTTTGTCTGTCTGTGTCTGTCTGTCCGTTAGTGCGTTTATCACTCGAGAACCATTTATCCGATTTCCGTGTTTTTTTTTTTTTAAAACATACATATGTTCTCTGGCTAGATTATAGGCTATATTTTATTACGCTAGGTAACATAAGGAATAAGCAGTGACGATAATAGTGAATTGAGTCGGAAAAAAGTTTGCCGTTAGCGCGTTCTCTTGCAATCCACTGCCAAAATCATTAAATATGGAACAATATCATGTAGCAAAGAATATAATATATATAAAATGCAACGTCTCTCTGTCTGTCTGTCTGTCCGTTAGTGCGCTTATGACTTGAGAACCACTTATCCGATTTACTTGTTTTTTTTTTTAAATTTATACATTTGTTCTCTGGCCAGGTTATCTATAATCTTCTATAATATATATATAAAATGCAATATCTCTCTGTCTGTCTGTTTGTTTGTCCATTAGTGCGCTTATCACTCGAGAACCGCTTATCCGATTTACGTTTTTTTTTTTTTTTAAATTCATACATGTGTTCTCTGACCAGGTTATCTATAATCTTCTATAATATATATAAAATACAACGTCTCTCTGTCTATCTGTCTGTCTGTCCGTTAGTGCGCTTATCACGCGAGAACCACTTATCCGATTTTTTTTTAATTCATGCATTGGCTCTCTGGCCAAGTTATCTATAATCTTCTATAATACATATAAAATGCAACGTCTCTCTGTCTATCTATCTGTCTGTCCGTTAGTGCGCTTATCACGCGAGAACCACTTATCCGATTTGGGTGTTTTTTTTTTAATTCATGCATTTGTTCTTTGTCCAGGTTATCTATAATCTTCTATAATATATATAAAATCAAATGTCTCTCTGTCTGTCTGTCTGTCCGGCCGTCCGTTAGTGCGCTTATCACTTGAGAACCACTTACCCAATTTACGTGCTTTTTTTTAAAACATACATATGATCCCTGGCCAGGTATAGGATATATTTTATTACGTTAGGTAACATAGTAAGCACTGAGGCTAATAGTGAATCAGGTCGGAAAAAAGTTTGCCGCTAGCGCGTTCTCTTGCAATACACTACCTAAACCATCAAATATGGAACAATATCACGCAGCAAAGAATATAATATATATATATATATATAAAATGCAACGTCTCTCTGTCTGTCTATCTGTCCATTAGTGCGCTTATCATTCGAGAACCACTTATTGGATTTACGTGTTTTTTTTTAAATCTTAACTTAATTTTATCAAAAAAAAATCTATAATATATATAAAACGCAACGTCTCTTCGTCTGTTTGTCCGTTAGTGTGCTTAGCACTCAAGAACCGCTTATCCGGTTTACGTGTTTTTTTATAAAATACATATGTTCTATGTTACGTTAGGTAACATAAGGAATAAGCAATGACGATAATAGTAAATCAAGTACACGCGAGCGGAGCCGTAGACAAGGCTAGTATTATATATATTATATTATTATATTTCTATATATTTATACTTTACCGTATTTGCTCGTACGCCGTAGGTAAAATTTGACTTAAGCAATTCTTAAATTATAAATATCTATTACATAAAAGATTCACAGTAAATATTCGTACAAGCAAGTAAATGGATGTAATTACGTGACCACAAAATTGAAGGAAATATATCATACTCACTTTTAACTAAATAAAATAAGTTTCCCGTTTTACAACCGCATAAAAGGGATTTCAAAACCAAAGGACACTATTGAAACTATTATGGAAAGGCCTCGTTCTTGGAATTAGGGCCTGTCAATTTGAAGTAAATTTACGAGGATTTGGCTATGATTACACGAGCATCTTCAGCAACTCCTAGTTCTAATCTCGAATGATCTAATTGATTTCCGGTTCTGATTAAAACAGCTGTTCACTTGATATAGCCATATTATTAATAAAAAATAACCGGCCAAGTGCAAGTCAGATTTGCGCAATTAATGTTCCGTACGTTGATTGCTTTTAAAATAAAAAATTTTGTTACGGAGATATAGAATGATCAATGACTTCACAAATCACACCCCAAGTGAGTTGTCAACAAAGTTTTTTTCCGATCTTCAGTGAAAACTGATGACCTTGAAATTATTGGTTTTTTATACACCAGATAAATTATTATTTTATTTATTATACTCGTAATAATTTTCGTTGAATCTATGTTACACCCTTTGGAGAATATTCCAGAATTTTTTCGAAATTCAGTACTTTTCGGGATAGGGAGTGACAGCGATTTCTCGCAATTTTTTAAAAATAATACAAAAAAAGTGTCCACGAGTTTTACATTATATATATATTTTTGAATTTATGTTTTAACAAGCTTTCATTTGACACCCCACTCAATGACCTGGTAAATTTTTTTTTTATTTCCGATTTTACTCCCCAAAACTAACCCCTTAAATCAAAATTTAACTTTCAAAACTACACGGCTCTGATGAAGCCATCAGTTCCTATATTATTGCCAAATATCGACTTTCTATGTCAACTAGTTTCGAAGAAAATCGGGTGTAACAGACGGAATACAAACGGACAGACAGAGACCTAAGTAATCTTATAAGTGTTCCGAAGGTAACACTAAAAATAGATCAGCTTATAGGGTTTTGTAAAATGACAATGGAATTTATTTCAAAGATTTTGAACAAATTTCAATAATAAAATATAATTTGTCAAATGACGTTATCTCGGTAATGGTCCTAATTAACTACACACTAACTTGTATACTAATTACGGTCAATGTCTAAAAATTCTTTATATTTGCTAAAGCACCAATAAACCTAAAGTATAACATATTTGGTTGTTTAGAACAGTACATACCTAAGTAAGTAAAATTTCTCGTAGCATATATTAGATAATTAACATATTTGTAACTACAACAAATCAGATATATAAAACTTTCACTAGGTTAGACGTACATCGTCTGTAAATTATCAAGACAAAATTATTTAAAGTGTTTAAAAATATCATGATTTAATCAGTATAAACTTAGTCACTGAACAATAACAATATAGTTGTAAAAGTAAATAGTAACGTGCCTTACGATTCAGTTAATATTATTATTCTTACTATAATTAACTGTATGTTATCTTATTAGAAACAGCGTATATGATAACGGTGAGTTAAAAAATATACCTAATTTTTCTAACCTCCAATGATTTATAATTTAAAGTGTATTTTACTGACAGAAGTTTTACTCGTGATTTTTTAATAAGATTCGTATTATAATAATCCCTTTCATGGGAAAATTTGATACACAAACAGGCCACTGAACTCTTAAACTTTCAATCGTTTGTTTCACTTTCAGTTTTGTTTATTTGGTTAATCGAATAACATCAATAATTTCGAAGTGTGAAGATGATTCAATGAGTTTGTTTTTATACATTATTTATCCAAACTGATATAAGCTGGTGGACAATTAAAAAGAATATAAAATATTTTAGCATCAGTTTTAAAATTCAGTATTTTAGAAATTAGCACGTCAGTATTAATGCATGTGAATGGAAAGCTTATTTTATCGGATGTTAAAAACCTGTTCATTTTTCCTGGTAACATAAGTCTCTACACACAAATTGATTATAAAGAGGTTTATTTTAATAGAATATAAGTATAGCTCAACAATCAGTTTATGTCATACTAATAAAATAATAAAGCCCCCTAAAGCATTTCGTTGAACTAGATCAAATGCAGCGGCCGAAACCCGATAATAACGTCTAACTACGTGTTCGAATTCGGTTGAAGTGTTAAGTATTCGTAGATTTTTTGACTAAAGAGTATTTGCATTTCAGAGAAAGTTAATTGTTTTAATTTTGAATTTAGCGTTAATTTTAAATTTTATTTATTATGACGTTATTTTTGTGATGTCTAGCATTAAGAAAATACTACTATACATGTAGATATGTTTAAAACTGAAAGAAATTTGGTGTCCTTTTGTAATTTATCAGGATATAAAATATGGATGTTAAATACAAATAGTTTTGAAAAAGATGAAATTTCAAATAAGATGTGGAGTTACAATACAATGCCCAAAGCTGAAAAAAAGTATAAAGAATACAGGAAATAAGTAACAGTTGCTTCTTGTACAGGGTGAATCAACGATAGAGTAAAGTTCATTATCTCATTTGTTTCGGGAATGACGAAAAAATATTAATTACAATAGTTTTAGGGAATGTTAAAGTGCACAGTTTAAAATTATTTTTGAGTATACAGGGTACTTCAAAAAAGTGTGGCCGATATAACATAGGTTTTTTTTTAAATGGAGCATCCTATTTTCTAATTTATTTTTAAATTCTGCGTAAAATTTTATAACTTTTTTATTAATAATGTTATATACCTAAACCTAGTAGTTTTTCTAATATTTTAGTTTTTTTTTTAAAAAATACTAGTTTTCAGTTTTGTAAAAAAATTGCCAGTAGCGCCATTGTTTCTGAAGGTGGAATACTCATAATTGATTCGAGCGTTCTATAGAGATGAAAAAAACAATATATGTAAAGAAATTTGAGTTAGATGCTTCAAGATGTTCAAAATAAATTTATGCATTTCGACTATTTTAAATTGAAAAAATCTCAAATTTTTTAAAAGGCACACCCTGTATATTATTATTTTTTCTGATAGATTTTACAAAACCCTCCAACTTTTATTAAGTATATCATATACCTATTTCTCATAGTTTTCGATTTATTGTGAATTTTTCAGTTTTTACCTTTGTTTTTAATACACTTACTTACTATCATAGTTGCCAAGACAAAACAAAAATGTAGGCATTGTCAAATTTTGACATGTCTATTAAGCAAGTAAAAAATAGTTTAATTTGTTGTAGTAAGTGACGTACAAAAGTAATAGTTATGGATTTTACTAAAAATGAATTAATTAATATGGTTTATATACTGGGCGAGGCGGGAAAAAAAAATTGTCTTTTGGCAGTAAGGCTTTAAGGAGCGAAGTAAACGTATACCATCTAGAAAATCTTTTCAGTGCTTAATGGAACGGTTTGATGGTAGTGGTAGCGAACCGAAAAGTAGTAAACCAGAATGCTAACATACCAATGAGGAAAAAGAAATGGAGATTTTACTTCATGTTGAAGATAATCCCCAGGTCAGTAGCCGTCAACTAGCTGACTTATCTGACACATCCCAAAACTACGACTAATCGTGCGTGCACGAGAAAATATAAGTATCATCCCTTTCATATGGAACTACACCAAGAACTTCAAGACCGTGACTTTGAACGACGAGTAAACTTTTGTACCACCATGAATGGAGCAACAGACGCCGATTCAAATTTTTTATCCATAGTAATGTTTTCCGATGAAGCTACTTTTCGCAGTAATGGAGCAGTTAACAGCCATAACATGCATTATTATTCAACAGTTAATCCATTTTGGGTCCGGGTAGTGCAAAACCAAAACCATTGGTCGCTTAATGTATGGTGTGGAATATTAAATTTTCGAATTGTTGGTCCAAATTTTTT
This sequence comes from Pachyrhynchus sulphureomaculatus, assembly GCA_019049505.1. Classification (NCBI taxonomy): domain Eukaryota; kingdom Metazoa; phylum Arthropoda; class Insecta; order Coleoptera; family Curculionidae; genus Pachyrhynchus; species Pachyrhynchus sulphureomaculatus. The sequence continues at coordinate 115,648,048 of CM032446.1, read as the reverse complement.
CCGCGAACCGCTTAACGGGCCTAGATATCTAAATTTTTTCAACAACGAATTACTACAGCTTCTTGAAGAAGTGGATAACTTGGAAAGGAAACAAATGTGAATTCAACAAGACAGAGCTCCTGCTCATTACCACCGGGAAGTTCGGGAACTTTTAAACGATCGTTACCCATAAAAATGGATCGGTAGGGATGGATTCATTCAATGACCCCCTCAATCATGTGACTTAACACCTTTAGACTTTTTTTTTTGAGACAACATTAAAGATCGTGTTTATGTGAATCCCCCTACAACACCAGTAGATATGGAAAATTGGATACGGGATGCATGCAGGACAATAACGCCCTTTATGCTAAGGAAAGTGAAGAAAAATATAGTAAAACGACTAAACATGTGTATTCAAGTAGACGGGCGTATTTTTGAACATTTATTACGTCATAATAATTAATCATTAGATAAGTTAAACTATATTAAAATTATTATTAACTATTTGTTTATGTTTTCACAATAGCGTAAGTGTACTAAAAACAAGGGTAAAAATTGAAAAATTCAAAAAATCGAAAACTATTAAAAATAGGTATATGACATACTTAATAAAAGTTGGAAGGTTTTGTAAAATCTATCAGAAAAAATAATAATCTATAGGGTGAGATTTTTCAATATAAAATAGTCGAAATGTATAAATTTATTTTGAACACCCTGTAGCATCTAACTCAAATTTCTTTACATATATCTTTTTACATCTTTATAGAACACTCGTACCAATTATGAGTATTCTACCTTCAGAAACAATGGCGCTACTAGCAATTTTTTACAAAACTTAAAACTAGTATTTAAAAAAAAAAAAATTGAAATATTAGAAAAACTACTAGGTTTAGGTATATAACATTATTAATAAAAAAATTAGAAAATAGGATGATCCATTTAAAAAAATATGTTATATCGGCCACACCTTTTTAAAGTACCCTGTAATTTTAAAATGTTCACCTTAACATTCCCTAAAACTATTGTATTTAACATTTTTTCGCCATTCCCGAAACAAATGAGATAATGAACTTTACTCTCGTTGACTCACCTTGTACAAGTTATGGGACAAATGTAGACAGCAGAAAAATTTATTAAATTACAAGCAAAAATAAGTTACCTGTTAATAAAAAAAAATCTTCCATGGAAAAAAATTACTTCGGCCGTGAACTACAAGAGAAACGAAATTCTCTATAGTTATTGGATAGCAAGAAAGTCGCCCTGTGTTAAAGATACCCTAAAGGGAATAAATAAAAAACAATTCAAGTTTCTTTACAATAACAGAGAAACTTAAAAACAAAAAAAAAGATGCCGACGAAATGGCTAAGTACAATACAATACAAAATTACCACCATATGAGAGTACAAATCTTTTATGAAAACGCTTCGAGGAAGAGATTACTTTATCGCAAAAATGTTCTTTAGTCTAGTACAAATGTTTGCACTGGCCAAATATGTTAACAATACTGCCAAAACCTCCTCCGAAAGCTTTTCAGACAGAGAGAGCGATATAGCCGTCCTACTGTATTCATAAACAATGAACATGAGAAAATCCACTAAAGATTAGTTTGGGAAACGAAATCTAGAACCCGAATTTGGTAGAACTGTAACGGAAACTAATACGCTAGAATGGAGCTTAAGTAAAACCAACACTGAAAAAAGTACGTTAAATAGGCATTCAAGGCGGAAAAAAAATATAGACTTAAACAATCGATAAAGTTATTGTAATTAAGGGGTGTGTGAGGAGATTAAAGGTGTTGATTCGTATATAAGTCCTTTTTAGGACTTTTAAAGTCGAGAAATCGAAAAATTAGGTTGTTTTTTCAACCCAGGAAGAGGCTCAAAGGGACGGGGGTTGTTTTATATTGTATAATTTAACCAGCATAAAAATGAAGTTATTTTTGCATTGCTTTCAAGTTTATTGGGGGAATGGTGTGAAAGAGGTGCATTGATCAAATATGGTAGAGTTTTATTAATATTATAAGAAATTTTGGCTGCGATAATAAACAAATTTTAAATATTTATTTACTATAAATAATTATGCATCGTACAGTAGTGGGAAAAAAAGGTGATTTCGTATTTATTGTGTTATGAGGTTTTCCAGGGTTCTTTGTGTCAAGGAGTCGAAAAGTTACATTATTTTTTCATTATTTTTAATGTTCGCAGGAGAAGAGGGTAAAAGCGGTGGGGATCATTAAATATTATATAATTTCAATATTATTAGAGAATTTTTCCTGGTTTTTAGTTATATTTTATAAAATTTTAGGTAATTATTTTTAGTAAAAGATTATTAGGTGAAAGGAATGGTCTAGGGAGTTAGAAGGGCGGTTGTGTATATATCTTATTGTACGTCTGTCACCGAAAAAAATGTTAAGTTGATTATAGAACAAGTTTTTGAAATAGAAACAGTTAACTTAGCTAACACTTACTTACCTCTGACACAGTAGGTAAATTCTTGTTTTTACTTCCTTTCTAAAGCGAAGTATTATATTCGCGAAAAAACACCCTCCAAGATTCTTGCTTTTTTTTTTACACATATTTTTCATTTCCGTCGGTGTGTCTAACCTGAACTAACCTGACTGTTGATCTGTCGATCTGTTGATATTATAATTCTTAGACAAAATTATATTATAATACTTGTAATGGAAATGAAACTTATAGTTTTTGAAAGATATTGTTTTAGAGGGGGTGAAAGGGGTTGTTGTCGATATATTGTATGGTGTTAATTATATTGTGGAAATTTACTTTCCCTTCACTTGAGCAAGTCAAATTCGCTACTTATTTTAGAACTAAATGTTTGCAAGGAAACCACTCGGTAAATCATTTCACCAATTTTTTTAGTATGATATTACGTTGTGAAACTATAAAACCGTGTCCGAGTACTTTTATATTCTGTAGACAATACGTGTTCGCTGTCTACACAAAACGGTTTAATAATCTAATGTATACTATGTGACATAACATCCATTTTAGTATAAGTTGCATAATCCAAGAAAAGATACAGACAACTACCTTTCTGATATTCTTGAACATTCTCCAGTAACAAGGGCTTTATAATTAAAATGTAATACGGGCGATTATAATTAAGAGAAGCAATAAATTCGACACTATAAACAAATGAGCACGAGGAAGATGTTTATAGAATTTGGCCGGATTAACAGTACAGAAATCGACAAGTGTTTTGGTTCAAAACTTAGCTGAAAGTTAGACTATGTTCCTATCTCTGTCATTACGAAAGGAAAAACCGGTCAAGTGCAAGTTGGACTTGCGCAATTAGTGTTCCGTAGCGTAAATCCTTACCTAGGCTAAGTTCATTTTTTCATTTTCTTTATTGACTTATAAGAAAGGCATAGCCTCTTACTCCTATTAAATAAACGTTGTTCTAACATAGTGAGAAAGTATACTTATTCTAACTTAACCTAAGTATTTACAGTAGTGCTCCTAAACGAAATTTAACCTAGGAAATGGGGTTTTTAACATAATTATGATCTAACCTAACTTAATCTGGGGCCTATGCTAATTTAATCTAGTTTTACATTCTTCTATCATGGTGGGTTGGGAGGGCATTCGTCTTCGTTCGTGAGAGGTCTCGGGAACTGATCGCAGGAATGGGGAAGGGTTAGGAAGGCGTCCCTGATGATTGAATTGTGATGCTGGGACGCCTTGGCCAGGAACTTTATTTGAATCTAGACTAAGTTAATTAGGCCCCTGACATCTTAATATTCAATACATATTTTTACGTTTTTTTTTTGTCAATAAAGTATAATAGTTATAGCGTCTTAGCTACCTAATAGCCAATAAATCAATCTAGCTCAATCAAGTATCTAATAATAAAAGTGTAAAACCAAGATTTACTACCCAAATATTTGTTTACTTATAAACAAATAAAATAAAATTATATCTCGGTACAAGAGTAACTCGCCACTCGGTTACAGTAATGTACTTAAAAGTATGTTACACAAACCTCCACCGTGCGCCAAAAAACATAATTTTCATAGTTTTTTTATAGCAAATAAATTATCAAACGAAATGCACTCTTGATAATTTTCACTCAATCTACACTTCATGAAGAATATTCTAAAATTCTTTCAAAATTTTTTGATCAGTACTTTTCGAAATAAGGGGAGGGACATTGATTTTTAGCATTTTTTAAAACTAATATATATATATATATATATATATATATATATATATATATATATATATAGATATATATATGTCAACTCGTGTTTTTCACAAGCTTTTATTTGTCATAAATTGTTTTTCACTTCCGGTTTCACCCCGAGTGTCCTTAAGTCAAAATTTAAGTAAATTACACGGCTCTTGCTGGGCCATCAGTTCCTATATTTGTGCCAAATATCAATTTTTTATGTCTAGTAATTTCGAAAAAAATCATGTGTGACAGACGGACAAACAAACACCGGTGATCCCATAAGGGTTCTGTACGGAACACTAAAAAAGCAAAAAACAATATATCACCATAACCCTACTTTATTGTTGTTTTTAAAAAATATTTGCTGCGAGCGTATATTTTCATAAACAAGTAAATACTGAAGCCATTGCATGGAATTATATATTTTCAGTGTCAGTTCTTTACATTCCCAAAGACAATTTTTTAGTGACTTTGTTTTGGTTTAAAATGTTTATGACTTATTAGTGCTATTCAAAATTAGTATTGCTTATCAAATAGAGCTATTTTGAAGCAGAAGAAAATTGTGATAGTTTATTTTTTCAACAACACGCCAGTCTATATTGATGGCAGTGCAATAACAGTTCAGTTGTTAAGCAACTATCTGAATTTAAGAAATTTATGTTTCAAAAATGGATCATATCTGCTCCAGACTTAGCAAAGCATATTATACTCTCCTAAAATTAGAAGATACCCTACCTATTTGCAAACTTCTGAGTGTCAACTGTGCTCTGACTTACCATTACCTCACTCATACACATGCTTTTTCCGCACACATACCGCTCCTGGAGCGGTTTAGGGACTTCCCTGCAGCACGTGTGCTAGACCCATAACAAAAAAAATAAAATAATAATGCGTTGGGGCCAAGGAATATGTAAACATAGTTGTTGTATGCCAGTCATATATAATTAATATTTGGTCTGAGACAACTTAAATCATGTTAAGAGATATTTAGAACAATATACTCACCATTACTTTAACAGAATCTGCAAAATCACAACTTCCTAACACTGATTACCTTTGCTCTTATAATATCACACCACTAGATGAAAATCACCTGAAAGCATTAAATAGTCAAAATCATTAAATATATTTAGGAATAAACTAAAAAAAAACTTATTAAATATAAATATATTTACTAATATAATACAATTTATGAAATTTAGGAGTTAATATGTGTACTTTAAATGTAGTTTGTGTCAGGTCTACTTTTAAATTTAAACTTTACTTGTCTCATGTCATTCATATGATCTTATGGACAAATACATGAATGTTCCTTGTGACATGGGAATCAACAACTATGAACTGCAGAGAATCTTCAAATCTGAAAAACTAATAAAAGTGCAACTTTAATGAAAATATCTTTTAATAACGGCTTACATAATATTTAATAAGTGTATGTTATACGGTTGTATTTTAAATACTTATAAATATGTACATATTTATATTTGTAAATTTGTATAAGTGTTAAAACTAATATAGTTAAGAAATTATTTACATTTTGTTGTTTCCTGTAGCAAAAAGTAGGTTAAACAATTAGAATTTAGCAAAACAACGTAATTGAATTTTAACAGATTTTATAAGATAGTTACTGCATATATAATGCACTACATTAAACCTAAACTTAAAGTATGAATTTAATTCATTAGTTAATATTGTAGTAGGTTTATAACAAATTTTGTGTCTGATCATTTCCTCAGCTTTATACCAAAGATAATATAAAATTTGCTGCTAAATCTCAAAATCAACTAAACTATATCAGTATTCATGTTTTTTTCTTCAGAAAACTTTTTTTCTTAGCGGTACAAAATTATTCTCTCCTTCAATAAGGTCCCCTCCCCGGCGAATTATTAATTAATTTTTTATATAGAGTTATGTTAATATCTATTTTAAACAAAAATCTTTTTTCTTCGTTTATGTGCCACTTATAAACCTGAATTAAGTTTTTCATACTTTTAATGAATGTTTATGTAGTCAAAATAGTATTCACATAATAAAGGCACAAACGGTGTATTACGAAGGACTTCCAAGTAAAATTACTTGCATTTTAAGATTTTCTCATTTTAGATAAATAAAAAATAACCGGTCAAGTGCAAGTTGAACTTGCGCAATTAGTGTTTTCCGTACGTTGATTGCTTTTAAAATAAAAAAAAATTGTTACAGAGGTATAAAATGATCAGTGACTTCACAAAATACACCCCAAATGAGTTTTCAACAAAGTTTGTTTCCAATCTACACTGAAATCTGATGACCTTGAAATTTTTGTTTTTTTTTATATACCATATAAATTATTAAAGGTAATGCACTCGTGATAATTTTCGTTCAATCTACACCCCGTGGAGAATATTCCAGAATTTTTTCGAAATTTTTTTGATAAGTACTTTTCGAGATAAGGCCCGGGACAGCTATTTTTCGCGAATTTTTAAAAAAAAAATACAAAGAAAAGTGCGCGCAAGTATAATATTATATATATTTTTTTACTCGTGTTTTCACAAGCTTTCATTTGATACCACACTCGATGACCTAGTAAAAAAATTTTTTTCACTTCCGACTTCACCCCCCAAAACTAACCCCTTAAGTCAAAATTTAATTCTCAAAACTACATGGCTTTGATGAGGCCAAACGTTCCGTACGGAACACTAAAAACATGATTAGTTAAAAAGAAATTACCGTCTACGGTTTTTTTTTGCCAAACTACATATGTATGCATGCCGTATAAATTTCACACATTCTTTGCCCTCTTTAGTAAAAATCCACAAACAATAATATTGTTTTCTTTCTAATATGTGTATTTTAAATGTCTTAAAGGAGGAAGGATGTATTGATTTTTATTTAAAAGAACCTTGAACTTTCGACTAGAAAATAAATTGATAGTGTATGAGTGATTGAAAAATTATGAATCACATAAAAATTTAAATAATGCTTTCACCTATTAAATACTTTAACAGTAGCTAAGCTACAGGTAGCTTAGCTACTTTTTAAGGTAATTTTCTCCATTGAACAGTTTCGTTTTAGCCAACAACTATATTCTAAAGTAACTTTATGAATATTCCAACAAAAAAATAAAAGCTGCTATTTTAAAAAATATCTTGTTGCTGGTAACTACTCAAAAATTGAGAGCGTCACTAATTAGGTACACATCTTATGAAACTCGTTTTAAGATTAAAAGATTAAGATTCAAATATATCTAGACTCATAAAAAGAATTCAAATATGTAATAATATCTTTAAAAAAAAAAAAAAACAGGTCTGTTTCGGTAAAAATTTTTGATCACCTTGTATAAAATTGGCACATTTTTTATGTAATCTAAAACACTACTGATTGTCAATAGTTTAAGTTCATATGTACAGAAAACTCAAATATTCCAGGAACGTGAAAAGTGTAAGGTTTGTTTGTGCAGTCAGCTTTAAACTAGCAAGAGCCGATCACATCATTGCTGAGTGAATTTCACCATTCAGATTGTTTTTGACTGGTTTGAAACTGCTACACAAACAATTCTGTAAGGTGCTGAGTATCCATGTAAAAGTAATGTTATATTGTATCCAAAAAAAATATAAGATTCATACACACTGTGTACTTACAAATAATATAAATTTACTTTGAAATATGAAGTAATTATTTTCATAAAGTATCATGGTGTGACAATATCTTGGGAGAAAAATCCAAAAACTGCAATATTTAGAACTTGAGTTATTTTTTTGAAGGTGTTGACTTCATTTAATATCTATCTTCTGTGATGGTTCTTTCTAGGTAAAATATGTCATTGATGATTTTTCTTATTTCCGTGCAAATTCGCTAAAATTAAATATAAATGCTAAGTAAGTATAATAAAAATAAGTAAGTAGGTACTAATTTTTTATGTCATTTTCAAATTAAGCATGTTCTATAAATCTATATAAATATCTTTTTGTAAGTTTCTTGTTACAGGTACAATATTTTAACATTTGTTATGAAATTTCGAGATGGTAATAAGGGTAGATCTTTGGAGAATAGCATAGAAGTTATTGAAAATCCTCATATTTAGCATATACACTTAAAATAAATCAATATACAAAGAAGGCGTCATCTCTGTCCCCAGCATTTTGTTAAAGTTGCAGATCTAACTCACAAGACACACGACCTTTTGGTTTTAGTTTGGGTTCTTAAAAAATTATGCTACTTTTTAAGGTGGTAGAGTTCCATTTTGCAATTTAACATTATGGGGATGTTATTCCTAAGAGCCGAGGCTTCACCAAATTATTTCTAATAGTTTATTATATCTCTTAGACTCTATATGCCAAATCTAAAATTGTTTTTAACATCTTCCTTTATGCTATTCCCGACACACTTCTCTTACCTAGTGTACTTTTCGTAGTGGTAAATTCAATAACAAATATAAGTTATCAATGGTAGCATTATTTTGAAAGTAAACATCTTAAACAACTAGCAAAAAAATATCGATTTCTTCGATGCCTAACCTCTGTTTAGAAAAGCACTCTGTCAAATACTATAAAATATATCAAAGTTCTGTACAAGTAGGAATGAATATAGTATTTTGTTCTATAAAAACTGTCTCTAACAACAAGTCATTCAAAAACTATCAAATAGAACTGAACCTTATTGCGCAAATGGCATCTCCATACTGTTTTATAGTTTGGGACAGTTAACATAAAGAGATACCTCGTTTTTGCCAAATTTTAGAAAATTTAATATATTTTTATAGTTCTGCTTAATGCCCTGATCACAGAATAATCAGTCTGATGACTCACGTGTTAAAAATATTTATTAACATCATCCAGACAAGCATATATAGAAGACTTGACGTGAACATAAGTGTTGTGTAAGTGTTGTCAGATTTCTAAAATTTAAAATAATTTAATGATTCACCAGCTTTCGCTATTTTATTAAAAGTCTAATCTAATGAAGTAAAATTATCGTGCATAATTTTAGATAACAGAGAAGAAAGTAAATAACATTATATTTGTAAGAAACAGCTGAATATTTTCTAAATTTGTGCTTTAATAAGTTATATACCACCACATATAACCCGCCTATTAAAATTAACAAATATAAGTGACAACACCGATACCTAGCCACAGTTGGTTTTATTAACAGAACACGTGCGATCATTCGGTTTTTTTTTGTAGCGCAACAAAGACACAGGAGTCGATCATTTTTTTCCATAAGACAGCGTTTAAAATTTGCCCAGTGTTTTCTACTTGTCCTTACCGCACTCATTAACATTTCTTATGGATAATTGATTTAGCAGAAAACAATGTTATGAATGAAATACTCTTTTTTTAACAGATTTGAAATTTCTTTGCTTTTCTATCACTCATCATTTATAAACTGCTGACCACATTATCACCAAAAAATTAAATTAAACACCCTGTTAATGTTAACTGGATAATAATTAATTCCTTATTTTCAGAATTAATTTTCTCAGAGCAACCAAAGTTACCTGTAGATGATTTGATGGCAGTTGTCAACAATGTTAGGAGATTCCTCTGGGTATATTGCAGCTCTTGATATAGGAACTACTACTCTTCGATGCCAGATATTTAATCAACAAACTAATTGTGTGGGAAGTGCTTACGGATGTGTAAGTAAATATAACATAATAATTTTTATTTCTTACTACAGGTTCTTGTAAAAGTTTATTTCAGCAACTTACCGAATTTTTTAAATCAAATTACTTTAAATAATAATCAAGGCCGTTTGGACTATTGCGAAGAAAAAAGTTGTAATTGTAATACGAAAGCGAATCGATTTAACAAGAACTCAAAACATTTTGAAAGCATAATCTAATAAAATCTGTGTAACAAGTAATGTGACAGTACTCACGTAGAAATAATCTAACATCGCGAAATGTCACTTAAAAGACTTGTAAATAACCACTAATACTACTATGCAAATGGCTCTAAACATATGTCAATATATTATATTTTTAGGTACGACTACACTATCCAGATGTTAAGTCGGTGGAAATAAATCCAGAAGAATTATGGGCTGACATAATCAATGTTATACAAAATGCAGTTAAAGGTAAATAAATATTTTATCAATAAATAAGTAATTCTAATATCGTAATAATGTAAATTATTTATTTATTAAACATTTTAAATATTCTATTAATGAATCAACAAAACAATTAAATCCAAACATTAATTCCAGGCGTAAATTTAGAAATATTGAGTGTTGCGTTAACATTCAATAGAGGAGTCATTATTCGCTATATATATATATATATATATAATATATATATAATATATATATATATATATATATATATATATATAAATATATATATATATATGTATATATTTTATATATTTATATATGTATATATATATATATATATATAATATATATATATATATATATATATATATATATATATATATATATATATAATATATATATATATATAATATATTATATATGTATATATATATATATATATATTTATATATGTATAATATATATATATATATATATATATATATATATATAATATATATATATATATATATTACAGTCGACACTCTATATAGTGAAAGACCAAAATGTTGACCGAAATTTCACTATAGAAAGTTTTTCACTATATAAAGAAAAAATCCGTATATATTGCTATGTATGTTATTTCATATTGGTAATCATTTACTTGTATTTTATAAGATACAAGCAACAAAAAAAATTGCGAAATTGAATTATTAGAAAAGATTTTATTAAACATTTGAAAGTTTAAATAGTACATAGCATGTACAGGGCTAAATACATACATAAAGTCCGTACGTTATATCTTTACCCGTGCGTCATAGTTTTTCAGGCCATATAACAGACGACTATTATATTATTTGTCTCTTTTCACCAATATATCGTAGGTATTGGTAAAAAGAGACAAAAAATACAATAGTCGTCTGGGATATAACCTGAAAACTATGACGCACGTGTAAAGATATAACGTACGGACTTTATGTATGTATGTACTACATACGAAATAAAAAGAATAATACAAAATCTGTTAATACATATGTACGTACTACGTATATACGTACTAGGAAAAATAATCAGTTATTTTCTTTTGAACATTACTTTTGAAAAAATAATTGTTGCTCAACAAAATTCTCGCATTTATTCAAATGCATAAAGATTTGATCAGGTACACTTTCCTGGCCCCTGAGAGTAGTTCGCACAATGTCAAATGCATTTCTTATTTCATTTTCACTAAATTTAGCAGGACATTCCCCGGTTTCAGTTTCTTCTTCATGATCTTCTATACTTTTTATATCGTCAATTATGTCTTGGTCAGTTGGGAGATCTGTCGTGCCAAACATCATTGTCGATTTCTAAGAAATCTTCAAGTAAAAAATCTGCATCGACGGTAGCAGTTTTTTGTAGAATACCCCATTGCCTTTTTAAGGTAGCGAGATCCATTTCGTCTTCTTCTTCCCATTCATCAAATTTTTCAGTAAAACCTGCTTTGGAAAAGCAGTTTTTGATAGTTTTCTGAGAAACATTTTCACTCCATACTTCAGCGACTTCGGTTATACACTCTTTAAGGGTAATCAATTTTTGGAGTGGAAGCTTGTTATCAATCGCATTAACAATTTTGTGAACAATTCTGTTTCGGTAATGATGTTTTATGTTGTTTTTATAATACCCTGGTCCATAGGTTGCAATTTGGAGGTCATGTTTGGTGGAAAAAAGATCAATTCAATATTCCTTAATTTTTTACTTACAGTAACTGGATGTGCAGGACAATTGTCTATAAACATCACAATCTTTCGCTTTTGGCTTTTCATTTTCGTGTCCAGTTCTTTGATCCATCTTTCGAAAATCTCAGAAGTCATCCGTGCCTTTTTATTATCGGCGTAATCTAACTCCAGAGATTTAACTCCTTTTAAACAACGGGGATTTTTGCGTTTACCTATGAGCAGTAATTTCAGTCATTTCTTTACTTGTTTTAACACCAAAACATTTATCACTTTTAAAAGCGAAAGTTTTATTTGGCAAACATTTAAAAAACAAACCGGTTTCATCACAATTGAAAACGTTTTTTGGCTCGTACTTTTTCAATGCACTTTTTAAAACAGTTTCAGTCCAAATGTCACAGTCCTGACTAACGCTTGCACTCTCGCCAGACACCGTCTTGAAAACAATTGAATTGCGAGTCTTTCAGGCACTCCACCACCCTTCACTAGCTTGAAAATTAACGCAGTTAAATTCTTTAGCAAATTGTAGAGCCTTTTGCTTTATTAAATTTCCCCCGATATTGGTACGTTTTGATGCGTACGGGCCACTTGAAACCATCGTAAAAACTGCTTCATTTACATCCTCGCAAGTACTCACCCGTACTCGTTTTCGACTGCTTGGAACACTAGGTTTCTTGATGATACTGTCGCGACTTTTTATTATCAAAGAGACGCAACTTGGAGAAACACCAAATTTT